>CAOLHI010001497.1:0-367335 GCA_948474755.1 Ctenosaura bakeri
ATTTATATCCTGTCTATCTTATAACAAACTCAGTGAGTTTTATAGCACAGCTGGAACTAGAATTTGGCTCTCTAAAGTCCCAGTACAACATTCTAACTACTGTATGCCATGCTGGTTCTCCAATAGCTCACTCCTTTTTGGTGGTAAGTGTTAAGAAGTTATAAAGAGAACATCCAAAAATGGGATCATAGCTTTGGCAACTCCATCATCAAAATAAGTCAGAAGTGTTGAGCAGTATCAATTCAAAATGACAGACTAGAGCTCTGCAGTGCCAGGAAAGAGAAACGAGAGACACTGTTGAAGTTATGAGGATCAAAAACTAATATGAAACATCATCAAAGAGTCTTTTATTTCTCCTTGTGACAGAAATGGGCCAAGAGGATGGTGAGAGATGGACCTTTTTGAGTGACTGACACCTTGTCTTCACATGAGCAAGAGAAAGGGAAGGCAGACATGATCCCATTGAGGATGACAGGAAAGACTGGGACATTTTATCTAAACAACAGGCATCAACCATAGAGCTTGGAAACATTATTTTTTGGCTCTGTTGGCTGTGGGATTTTGAGGGGGAAAAAGTGAGGTTTCCAATCTTTGCTCAAGTCCATGTGCAGTGGGCTTTCCCAGGATGAGAAAAAATGTATTAAAAGTTCAGCAAATCGCTGGAACCATAACAATACTATCCAAATATTTGTCTGAATGGGCATAGAGAGAAAGGCAGTGAGATCAATCCTGCCTGACTCACCCCAGACAAGTATTTGACACAACACCTGAGAGTAAGAGGCAAAAAAAGTCAGTTCTGGATGAAGCCTAACTGCTACTTCAGAAAGTAGGTTTAATACAGTCATACTGAGACTGTCAGTAGCTATAAAGAAACCATTACGCACCTTGACAGTGGTGCTCATCTAGTTCTGTCAGCTTATATTTAAGACAGGAGAATTCAACAATTCTGACAGGCTATTTACAAACATCATATTGGTTCTCACTGGCACATTCCTAGGGCTCATAGCTCCTTTTTTACATATAAATGTACATTTTATTAAGAAGTTTTCGAATACAATAAAAATTACAGATTTTTCTCTCAATCATTTTTTTTTTAATTTAAGTTCTTTCCCTTCTGAACATGACAGAATTTGTAATTTTGGCAAAATAAATAAATAAATATAAATATAAAATTCTCTCACATCTCACTAGTCACCTTCTTGGTATTTCTTGGTCCTCACCCACAGAGGACAGAAGTGTTTCGTTTTGGAACTACAGCTTCCAGCATCATTTATTTTGGGGACTATAGTCCAAAAAATAAATAAAAAAAAGAAAAAAAAGAAAAGAAAAAGAAAAAAGAAAAAGAAAAAAGGAAGAGAGAGACACACCAGGATTCCATTTCTTGCTTTGCCATGAAAACCCACTGGATGACCTTGGGCACATCACACAGTCTCAGCTCCCAGAAAACCCTGTGAAAGACTCCCCTTAGAGTTGGTGTAAGTTGGGAACAACTTGAAGGCACAACAACAAGAAGTCCAAAAAGAAAGGAGGAAGTTTTCCAAGTCTTCTCAAGCCCCTGACCAGAAAGAAGACTTCAGGGGAAGCTGAAGAAACCCTATCCCAGAAAGAGCATTCCTCACAAGAAGATGAATGTCTCATGAGTGACAGCTATAAGACTTTATGTTTAATTTACGATAGGATTGGAGAGCTAGATTCTCTACAGTTGTCGTCTAGTAGGATAAAAATCCTCAGAGGTAGGTGGTATTTTGCAACATTTGGGCTAGTGATAGTGCAATAATTAATCTAGATTCAAACATCCCACAGGGACAGAAAAAGAATCAGGTTATTTTGAACAATTTTTCTTAAAACAGCCACATTTTTTTGTTCCTTGGAGCTCTTTAGGCAATCTAATATTAGCCTGTAATTTTTGAACATGCGAATGCTTGTGACACCGTGTTGCTAGTCTGTCAAATCATATCTGCACTGCCCAGTCGATTATTGGTCCTGTAGTACGCATTTGTGTCTACCAGAAGAAGCATTATACATTCTGTTTCAAAAGAGCATAAATCAGATAAATCTTGAGAGCATGCAGGATAAACTCTGATTCAGCAGAGCTACTCAAGGGTGGAGATGTGTTGGTTGCTAAGTCAAGCAACCTTCAATTTGCATTTATTTAGAATAAGCAAGGAGGTGGCAGATAGCTACGTAAGTCAAAATGAAGGCTGAGAAGGAGGGATAAAGTCTATTTATAGCTTGGCTTAATTAAACTGTGTTCCATGGCGTTATTAAGCAGCAATCAGAAATGCAGATGGCACTAAGTTGATTGACAAGGGTTTCAGTGCACTGAATAATAAGAAATGTTGCCCCTATAAATAGGTCTAATCATGATCTGATGGGTAGAAGGAAGAGATGGGGGAAAAAAGCATAAGTATAGGTGTAATTAGGCCCTCTAGCAGGCTGCACTTCACGGCTGTTTGGCTGTTCTCATTACCTGCCACTTGTCTTAAACGCAGCTCCGGTGCTGATGAGCTGAGCCTGGTTAAGGAACTTCAGAATGAGATCAACTTAATTTAAACAGCTTTTGGCCACGCTCACTGTCAAAATGCATTCTTCAGCAGCAAAAGAGGCCAGGTGGAATCAGTCTCTGAAGATCTGAAGCGGACAAGTGCCCCAACAGGGATGAGCTCTCCAGCTGTGTCTTCCTTACCCAGTAAGCTAATTAAACTGGGCAGCCAGAGCTCCCTCAGACGTGCAAAGAAGATGGCAGAAAAAGAGACGAAAACAGCTGGGCAGCATTAAAAGAGCTGGTTGGCTTTTCTCCTGAAAAACAGCTAGAAGCATGGAGCTTGATCACATGGCAGAAAGAGGAAGATTAGATTAGTGACAGCAACAAAATTTTAAACCTCCCATTCCTCAACAGAATAAAGGGTCAAAGCAAATTCACAGGAGGGTAATACAATAACGTAGTAGCGATGGACCCTTTGCCACTTAGTGATAGAGTGGAGACCCTGTCAGTCCTCTTCAGAATTTTATTTTTCTGGGATGTCTTACTGCATGATGGTGCCACATATTATAATTAAGCCATTCATAAGACCAGTTTGCATGCTGATCTTTGAGGCAGGGGAAACCTAATGATAATGACATCATACTAGAAATCTAATTATGCTGATGCTACTCAATCTTAGGTTCCCACATTAAAAGACAAATAGATTTCTACTATACATTACTTTCTTTCATTCTCATGAACTCTGGGCATTATCTACCCAAAGAAAAAATGTTACAGGTTGTTTTGCAACCAGGAGAAAACCATCAGGCAATATTAGCTTCTAGTGTGGTGGTAACTAACATGATGGTGCTCTTCTCTGAGAGGAGAAGGCAAAAATATGGTGTTCAGCTTGAAACATATTTGAAAACGTATCAGTTTAATCCGGCATTCTATGGCTGGGTATTCTTTTTGCTGCTTTTTTTCTTGCACTTGTTAAAAATGATTAATCAATTTAAAGTCTTTTAAGAATTTTGCACCATTTTTAGACTACGTTACGAATGCATTTTTCATGCAAACTGGTATCATTCAGATTTCATCTTATCAAGTGGTATACCAGTATTACAAATGAATAAATATTTATGTGAGGAAATAGCTCTCCCACTTTTTAAAGATCAGGCCCTTCTTCTGAATCTTCTTGGTGGCTCACAGGACATGAATTGTCTAGACTTTTAAAAGCTAGGTCAGTTGAACATTAACAGTTTCATTTATTCTATTTTTTAAAAAAATCCTTATCAAGCTCATTATTGGATTGTACATGTGCATTTATTTCAGCATCTAGGAGAAAAAGGAGGCCTCAGTTTCCATCCTCTCTTGTTAAACAGGTGCAGGCAAACCCGCTTAGTCAAAATCGGCCAGTGTCACATGGCTGCTGCTACACATTTCCCAAATGATCCCCACCCTCCCTGGCTGTGAATCATAGTCCTGGAGTGCCTTCTTCCATATTCCAAAATCTGCCTTAAATGTACTTTCTCTATAGCTTAAGCACAACTTGAGTGTGAAGCCAACTATGTCTGTAGATGTACTGATGTGGCTTCAGGGAATAACATCATGTTAAAATAGCACAAATTCTTCAAAGGAAAAACTCCATATAATTGCCATAGTGAAGACACACTACAGTGTGGGACAACTCATGCACACAATGTAAGGGTGGTAAGATTTAAGAGTGCTTTCATTGCTGTATATGTGACAAAGAAACAGTGTAAAAACATAGCAACATTCAAATGCTCATAACCTTACTAGTGTGGTGGGTATGATTAGAAATAAAGGCAATAAAGAGGAGCAAGTAGTACTGGAGAGAACAGAGTCAACTTACATCTATTTCATGAACTAGTCTAATAGCCATGAATTTTGCAATGGAGGGATGAGTTTCAACCACCCCCCCCAGCTTAGGCTGGGTTGCCAAGTCCCCCCTCCCCTCCACTCCATGATCTGGCAAAATTGGACCATCGAAATTCCTATGTAGTTGAGCCTCTTCAAGAATTATGGAACAGAAGTGTACTAAATGATCAAGCACTAGGAAACATTAAGCCAGATGTTATTGTTGAGCTCTCCCAGGACTCATAAAAGCTACCTACAGTCTTGAGACTGTACGCTTGAGAGTAAGGTACACTGACACATGGAGTGTATTTCTAAGTACACAAAGAGTTTTAAAGCATCTTCATATCTGAGGATGTTTCAGTAGTAATGAATGGAAAAAAATAATTTGCCTTCCTCTCGCAAATAGGCTAAATTAACAACAACTTGTCTGCCAATATTGAGCCCCCATCTTAAAATCAGTTCTGGGTGCCTTGCTATTTATTCTCTACAAAGAGCTTCAGAATTAAAGTTTGGGTGGAATAGCATGGAAGCTCTAACAGTGCCTCAGCACTATAAATCTGGGTAAAGAAGAAGCACTCCAGTAGAAAACCAGTATAAAAATGTGCTGCAGATAAGAAGAAATGCATTTCTATGGTTTCTTTCAACTCCTTGCTTTTCTGTCAGGCTTGTAGCCTCTGCTCCAGAGAAAGGTTAAACCAACATGCTGTCTGTTGTGGATGGACAACTCTGATGGATCTAGGAGTAAGTTTTCTTCTCCTGGGATCCTCAGGGGCCACACAGGCTGGCAAAAAACAGAAACAAACAAACAGATATGTGGTCAAAAGTCTATTTCTGGTTCTGAAAAATGGATGTTTTTCAAAACCTGCTGGAGAGTGGGGTTACGACCCGTTTAAAGGGAGAGAAAGGGTGGAAAAAGGTTTCCAGAAGGGCAATTCATCCCTTCATTTTTCTGGCCAAAAACAGAATGGGGCAAATGGAGGAGCACTGGGAGCACCCCAAGGCCACTCTTTGTCCAATATGTTGTGCAACCCTGGACTGAAATCTGAGACTATATTCAGAAGCAGTGACTGTGGGCAGTTCAAATGTGACCAAAAACTGTTACATTCATCTTAGTACTTCTATACTCAGCACAACACAGAGTATTTAATTGGTGCTTAAAAATAACTCATGTAGTCCAAAATGTTGCTAGATTATCCCTCTCTTCTCCTCCCTCCTTTTACACACACACAGCTAGAAGGAAGCAGGGCTTAACAGCATCCAGCAAGAAAAGTCACACTAGAAGTTGCTGGCAAGGGACAATATTGCTCTACTTCTTTAGGCCCAGGTTTTTCTTGTCCTGGAAATCAATAAGCTCAGAAATAAAGGCAAGTTGAACTGCTTTGGGGCAGAGATTATCTCTGGAAGGGGTCAATGTAGGTTATTAAGAAAGAAAATTGCTTTCCAGCAGTAAAAACAGAAAAAAATGTTGCTTTGCTCCGTCCTGCTCTCTAGCCACCAAACCTGAATGTTCTATATACTCCTTTCTCAGAAAGAAAAACAACCATTATCATTCTCCTTCCCAGTCTTTAATCTACTGGAAGTGTATGCTTCACACTTTAAAACTAATCAGCTTTAGGAATTCTGCTACTATATTACTAAGACAGCATGCCAAATGCTAGGTACCATTGGTTGTTATGTGCCATCAAGTCAGCTTTGTTTTATAGTGATCCTATGAAGGAGAGATCTCCAAGCATCCCTGCTATTGCGTTTTGCAAATTCAGGGCTTCCTTAACTGAGTACTATGGTCCTCTTCTTTACCTACTGCCTTGGATTTTATCAAGTATCTTTTCCACTATTATTATCGTATTTTAAAAGAAAAGTCATACACGGCTTTAAAAAAAATCAGGCAGATGTATCCAAAGAGGTTAGTATAAAGGTATCTTAGGAGATTAGAATATTTCGAACAAACTAATCAAACAAAGTCATCCTACTTCCATGGAAGTTTCAACATTACCTTCTCTTCAGCTGAACTGTCCATCTGTCCACTCTATATTTACCTATAAATGGTTATTCTTGAATAAATTACCAACAGAAACTCTACCATCAGCCACTGCATTACAACTCATCAAGAAACAAAGTTCTACGATCTGTGGCCTGAATCAGCATAATGAGGCTTTAATCCTACTACAAGTATTGCCAATGTTTGTATGAGTTATCATCTGTATTTCTTTGTGGATGGTCACTCACAATTTTATAAATGTTTAACACTATTTGCATTTCACTTCCCTTTGATCATACTGTTTACAATTTCCCAGGCATATGTGCAAGCATGCTCCTTGTGTACTACAACTTAGGATAACATCTGATACAATAACAAAGTAGATTTGAGTCCACAAAAGATGGTGTTGTAATAAATTAATGTTGTGTTAGTCTTTCAAATGCCGCAAGAGTCTTTGGCTGTCTTTGCAACAATCACACAACACAGCTACTCCTATGGAAGACATTAATTCCCCTAGTTTTCCACTAAAAAGTATGTCGTGCTGAGGGTCCACTGTGAGGGAATACAGGAGATGCTGCTGTGTCCAATTCTATCCTACTCAGAATGTTCAGCATGAATGTTTGGTCCTCCTAGCAGCAGCCAAACTAAATTCAACTCTCAAGGAAAGGGTTGATGGCTTTTCAGAAAATGCACCTGAGAAGTGTTAAATATTTCGCTTCAGCTGAATGGATTTATATCATGTTGATGCATGAAATGAAGTGTCAAAGCTTTGAAGTTTTCATTAACTCCTCCAATTTTGGAAGTGCAAACCTTACTGTGACAGGCAATCTACAGTAGTAGCAGCAGCGCACTAGCAAGGGCATCACCCCATTAAGGTGTTCAGATTATACGGCTCCCCTTCAAACTGTACCCTGAGAGACAGCTTCTGCTCTACTTCCTTCTCTGCCCACTTCCCAACCCACAAAGTGTGTGACAGAAATGAGATCATACTTTGATTTAAAACATGGGAATTCCTTGAGCATGTGAGTGAGAGGGGAGCGGGAATTCCTTGATTTGGCCTTGCACCATGGTGAGTGAAGCAAAGTAATGTGAACTCTAAAGCCTACCCCAAATGCCTCTGTTAGAACAATTTAGAGGAGAGAATATCATCAGACAGATAAATCAGAGAGCTAACCAGCACAAAACAGTGAACAGTAAAGATGGATGACCTAGATTCTGAGCAAAGTGAAAGCTCCACAGCATTATGAAGGTAAGGTCACTACGGTGTGCCTATCTCCCTTCTCCCCCTAAAAGTAGAAAGGTGCTCCAAGGAAGTGAAAATTAATTGAAATCAAGACTGTGGGATATGTTCCATCTTCTCAGCAGGGCTTATTCTCAAGACGAATCCACTGAATGGTATTACTTCAGACCAAACATTTTATATCCCTTAATGCCCACCTTTAAAGGAAATCATTCCATTGTAAAGTTGTTTGAAAAGTTCACAGTAAGAGGGTGCCTCCTGCCATCCCAACACCCTTCAAGGAGGATTGATGGAACAAGGAGAAAACATTAACCTCATTGCAATCCAAAGCAAGTTGCTGAAAGGGGCCAGCTTAAAGTGTCTTCTCCTCTCAAATCAGACAATTTAATCCCGCCCTCTAGTCAGACTGATTGAGTGGCCAGTTGACCGTCAAATAGCTGCCTGGTGAACTACCGAGAGCTCCATCATGTTGGAGAAGCAGACAGGGGAATGACTTTTTTTTCAGCACCACTGGAAACCTAACAGCTCACCTCTGTTTGATGGGCAATTGGAAGCCTGAGAGCCAGCATGTTGTAATAAATTCAAGTGTTGAACTACAATCCTGGAGACCAGGGTTCGATTCCACACTTGGCCATAGGAACTCATTGGGTGACCTTGGACACGTCACACACTCTTCAGCCCCAGAAAACCCTGTGATACTGTGACTCTAAGGCAAACCTAAGTCAGAAACAACTTCAAGGCACATAGTAACAGCAGCAGCACTGGGAGAAAAGACATGAGGAGTATTAGCTTATGCACCCTCTTCCCTGATGGTACTGATGCAGGCACTTTAGGAGTGGTGGCTTTAGTCACTTGTGGGGGACGACACAGGCAGACTCTGGGGGTCACATACAGCCCATGAGCTGCCCACTCCAGCTGTATAATCTTATACCTAATGCATCATCATTGCCTTTTTGGAAGGAATATTCATTGACACATCTGTTGATCTAAAGTTCTGTATCTGTGGGTCCAGGGAGAAAGAGAAAGCAATTCATTATACATTCAGTTTCTCTTTATACAACTTGCTTGGAGCAATTTCTTTGCTTGCATTTTACATTCTTTTGTTAGGACGCAGTTTCTAGGAGAGATATATGTATTCTTCTGGAAGGCAATGATTTGAGCACTGCAAAATCTGCTGTGGCGGTTACAGGAAATTTGAGCTCAGCATATATAAAAAATAATTGTGTGTTTGGCTATCTTATTCAATATTAAATATTCAAGAACTATTTTTTTAAAATAATCATATTTGTTATGTTCTAACTACAGGGCAAATGTTTAAGTTATCTTTACATTCTGCCTTTTGGCTACTCACGGGCCACCTTAATGGCTCAGATCATCAATATTTCTCATCCATTAAAAAGTTAAAACAAAAAAAACACTAGCTAGAAACAATATACTAAACACTCACAGCAGGGAAGAAACCAAAATTTTTATATAACAAAAAGTCTGGCAATGTACTGGAACATCAATAAAGAGAAAGCTAAATGGTCCTTCTTGGTAGAAATTTTTGTAAAGTGGACATTACAGCTGAAAAAACCCTGTCCTGAGTCTTAACCAACCATATCTCTGAAGACAACTAGACATGAACCAGATCCTTTGAAGGCAATCACAATCAACAGCCTGTGAAAGGTATATATAGGTATGAAGTATTATCTTTCTAAAGAAAAAATAAGCACCACATGGGTACTGTTGAAGAAAAAAACATGGCTAGAAAATAAAGTTCCATACTACTAGAATGTTTTTCTTCCCTACTGTCATTAGTAATAATACTTTTGAATTAACAAATCGGGACAATAGGAAGAAAGAATGGTAAAAAGATGAAGTTTAAAGATAAGACGCTACTAAGGGACAAGAATACTTCACAAAGATTTTTAAAAAGATACAACACCCAAGAAGAAGGGTGCAAAAGAAGTCCATTCAGCTCCAAAAAGTGATGTACAAATGCAAAGTGAAATAAAATAGATACACATTACACTCAGATTTTTTTCAGATATTACACTATCAGCCCATGTTTTATGACTCACACGCTTACTTATTTAAGGAACCAGTGGATTTTTGCAAAAGAAGATATAGTTTATACAAAGGTAATGAACAAGCAAGGGGGGTGAGGGTAGAAAGTAGAGAAAGAATTGGGACCAAACAATTGAGTGGGGAGAAAAAAGTCTCCTCCTACTTCTGCCAACATATAGAAGCAAATACATTTCTGTTCAGCAGCAGCCAAGCCAGCCACAACTACAAACTTGTCAAAAGCTGTAGAAACGCAGTAGCGCAGAACATATTTGACAGAAGAAAAGAAATTAGCCGAGAAGTATAAAGCTACACAAAGGAGCCAAAGTAATCAATGTAAATAAGGCAACAGGAACAAATTAGTGCAAGCAACAGGGCTTAGAGACTGGAGCTGATATTCATGAACACCAAGAAAAGGAGGCAGGCAAGCAGGCAGGCATGAAAATGGTATAAAGTCTTAGAAAGAACTCTGTTGTGATCGGTCCTGTGGAGTCTGCCATCAGAAGAAAAGAATCCTTAGCCTCTGATTCTCAACCCCAGCAGAAGAAAAGACTAAGACCTGTGGCAGATTAATGTGGTGAGGCAACTTGGGCAGCCACGTTAGGTCTAAGGTAAACCAGCTGGCTCTTCTAATCCTATCCAAAGCACTGATAATATAGGACTCGTCTCACTTTGCAATAAATGTGAATCAAAACAAATGTGTGTACCCTCTCCTGCAACCCATGACCAAGCGTCAAGGACCTGAAGCCTCACTGCAATCATGGCATCTTGCGGTTACAAGAGAAACTGATTGACTCATGCTCATAGAATGCTAGCTTATAAAAAGTCTGATCATCTGTCCATCATGCTCAGCGCTACCAAATTCTGACTGTCTGTGGCTCTTCTATCCTTACCTGACAATCCCTGCTTGTTTCCATCCAAGTATTGATCAGGCTCAATCCTGCTAATTTCCAAAATTAGAAGGGATCAAATGTGAACAGAGTGATAATAGCCATGTGAGTGACAATGAGAAACAACAAGAAAACCAGAGGAGGGCTAAAATGCCCAAATTTCATTTACTGTTCTAGACGTTTTAATCCTCTTGTCCCTTAATGCCTCCCTTGTTCCATCTCCTCACCGCCAACCTTCCTGATGCCCATTCTGTTTCAGCCCATTATTGCCTCCTCTTACCATCCTAATACCTCTTGTATTTCAGCTACTTGTAGCATATGAATGTGGAAAGCAGTGAAATTCAAAAGAAAGACAGAAAACCTAAATACAAAGGGAAGGTAAAGATGAGAATAACTTCTAACTAAGCAGGACTGTGGGTTGTGAAGCACCATTGGTATCCCTTCTGTGATGTAGGTGCATGCTTTCAGGCAGAAAAACCCACTGATTCAAAGGTAGGCCAGAAACACAAGAGAAAAGTCTGTGCTCTGTAACAAAATACAGTGTGGAATACCCCTACTCAGACTTCCTGCCATCTGCCACCAGATGGGCCAGCTATGCCCCTTTCCAGAATACTTCCCTCATCCCAGCAAGAGCCACTCAGTATTCTCTGATCAACAAGCATGCTCTTTTCTCTTTGGAGGCTGCCCTCTCTGTTTGTTTCTTCTGAAAACTATATATTTCTGCAAATCTTGGTGTTCTTCCGTGCCAACTAATACCACCTTATGTATGATTTCCATTCTTTTGGTTATGTAAAGATCAGTACAGCCAGCTCTCAACATTTGCAGGTTTCACTTTTGTGGATTTGATTATTCACGGATTATTTGCTGCCACCTCTGCTGCCTCCCTGTGCCATTTTTGATAGGGACTGCAAGCCTCGTGCAACTGAGAAACTGCAAACGAGGCTTGTAGGTCTCTATTAAAAATAGTGTGGGGCAGCAGTGGAGGTGGCAGTAAGCCCCACCACCACCCACTTCTGCCTTGTGAAGGAACCCTGATGCCTCAAAAGAATCTACGGTAGGTTGAATATGGTGATCATACTTTTTTGTGTGTTAAATATGGTTTGGGAAGGTATAGTGTTATTCACATTATTTTCACTTTCACAGGGGTCCTGTGCCCCTACCCTAGCAAATGTGGAGGGATGACAGTACTTGGAGAAGCAGCTTGCTTTTATATAACAGGGGTGAGAACTGTGTAGCCATAGAGATGTTGTTGGACTGCAATTCCCAGCAATCCCAGCCAGCACAGTCATCTGTGAAGAACTCTGGGACTCACAGTTCAAAAACGTATGGAGAACTGCACAAGTGCCACCCTGATATATAGGAAATAGTAGAAAAGGTCATCTCAACACTGGTAGTTTGTGCCCACTGTGGAGAACTTCCAACATTGCAAGGAAACCTATTGTAATTATAAAGCCACATGCCAGAAACAATTCTCTTTTACAAGTTACCACAAAACTGGTGAGCAAATATGGAAGTCATTTTTATTTTACCAGCAACAGAAACATTAATGATTCTTAAGATGCCATATTAAACTTGCCTCTTTAGGGTATTATTCAGCTACTCAGCATTTCACATACAAATGTTTCATAATCACAGGTGTTTAGGTCAGCACTGAAAACGTTTACAGCTGATGTGGATTTTCTAACAGCATTTTCCACAGTGTATCAGCCTTCCAGCAATCCCCACTGAACACAGAGCTAAATTTTAGCACCACTGCAAAAATGTTATTAACCGTTTGTGGATTTATTTATTTATTTATTGTTATTTTGAACAGTGGAGAATTTATTTCACTACAAAGACATTCATTTGATAAGCATTAAAAGGAAGGGATCAGAAGGGCAGGTGATAACACGGAAGATTGCCATCTCAGAATGAACCTACCACTGACAGCAGGTAGTAAAGTTATTTCAAGAAGAACCACTTAGTGGCTCACTGAACCTGGAATATCCCTGGACAGCAATCCAATTGTCCAGTATTGGCTAAATGAGGTTCCTGGGTTGGAGTGCACTGTCCCAGGCAGGATCAATGGAAGACAGATTCCCAAAAGGGTTGTTTAGTGCAGAAATGAACAAAGAAAATCAAAGTCCACAAGCATGACTCATCTCCCACCCTCCACAGCTCTGAGAACTGTGCAAGAAGGTCAGTAACAGAGGAAAATTCACTCACCCAGAGTACTCTCATTTTCCCAGCCTCAAAGGGCTAAGCTAATGCAAAAGGTATCTATCAAAATCACTAACACAAATCAACCTCTTCTTTAGCTCTGGATACCTGTCAGCCACGACGCTAACAAGGACTCCAAAATCCATGTGCCTAGTGGCAGAGGCCTAACTCACTACCATCAGGTAAGTGGCTATCTGCAACCCTGTGTTGTAGTGTAAATAGTCACCTATCTAGCTACAACAACCCTGTGTTGTAGTAAAATATTCATAACTGTATCTTCAAAATAATTTGAACATGTAACAGTAAAAGAGGATTTAACACAGCACAGGAAACGAAGTCAGACAAAATGCTGCCGGATAGTGCATTGCTTAATCACAATCCAGTTCAATCACTTCATTTAACTGCAAGTGCTTACTGTACGGATGAATATTATGCAAACACAAATCAAGGAAGCCATAGCCCTGAGTGTGCAAGATCTGAATAGAACTGTTAATAACAGGGTCTCTGTCATCTCATCCATAGGCTCTGTCGTAATTGCCTCAGTGGCACATAATCAGAGCTCCAGGAGATACCACTAGTTGGAGATCTGGGTAAAGAGGAGACAAAAGACCAAGGCTCAGCAGCTTCACTGAACGCCTCAAACAGCAGACTTTGATTAGATAGAAAGGAAGAATCACTGGAGATCATTCTGCGATCTACTTCAAGATTTACTTTTTGGCTATGTTTTTATCCCACCTTTTCTTCAAAGTTCACAAGGCAGACCACAGACTCCTCCCCTTTTTATCCTCACATGCACTGTGGGAGGTAGGTCAGGCTACAAGAGAGTGTGATGAGTTCAAGGTCATCCAGCTCTTTTCATGGATGTTCTACACCCTAAGATGAAAACCTGGATGTCCTAAATCCCAGTCCAATGCTTTAACCACCATATCACTTTGGCTCTCAAGATGTGGCAGTTAAGACTGAGTAATCTGTTTGCTACAGCTTTTTTCTGAAAGCAGTATACTGAATGATTTCTACCTATTGCCTTATTTTTCCTCACAGTCAGCCCAAGAAAAAAAAGTGACAAGCAAAATGTTCCAGATATGTAGCTATGTTAGTCGGCTGCAAAACACCATAAAGCAGTGCTTCTCAAACTGAACACAGACCTAAATTTTAGCACCACTGCAAAAATGTTATTAACAGCTCGCAAATTTTTTTTTACTATTTTGAACAGTGGAGAATTTATTTCGCTACAAAGGCATTCATTACAAGGCACTCATTTGATGAACATTAGTAAAGAGGGGACTAGAGGGGTGACTGATAACACAGAAGATCACCATTTCACAGATCTCCATCTCAGAATGAATCTACCACTAACAGCACGTAGTAAAGTTATTTCAAGAGGAACCACTCAGTGGGTAATTCTATCCAGATCATCCCTGGATAGTAATTCAATTCTCCAGTATGGGGTAAATGAGGTCCCTGGGTCCAGAGCAAAAGCACATTCAAATGCATTCCCAGCTAGATCATCCTATGAGGCCATTTCCTCTAATTTGGGGGGTTTTCTCTTCCCCTCCCCCAGCCATCAGCACACAATTATGCCACTTTTAATTCACTTTCCCCCAGTCACTGTATAACATGCAGAAATTTCATTCAAGTACATATTACCAGTATAATATTAACACTATTAAACTATACAACTTATGTGACATTCTTGCATTTCTTATCCACTGGAGTGAAGTTAATTTACACATTTAGCACAGTGACCACAAAGGAAAAAATAAAAAGTATAAAGACCACCAGCTGGGAGTGGTTCCAACCCACTCAAACTGGATGCATTTAGAAGGATTACTTGTGTACATAAACCCCTTTAGAAAGGCAATCACTTTTTTTTTAACAGTACAATTCTATACTCAGAGGGAAATACATGCCATTCATTCTCCACTAACTAAGGAGATCTCTTAACAATATTGCTATTCATGGGTTTTTGAATTGTTAGTTATTTTTATTTATTTATTTATTTATTTATTTATTTGTATCCCACCTCTCCATATGGATCGAGGCGGCAAACAACTTACAAATAGAATGTATTTCGAAACATTTCTATACATGCCCCCAACAAGCTGGGTACTCATTTTACCGACCTGCGAAAGGATGGAAGGCTGAGTCAACCTTGGAGCCGGGCAGGATCGAACTCACAACCTTGTGGCTTGCAGTACTGACATTTAACCACTGCACCACCACAGCTCCTTGATCTTGATCTTGAACTTATGAAAGTTGGAACAGAAATATTTGATAGTGTCAATCTGCAACTAAATTTAAAATAAAGAGCTCCATGGTAGGATTCCCTCTGAAATATGGGAATGTGTAAATTTCTTGTAATAGTGCTTCCTAGACAAACTGAAGTGGGGGACTGGCACCATATTTGACTACAACTGCTTATCTCTTTCCAGAAAATTCAGTGTGGATCAGCAATCAATAGCTTGCAAACTGGGACTAATCCATGGACCACCACCTTGAGTAGCTCTGTGTTATAGAATATACAGCTCACAGACTACAGACTTTAAGAGGTGTGCCTTAGAATATACTCGGATTCTGTACAGAGAGATATGTTTTTAGTTGGACTCAGGACTAAGAATCATGATTAGCTGATGGGCTAGTTATTTTATAAATTTTCTTTCCTTTCATGGGTGCTGCATTTGTAAAACAGCTTCTCTGGCTGCACCAGGACTTAAAAATAAACTTTAGTTTATCTGAATGATCCTGGGGCTGCCTATTCCACATGCAGCATAGATGCAAAGAGATTAGTGGCATCCATGTTCATTTCTAACCAATCACAGATTGCAGTGGGTGCAGCTTGTTGCAAATAAAGCAAAGCAACAACTTACTAAAACACACCTGCAGCATCTGTAACGAGAGTTCAATTCTGGCTTGTTTGGAGAAACCAGTTAAAACTAAGCAATTTGTCCAAGTTAACTTGCAATGAAAAACTGTTGTTAGCTGACAATGGAAGCAAATGCTTCCTGTATGTTCCTCACAGCTGCACCAGAGATGAGAACAGGAATGAACACACAAAGCACAGTACATAACAGAGGATTATGACCCAGAACTACATTCCACTAAAAGGAATATTAATATGTCAGCACTTCAATAAGCAAAGCTAGATTTTTCTCCCCACTCAGGAAATGCAGGAACTAGGGTTTATTTACAGCACAAAGAATTATCTTATGAGTTACTAAATACTTCTGAACATAAAAGTCTCAACAACTAAATGAGTTTTCATTTGTAGTACAGAAATGTGGTTAGAACTCTTCCAACTGCTGCATAAACATATATTTGAGGTCTCCAAGACTATCTGTACGCATATGGGAATGTTACCTATGTAGGCCAGAAGGCAAAAAAGCCTTTTTAAACCCCAGATGCACATTCTAGTCCAGGTCTCCCCAATCTTTTCAGGAAGGTTATATTTGTCCATGTTTAAGAAACAGAAAAACTAATTTAAAATTATGTGAGAACATCCTACAAGGCAACACTCTATGCACGGAAACACACTAGCCCTACATGCCTTGAGAACTGAAAATTTTGTTGCTATATGTTGCCTTTAATACTCATTCACCAAAAAGTCCACATCCTGCTCTCAAATATACAAACCGTATCCCCACTAAAAAAAGGCCACTTTTCTGTTTCTAGATCAATTCTCACTATATCATAGACAGAATATTGAATATTGGCGCCTGGCAAAACTGCTGAAGATCTTGCATTAGGTAATCATCTTTCAGGGCAAAGACAGAAGGCATACCAAGAAGGAATCTTTCTGAACCTTACAGGCACAATCCCGTAATATCTATACAGAAACAAATCCTATTGAATTCAGTGAGATTTGATACCAGATAACTTTGCAGAGAGTACTTTAGCCTACACAGGTCAGCCACTGCTTAGTCCCTCAGAGAAACTGTGAAGGTACTTCAAATATATTATGGAAGAAAAGTAGGGGAGAAATGAAGCAAACAGCTTTTCAGCAGCTCTGGTCCCTTCATGGAACATGTTCGCAAGGGTCTTCTGGAAGAAAGATATATTGAACCACTGTGAAGCAGCCAGACAGAGATGGGAAAATTTTAGCAGCTGCAGGAGTTTTTTTTTTTTTTTTTTTTTAAACTAGAGCCATGAGGGCCACCAAAGCTCTGTACGAAAACAGTGGAGTGCACAGGTATTCTTAGAATTAAGGAACAGATTGTGTCTAAGCACATGCATTGCTCAAAGATGTGTTTCAATCCTAGCACTGACCTCACAGTCATTTTACAAACAAATTGAGTCCCACTCTTGACCCTGCTAGGCTCTTTTTCTTTCTGGCTCTGAATTTAAAAAAAAAAAATTAAAAAGGAGACAGGAAAACCTTTGGTTGTTGCTGTTGTTGTTTGGTTGTTGTTACAAAAGATTATGCTATCATAAATTCATTAGTTTTTAAGACATTTGGGTTTTTTGCTGCAACAGGCTGACATAGCTATGAACCAGACACTCTGATAGGCCTACTGCAAATTAACAAGAGATGTGTCAATACAGTCAGCCCTCCACATTTGCAAGTTTCACTTTTGTGGATTTGATTATTCATGGATTATCTGTTGTCAGCTCTGCTGCAGCCCTATGACATTTTTAATAGCGACTACAAACCTCTTGAGACTGAGGAACTGTGAACGAGGCTTGTAAGTCCCTATTAAAAATGGTGTGAGGCAGCAGTGGAGGTGGCAGTAAGGCCCACCAGCCAGCCACTTCTGCTTGGTGAAGGAACTCTGATGTCATCCACGGTGGGTTGAATATGGTGCTCATACCTTTTTTTGGTGTGTGTTAAATATGGTTTGGGGGGGCTATCATTATTCACTTTCATGGGGGTTCTGTGCCCCCAGCCCTGGCAAATGTGGAGGAATGACTGTACTTCTAAGAGTTACTTCCTGCTAGTGCTTGATGGTGGGCATGTGCTCCTCTCAACCAAAGAAACGAGAAGTAAAACTATGATGTCACCGGTTTCCAAAAAAAAAAGCAGCCCTATAAAAGCACAAGCCTCTCTACTCAGACATCCCGAAAACTATTCTGAAATGCGTATCGTCCTCTCTTACAGAAGCAAAGAGCAAAGTGGCATAGCTGATAGGTATCTGAAAAACAAACTTTGGCCAGTTCTGCACTGGACTGTTATAGCGCTATTATTCCACTTTCACCATCCTATGGAATCCTGGGGTTTGCAGTTTAGGGAGGGGATTCCATAGGATGATGAAAGTGGAATAATAGCGCTATAACAGTCCAGTGCGGAAACGGCCTTTGTTACTAGATAAACACGATTATTACCTTTATGTCAACTTCAGTACTGTACACAAGAACACTCACCGCCCCACCAAATCTGACTTCCTGCATCCAAACCTTCCACAGGGACCACCACACTATAGCAGCAGCGCCCTTTCTACACGAGGCCCCCCTCCCTCCCTCCCTCCCTCCCTCCCTCCCTCCCTGCCCCAGGGAGCCCCTGACAGCCCTGCTGGAAGTAAATCGGGCCCAGGGGAACCTACCAGTCTCCAGATGATGCTGAACTACAACTTCCATTATCCTCCCCCCCACTAAGGAGGCTTGGTGGGCGTTAAAGAGCCAAACAACATCTGGAGCGCCCCAGGTCCCCCTGAGGAAGACACACGACACGCAGCGCCGAGCCTCGAGGGCGGCCGCTGAACTTATGGGGACGCTTCGGGAGCCCCTGCTTGCTTCTCACCTGAAAGGAAAAGCCGCAGCCACCTCCGCACCTAGCAACCAAGGCGACAGCCAAAGCCTCGACGGCGCTTCAGAAACGGTGCTTCCGCCCACACTTGGGTTCCCTTCCGCCCGTAAAGGGGATCTAAGTAGGCTCCGCGTGATTCCCATTTCCGCCCTTCGATGACGCAACTTTTCTACGGGTCCTCCCATGTCCCGAAAGACCAGCTATGACGTACGCGTTAGCTGCGCTTTTTCTTGCCGCTGTCACCCATGAGATCTGGTGCGCAGAAGCGGAACATGGTACTGTTTTGCCTATAATGGCGTGAGGCGTCCTGAGAGCTGGTGGGCAAAGCTCTTCAGAATAATGGACTGGGGTTGGCTTTTAAGTGGAGCCTTTAAGAGCCCCGCCCAAAGAAGAGAGTCCTGTGAAGCCTTAAATGTTAGTACGGTCAAGCCATTTTTGCACTGGACTGTTATAGTGCTATTATTCCGCTTTCAACATTCCCTGGACTCCTTTGGCCCCCTCCCTAAACTGCAAACCCAAGGATTCCATAGGATGTTGAAAGTGGAATAATAGCGCCATAACAGTCTAGTGCGGAAATGGTCTCAGTGTGGCCCTGTGCTCAAAAGATCCCCTGGGTTTAATGGGACTCACCCCCTTTGCCTCTACCAGTTTATGAGCTGTCGTGGACTCTAAGGCTATTTCCAACCCTACCCTGTTATAGTGCTATTGTTCCACTTTCAACCTCCTATGGAATTCTGGGGTTTGTAGTTTACTGAGGCCAAAGAGCTCTCTGGCTGAGAATTCTAAAGGGCCCTCCCTAAACCAGCCATATAGGGATGGGGTGGGTGGGTGATGGGGGTGGTTAGCCCCCAGGGGCATTGTTTTTGGGGTGTCCTGGCTCCTGGCCCCACCCACATGCATCACAGCCCTGCCCCCAGCAGTGTGGCCCCTTCCCCCTCCCCCTTCATGCACTCCAAGCTCTGCTGCTGCCCTAAACTACAAATCCCAGGATTCCATAGAATGTTGAAAGTGCAATAACAGCGCTATAACAGTGTAGGGTGGAAATGGCCTAATTCCTTTCATCAAACACATGAATTGAATCCTCAGTTATCAAATGCTGCTAATTTCCCTGGAAAAGAAAAAAGAAATACTGTGTCACAGTAAATGTATACCCAATGAGGATCATTCATTAATACTCCCCCCTCCAACAGTTCATAGATGAAATCTGGGAGATGTGTGGCCAAGCAACATCAGAGCATGGTCAAGAGAGCCTAAGTTATTAATTAAAAAAAATCTGCAACCTAGGAGAGGCCGATGCCGTTTGCTTTTGCCTGACACTACTGGGAAGGACAAGACTCTGCCTTCTCTCCTAGCTACTGAGTTAACTGAACTGGACTTTGAACAAAGTTTGCGGCAATTAAGGTAAGCTGAAGATAAAGAGAGAAAGTGGGAGGAGGAGAGGAAAAGTGGGACATTTTAAAAGCAGCTGAAAAAATGGGAGGACAGAGGATTAAATTGGAACTGTCCCAGAAAAAGTCAAACCGCTAGAAAGTATAAGCTGAAGCTGGAAATATTATACTGATGAACACTGAATTACTACATCTTCTTCGATCAAAAAATGGTCACCTTGTCTGTCATCTAGGCCTGATATTACTGTGTGGTAATTATGCTGGAGAAAAAAAACTCATTAAAAGAGAGCACCTGAGAATACAGGTCATTAGCAGGATAGCTACTCCCATCACCTTTTTGTGGAAGAGGCTATTTTAGCAGCTCCCTACTGTAATAGACAGAACGGCAACATGTGAAGTTGGAAATGCTGCATCCGTTGCACTTCTGCCTGTTGTATAGCTGTTAAAAGGCTTTGCCTGTGAAGAGGTAGCTATGTTAAAACTTTTTCACAGCATGCATAATTATGATAATGGGCTTATTTATTTCGCATAGCTTTTTGGGAACTGGAAAGGCCACTTGATCAAATGAACAAAATACATAACTGGCCAGCTGTCCTCAGGTGACAGGGACATTTGTGATTAATTCCCTGTCATTCCCCCCTTTTTTTCTTCAGCTGCTTTTTTTTAATCTTACGCATTTTCTCACTCTTCCTCTCACTTTTCCCCTTTGTCCTTAACTTGCTTCAATTGCTGCAAACTGAGGCCCTTTCCGCACGAGGAAATTAAGATGGGCCAATGCATCTTGTCATGGAAGTCATCTGCACCTTGGAGCTGACTAGGTTCGGACTACTTACCTTTGTTCCGCACCTAAGTCCGATTAAATGTGCCCCCAAGTGGTCGTCCAGCGTACTATTTGAAGAACGGAAGAAATGGGTTTTTAATTTCCCAGATCGCGCCAATTTGTGCCTGCACAGTTGTGCAGACGCGCACATTTGCACCAATGCAAACTGGGGATCAGCAGAGGGCAGGCTGTGGGCATGGCCAGCTGCAGCGATTGGTCCTGCCGAACAAACAACAGTAAGCCACAGAGACAGTGTGGATCTATGAACTCCCACTGCTCTGAATTGGCGTGGAACATACAGAGTAGCCCTGCGGAAGGACGTAAGGGAAAGTCTGCCCTGTTTCGAGCCCAGAAGAACCAGTAAGAAATGGCCCGAATCAATTCTATAGCCTCGTGCGGAAAGGGCCTGAGTTTGAGGTACAAAGCCAGTTTTCATCCAACTCAGAAAGGGGAGAGGAAAGGCAGTGGAATCTTACCCTTCCCGGTAGGCTCTGGCAAAAACAAACTGCTACAGCATCTTCTAGCTTGTGTGTTCTTCCTCATTAAAGACTTTTGCCATCTTGATCACATTCTGATGTTGCTTGGCCACACTTCCTGTTTTCATCTGGGCAATGTTGGAGGGAATGGTAGTTTTCTAACTGCATCATTAGTATTTTGTTATTCATTGTTTATCCTGCATGTTTAACTAGTCTTTGCCTCTGTGGGATAGTTATGACTGCACAGTTTGTGTATAGTCCCAGTGAATCCTATGTTTAAGATGTCTCTTTGGCCAGCGTATAGTCTAAACCAGTGGTTCTTAACCTGTGGTCCCTGGAACCCAAGGGGGCTACAATGTCCTCACAGGAGGCCCACAAAGGCCTGAAAAGGTGTTGTGATGGAGTTCTGGGGGTATGACTATCTGGAGTGCCAAAGCAGCCTGTAAGCAGGTTACCAGGCAACCAGAGTAGCTTCTCATGAGAGAAACCCAGCCCAGTAGTGTCTGGGAGGAGTTGGTGGCTAAAAGAAAAAGTTATGTAAAGGCCAATGCTGATTGTCATTAGGCAGTCCTTCAGTGAGAGTTCTTGCCAAAGAGAACTGAGGAGTAAAGTCCCTCAGTCATCCAGAGGTGACTGTGTGGGAAGGGTTTAATTCTCAGCGGAAGCTTAGTGAGAGGCAGAAGAGTAATTAGACCACTATAGAATCTGGTCAAAATGTCTGACCTAGATTGGGGTTTGAGTCTTTGGTGAAAATGTAGCCAAAGGGCTGTTTATGATTCTTGTGCTTGTATGAGAGCTTAAAGATAAAAGGAAACTGTCTAAAAGTGCTCTGAAGAACTGTATTAATTTTGACCTGCATATGTGTTACCCTGTATGTTGGGGGTCCCGGGAGGGGCGCCCAAATTACCAAATAAAAACACAAGATGGGGGAAGTTAGACTCGAGCACTCACTCAAGCTAATGAGAGGCAGGGTAACTTTAGCTAGGATCTTTTACCCTATGTCTATGGCGTCAGATCAGAGAGCGTAGCCAGGCATGTTTTAAAGTAACAAATAATATTTTTATTATGGACAAACAACACGAAAGACATGACATACACTAACTAACTGAGAAATAGAAATGGAGAGTTTTTGAGGAATGGGTAATACGACACCTGGTCTCGTAGTCCTGGAGAGAAGCGGAGGTTGAGGGGAAGAAAGCTCAGCGCGGTTCGCTGAGGGAGCGACTTGCTGGACAAACGGACAGCAAGGCAAGATAGCAGTCCGGAGTGGTCCTGAGTGTTCCGAGGAAGGCTCGGATTTGGGGACCTTTTATCGGGTGGATTTTACCTACAAGCCATGCCATGCTCGGTGAGAACAAAGGAAATTTGTAGCTGGACAAAGGCGTTGGAAAAGGTCAGGTTTTACATCATGGGCTTAGCACTCGATGACAATAGTATGGCCAGTATGCAAATGGCCCAACATAAAGGAATGGCTTGGCACTTGGCTGGGAAAGCTGCGCTGAGCAAGGCTGGTTTGCAAGAAGGTGTTCCCTGAAGCATCGGAGAGTCTTAAGTTGCCTGCCTAAATGAGGTTTGGAATTTACAAGCATTAATGGCCGCACCTAATACGTGCTTCTCCGGTGGACCTCTGCAAATACGTGGAGCGGGGTGGCAGAGAAAGGTCAAGTAAAGGCCAAATTATTTGATATCAAGAGATATCTAGTGCTCTCACCAGACATATCATAACCGTGGTAACATATGAACTCAGATACTTTGTTCTGTATCTTAATAAATGTTACAGTTTATTTTTATAATTACTGACTCAACTGAGTGGTAGACAGTATTTAAAGTAAAAGAGAAAACATGCTACTATAGAACCATTAGTGGGTTCTAACTAAACATTGATAACCGTCACCCTTTTACACAGAGGTGGTGTTATAAGGGAGAAGGCAGAGCTGTGCGAAAAAGACTTATCAGATTGGAGAACTGCCATACCAAGCCCCTGTTACAAATGCAATGAACTTTTATAGTTAAAATAGGAAGAGGAAAAAAAAGAATGAATGGAAGGAAGGAAGACAGACAGACAGACAGACTTATGTGGAACGATTCCTATTAAAAATATTAAAATTGGGTGTGTGTGCATTTATTTACTTCTCCCTTTTTTCCTAATTTGAAGACCTTTGATGGTCTTCAGCAACAAAAGATATTTAACGGGGTCCAGGGTAAAGGAAAGTTTAAGAGCCACTGGCCTAAATTGCTGAAGGTAGAGATCTAGGAGCTAGAGGGCTGCTTTGTACAGCAGTGCCAGCTTGCAGTTGAAGCTGGTCATTTTTCATTATGGAGGAGTTATTTAAAGTACAACACAGAATGATATCATTAAACTAGAGCACTGAACCGATAGCCATGGAATTTAATTTATCAATGATGATTTGTGTTATACTTAAAAATAACAAGATGCATAAGTACACAACAAGCCATAATTGGCTTGGCAGTATTTGAAAAAAGATGTAGAAGTAGTCATGGATAATAAATATATGTCATGGCTCAAAGCTTGTACCACTTTAGGCACAATCGAACGGCAATGACTCAGCATTACTGAGATGAATTTAGAACACTTCCCACTTTCGATATAGGCCTGGTCGACATATTTCCAGAAGGAGAAATCATACACACACACACACACACTTATTTGTTTATTTTATTAAACTATATCTTGCCCAAATATCACATTTTCAAGCTTTTATATAAATAAATATATAAATAAAATCCATTTAAGAAATATAAAACAATTCAGAACTTAAAAGAAGAAGAAAAATAGATACATTAAAAATAACATTATACAAAAAATTGAAAAGTGGCAACAAAGAAAAAAAGTGACTTCCTACTCAACCAATGTTGAGTGTTTTTTTAATGATTAATGATTCCTGAAACATAGGTAAGTTAAATAAGATTTATATAATGAGGATAAAACTTTAGTTGATAGTTAAAGTTAAGGTAAATAGAAACAATTCAAGACTTACTCTTTGAAAAGGTTCACACAGTTTAAAATCAGGCCCAAGTACATTTTGGAACAGGTAAAGTTAATGAAAAGCCTTTTTTTAAAGCCAGCACTTTCACCAGTTTGACCTCCAAGTGGCATTCCACAAACAGAGTGCCACAGCAGAGAACCAAATGTGGCTTCCCATAAGCTGTACATTGAGTGAAACAGACACTGGGATTAACACTGTTCCTACATTGAACCTGCTGTCTGGCACACAGAAATATCTTTTTGTGGGGATCAACCTCATATCCTCCAACTGTTCAGATTTGCAAGGATAGTTCTGATTACTACCACTTTTTCAGCTGTTTTTACTATGGCCCACAAGTTTACCACCAATGTACATTGCATGAGCTCATCTAGTATTTCCCCCAGGCTTCTTCAATGAGTACAAACAGGCCAGGATTTCAAGTGTCTCTTTCCCAGGCAGAAAGCTTTTTGAGGGTAGTATGGGTTTACTTAGTGCAGGGGATTGTGGGACAGAGAAACATTTCTTCACAGCCTGGGATAAAGCAGAGAATGACAGGAATTATGTGCTTCCTACTGAAGTGGATCGATCTGTGAACACAGTAATGGAGGAAGCAACCTTCATGAGAGAGTAAATATAGTGCTGTTGGAACAGGTATGTGATTTTACACATCTGCCTAACCACATCATTTCCCTTTCAGTCTTGAGGATCACAGCCTGTGGCATTATGTTTCCTCTGGCTCTCTTTCCTTTTGTCTTCCTGCTTCTGTATGCTACAGTTTTAGGGAAAGAGCAAATAAAAGAAGTCACTAGGAAGTGGTGACTCACTCTCACACACTTATTCTTTCCTCCCTGCGAATCCCATTTGCAATTCTTTGGACAATTAAGTTGCACTTGAAATCATGAATGTTGGCTCCATTTCTTTACTGATTGCTCCACAGGTACAGCGGGTTGTTTTTTTACACTTGCGTCTACTCCCTGTCCACCTCTGGCACTGGCGCTGTGAACATCAAAGCAGTAGAGAATTAATAGGAAAAAAATATTTGTGGAGCACAAACTTCAAAGGTAGAAGTGCAGAGAGTAATTGAGAGCAATTGTACTTCATCTCTGTAAGACACAACATGTTGGCTTCAGTGCAAATGGTAAATGTATGGGTCTCTCTAGAACCATTTCTTATTCTGACACTGAACACACAGCCTTGGTTAGACTTCCAATAAATATCTCTTTGCAAACATTCGGGAACATATCTTCCAACTGTCCCAATTTGGTAGGGACAGTCCTGATTATCCTCTGTCATCCCACTTTTTCAGATGCTTTTAAAATGCCCCTGTTTCTTTCTCTTACTCCCTCTTTCACCTCTTGTCCTCAGTGTGCTTCAGTTGCTACAAACTGCATTCAGTTTTGCACTCAATAGAGAGCCAGCGTGGTGTTGTGGTTTGAGCCCTGGAGACTAGGATTCAATTTCCTGCTTAGCCATGGAAACCCACTGGGTGAGCTTGGGTGCATCCCACACACACAGCCCCCAGAAAACCCTGTGATAGGTTCCCTTTAAGGCCACCATAAGTTGGAAATGACTAGAAGGGACACAACAACAGCAGTCGCAGCAACAGCCACAACTCAGCAGGGAGGAGAGGAGGGAAGGAACTTGCCCTTCCCAGCAGGCACAGACAAAAGCAAACTGCTGCAGCCCCTCCTAGGTTGTGTGTTCTTCCTCATTAATAACTCTTGCCATCTTGGTCACATTCTGGCAATGCTTGGTCACATGTATCCTGATTTTCTTTTAGCAGTATTCTGGTTTTCACACATGTCCCAAGCTTTTTTGTTAGCAGCGTTCTTTCAGTTGGTATTAAACAGGTGTCATTTTAATTCCTCACAGTGTCCTGGAATTGTGCTACATTGGGAAGTGTTGTGGTAAGTTAAACTGGTACCCACCTCGTCACCTGGCACTAAGCCCGAGCAATAAATGTATACATAAATTATTTTATTTCTTTAAAAGCAAGCTTCATGTTACAGGTATGTCAGCAGTGGTCAGTACTGGAGCCCTAGCAAGCTGCTATTGGGTTTCACATGGTGACATGAGATCTAATTCCACAATTCACCTGCTGTTTTCCTCTTTCCTATTTACAGAGAGTTCAAAAAGATTGGGGAAGGTATTCCAAACTACAACCTAAAGCAGTTTAATAATCTTCTACTGCTGTAACCTGCTGTGGGTGTGCACCAGCTCCAGAAGACAACAAGCTGTGACCAACTGTAAGCACGGAATATGTGTGGGTGTACAGGCCTGTCAGAATTGGAAGGGAGTGGATGAAGAAGCAGTAATCCAATCTTTACCAATCCATTTTTATTTGTTTTTAGGCTGATGGAAAGCTCTTCAAGTACTTCACAATTACTCCAGATTATTTTTTAAAAAAATCCAATTCAGAAAATTCAGCACTAAGAGAGAAGGAAAGTATAGGTACCTGTCAGACCGAAGTAGGCCTGCTGAGCAGATGGAAGAAAACTAGCAGTAAGAAAACAAACATAATTACATCTGGAGACTTTTTTTAAAAATGGGGTAGAAAAGAAATTAGACATGTACCAGCAAGATATTGAACTACAGACAACATATCTAAGTGGCTAATTTGGTAAGAGAAAGTACACTGAGGGAGTACAGGCATACCTCATTTAACAAAGTCTGTGATAAAGAAGGTCCTTTCTACAAAGTCTTTTTAAAACTCACTGATCTGCCCCCTTTCCTCCTTGTTCTTGATCTAGCTGAAATTTTTATACCAGCACTGGCAACAGGAAGATGGTGAAGGAGGGCTGAAGAAACATAGGCTTTAAGAGTCAGGTTGCAGCAGTGTGTCTGCAGTGAAGGGTGCTATAAAGAAATCTTGAGCTGGGAAACACTGGGATTCTACTCTAGCTCATCTTGCTGTAGCAATGTGTGCTTGCCATTATCAGGCGAGGTAGAGAACAGTTGCCTCTATAATTACAGTTGCCAAGTATTCCTTATTATAAGGAAGACCCCCTGTTTGAGGGTTGGAAAGCTTTTCCTTTTATAGAGATTGAACAAGTTGCAAAAGAATTTCTGTATTTTGGGGTGTGGGTCCTTCATAAAGACAGAAATGTGTGCGTAATGTAATTTCTGACAGTGGACAATATGTTAATTTTTCAGAGAAACACATGGCTAAGTTGTGAAACCAGTATTTTCATATAGTAATTAGGTAGATCACAAACTCCTTAAAAGCTGCTTTCTTACTTCCAATGCTGCATGTCATGAATTTTGACTATCCCTTATTGCTGTTTTGAAAAGCTGGTGACTCTGTCCAGAATCTTTTACTGAGCATGTGTGAAGAGCAAAACAGAGAGAGAAGGGTTAGCCTGTCATGCCCCAGTCCTAGGACTCAGAAGCAAACACAGACGAGACCTTTCCCAACAGCCACAACACAGAGACACGAACAGGAGAATACTTACGGCAGCCAGTGTAGATGGAAAAGGGAGAGCCCATGAGACTCAGAGAGTTTAAACAGAGCAGATTAATTAGCCAAGCAACTGGGGGGGGGCTGCTGGCTGAGAAATACAAGGGACAGTGTAGAGAGAAATCTGTTGGAGACAACTGCTTTTGCTGGTAGATACAACTTGGACTTTCTTACTCAGGCTGCAGAAACAACAAATGGTAACTGACTGATGAACTAAAACAAACTTTGTCCATGGTAGGTGCCTCAGACTCTATTGGAAGAGTTGGGAACCCTGTCTGGCTGCTGGCATAAAACATCAACTCTCAGCATGTTAAAGGATAGATTGGTATATGACTCTAGAAAGACTTCAAAAAATAACCAAAAACAGGGATGGGAAGTGCTGGAAATGTGGGGAAAAGGTGGGGACTTTTTTCATATGTGGTGGACTTGTTCTAAGGCTAAGAAATTTTGGAAGGGAATTCATGATGAAATTCAAAAAATTTCCGAAGTCAATTTTGAAATGGTACCAGAATTTTATTTATTGAATATATTAGGTCAGAACTGGGAGATTAGAAAACAACAGAAGATATTATTGTATTTGATCACAGCAGCATGGCTGACATAGGCACAACATTGGAAAGATAAAACAGATATTCCATTAGATGAATGGAAAATAAAAATGTTAGTTATGGTAAAGACTGAAAGATTAGCTGACTCCCTTAAGAACAAAATGGTTCAAAATTCTGAAAAAGAATGGAAAAGGGTTATGCTTTGGCTAAATCTTTAAATGTTTGTGGACTGGCTATATTGGTATTTGATAAGATATGTATAAAGGGAAGATAGATTCAACCGGAAATATTTAATATAAAGAAGTGTGTGTGGGGGGGGGGAACAGAAGAATCATAACAATGATATACATATTAGTGTCAATATATGCTTTTCTGTACTTTGAAAATAATAAAAATTGTAAAACAAAAAGGATAGATCTATGAGTCTGGTCACCAAAATGGAAATCATAGGAAAGATGGAGGCTAATGAAAGAAAAAGTCATCCCTGGGTACATTCCAGAGGAAACCTTCAGGTGGTCTCCAGAAGGTTCAAAATGTTTCTTTTTAAAAACTTATGCAATACTTACCTGAACTGGTTGTTGGAAATGATCTGTTTGGTGCGCTTCTTATATATCTCACAGAGAGAAGGGTGCAAGTTCATTCTCTGCTGCCCCAGAGGGTAGAGAAATTGGGGTATGAGCTGTAATTAGCTAGCCAGGCAATGGGAGGGGGAGGGCCAGAGGTGTGGATTTGTGCTGAGCATTACATTTGGATTCCTGCCATTCCACAGATTCTCAGTCTCTCTCCAGCATTGTATCTCATACACAACACAAGTAGGAAATGAACAAGATACAAGGCTATTCCACAAAGGTGCTGCATTCCACCACCACCCATCCAAAATATAGAACACTTCTGATCTTGAACATTTTGGATAAGAGGTACTCAATCTGTATAACAACATATCCACTGGTAAGGATTTTAGGAGCTGCAGGAAGGCTAGGACAGTCTACCTCAGTGCTTGCTCTAGCTGGACTTACTCTTCCTCTACTACTAGTTGCCCTGTGGGAAGGATTCTTATCTTCTTACCTGTATTTTACCGAGCTCTGGAAAATCATTTTTGGACTATGACTCCCAGAACCTCCCAGAGAGATTGTGGGAGATGCATCCCAAAACACTGTGTTCTGAGTTCCAGTTGTTGCAGCTTTGTAAATATATCTTAATGTTACAATTAAACCACCTTAGAAGGATTTGTATCCTTAAAGGCAGAATATTAGGAAGAAACGTGTTTTCATCCCTTGAAGGGTAGAAGGTCTGACATTATGAGGTCTTTCCTTTCAAATACCGTACCTGATCCTAAAAAAAAAAAGGTAGGATTATGAGAAGCCTTGCTTTATAACAACTTTTGCCTGCTGAAGGTCATTCCCTGCCTCATCTCTCCATCAGTGCAGGGGCTGAAAGTAATGCTCCAAATGTAAAAACCATCAACACATCACACCACTGGTATCAGCTAGAAGAACAAGCTGTTACCTAGTCAGCATGTGAATTATTTTGTCTGGAACAATTTCCTATCTAACACAAAAGGATACATGCCACTTTTAATTGGATGTAGCCTGTTTCTTTCTCTCTTTTCCACCCATAAGCTGTACAGTAACTGGAAATACAGTCCCTTTGCAGCTTGAACGAAAGAAGATTTACTATGTTTGCTATATAGTCTTTCCCTTTAATGGGGCACCAGAATAAGAGGTTGAAGAGAGGCATGTGATGAAATTCTGGGGGTGTGGCTATCTGAAGGGTCAGAACAGCCTGGAAGCAGGTTGCCAGCAACCAGGGTAGCTCCTCAGGAGAGAAACCCAGATCAGTGGTGTGTCAGAAGGGCTGGTGGCTGAGAAAAAAAGTTACCGTATATAAAGCCAGGTACCAGTTGACATTGGATCCTTCAGTGAGATTGTAAGCAACGAGCTAGGGAGTAGAGACCTTTAGCCAGTTGGAGAGTATGACTGTATTTGGAGGGTTAATTCTCAGCGGAAGCCTAGTGAGAGGCAGAAGAGTAATTGAACCCTAATAGAATCTGGTCAGAGGGTGTGACCTAGATTGGAGGTTGAGCCTTTGATGGGAGTGTAGCCAAAGGGATGCTTATGATAACGTATGCCTAAAGATGTGAGTGAACTGTCTAAGAAGTAGTGAACTGAAGAAATGTATCAACCCTGAACTGCATTTGAATTCTGAAATGCTACTGTATTCTGATTGTTATTTTAGTAAATGTTACACTTTAGTTTTACAAATATTGACTGTACTGAATTGTGCACAGTGTATAAGGTATCCCAGAAAATACACTACCATGAAGTTGTTGAGTAGGTCTAAAAGAACATTGAAAACCCTTATCCTTTTACGCAAAGGTGGTGTTATAAGTGGGGAGGCCAGTTACATAGGAATGGGGGCTGGGGAGGTGCATCACCCTGGGCAGCAAAGTTTTTGGGGCACCCTGGCTTATAGCCACACCTCCATGCACCATGGCCACTCCTCACGCACTGTGGCCATGCCCCCACACACCATAGCTCCAGCCTGTCCCACCCACCCCCCATCCACACACTCCAAGCTGCAATCCCCTAAGAGAACCAGGACAGAGTTGGAAGGATTTGTAGCCAGCACAGACCAGGAAGCCTGGAGATGAAGCCGTGCTAAACTTTAGGACAGGGTTTGGGAACTGATATCTCTCCACAGACATTACTGGACAGGCGTTCCCTTGACCCTTGCCAGCATAGCCCACGAAGAGGAATGAAAGGAATTGCAGTTTAAAAAAAGGAACTTTTCCAGGCTCTGTTCCTAATGAGACAGTCCCTGACATCAGCTCTCTAATCACAGCCCTGAGCTCTCACAAAACGATGAAATGCTGCATTAAGAGCACAGTCTACATAACATGTGTGTGACATCATTTTGCAGTGGCAGGAAGATGGCAAACCTGCTCAAGATTACACAATTTGGATCATGCTGAAAATGTCAGTGGACTGGAGGAAATCAATACTTATGAATATTCATATTGGAATGTTGGATATGGTACAATTAAGAGAGCAGGCAGAAGGCAATTATTATCAATGAACATGAGACGATATTCCCCAGAAGCTGTCATGATTTCTCTGTTGAAGAGATGCCAATTGACACTGTTGCTGTGCATCTCCTGGGCTGCAAATTGTGTGGACTGTACCACTTTCTAGGCTTACTCAGTGGTCTGTAAGCCTGAGTTACCAAATGGTGCTAGAGTTCAACTCTCAGAAGCCCTAGCCAACATGGCCAATGGTCAGGGATCTGGTGAGTTATAGTCCACCCATATCTGGGAATCCAAGTTTGCAAACCATTGGTGTAATCAATTAATCCTTCCTCATGCACAGAACTGTACAGAGGGTTCCACAGGCATCATACTCCATTTGGAAACTTCAGGGATTCTTCTCCTGTTTCATCCATCTTTGTTTAGGATGGACATGTCTATTAGTTTCACTTTCTCCCACATACAATTGTCTCCCCACCCCTCAAAAATCCCTCAGGTTCTTTATTTGTGGATTTTTGTACTTTTTCATGAAGAAGAATCTAAGGAACTTCTTAATCATCTGAACTGGTTTGATTCAGTAGGCACAATACCACCAAGAATGAAGAAGCCCATAGACCAGAACATAATGACCCTGCCAATTATTAGTTGTTAAAGATGAGAAGCTTGTGAGAATAAAGAAGCATCAACCACTGTACATTCAACACAGCAAATATAGTAGAAAATACAGGGTTTCAAAGGCAGACTTTTAAGATCTCTTTCAGCTTTTCACCTTCTTTTAAAATGTCCCAGTTTCTTTATCTTCTTCCTGCTTTACTCATTTGTCCTCAGCTTAGTTGAACTGCTGCAAGCTGAGTTCGAAGGACAAAAGTAGGTTGTACTCAATTAACTTAGCAGGGAGATTGGAGAGAAGGGGAAACAATCTTCCTAGTGGGTTCAGGGAAAAGCAGACTGCTGCATTCTCTCCTACCTTGTCTTTTCTTCCTCATTAATAATCTTTGTCATTTCTTTATTTTTGACCATGCTCTGCTAGCTATTGATTGATTGATTGATTGATTGATTGATTGTATTTATATGCCACTTTCCTACCAGGCTGGGAACCAAGGTGGCTTCCAGTTAAAAATGTTTACGATAAAATTTAAAAAGAACTAATATCAACCAGCATAAAATCAATATGAGAACATTGTTCTTGTTGTGTGCCTTCAAGTCATTTCTGACTTATGGCAACCCCAGGGCAAACAGCAAACAAACAAATAACAACAACAACAACAACAACAACGGCTTTCTGGGGCTGAGAAGTGTGTGACATGCCCACAGTCAGCAAGTGGGCTTCCATGGCTGAGCAGGGAATCAAACCCAGGTCTCCAGTGCTCAAACCACTACACCATGATACAAAGGTTAAAAAAATAAATAGAAAACCCACCTAAATATAAAAAGCTATCCTGCTCACACACTAAAAGCATCCCTGAACAGAAAAGTTTTTGCCTGCTGGCAGAAGGGGGCAACCTAGCAACTCGTGGAAGAGGGTTCCAGAGAGCGGGAGCAGCCACCAAGAAGGCTTTCTCTGATGGCCTCACCAAGCAAAGCTGTGATGGTAGCAGGACCTAGAGAAAGCCTTCTTAAAACTCTGGCAGGTTTTTATACGAAGATACCATTTGATGTTATGTTACTTAGCCACAGATCTGCCAGTTTTCCTCTGTGAAATGATAGCGAGTATGGGAATATTTGTGACTTCATGAATGCTCTGACCTTCAAGCCATGCATCACACTTGAAGTTACTCAGGTGGTGAAGGGGAAATATTGTTAAAGTATTAAGCCTGCAAAAGTGGCCAAATGCAAATGAGTGCAGCTAATTTACAGAAAGCAAAAAATAGTCAATCCTAAAATTTAATCCTTTTGGTCTATGCATCCATTTGTCTTCTTATTTTGAAAATTCCCTGTTCACGTCAGAATATTTTTTAGAATGAATAACCATATATCCACAGAAAGTAAAGGAATTATAGAGGTGTTTTGCCAATTTGAAATGTTCATAGAGTGGTGAGTCAATGGCTGAGTTTCTAATCTTGCTCTCGTGTTCAATCTTTCTAACTTTTAAGGAGTGTGAGTTCTGACCAACATATAGTTTAGAACATCAACTGATGATTACGTATATACTGTGTGTGATTTTGCATGTGGAAAAAAGATGTTAATTTAAATTGACTGTGTGAAATAGGATATGTAAAGATTCAACCTTTGTTCACAAACACTGCAGTTGCCACATTTAAAGTGTCCAACAAAAGAAGGGTTAAGTCTGATGGGCTTGTGGATATCAGCATGAACTAAGCAATTTTTGAAGTTCGTGGTGTATGAGTATCCAACAATGAGTGGACACTCACAGCCTTGTATAGTGTTGACGTAAAAAAGAACAGAGAACAGAACTCCTGTACCTTTAATAGTTCTGTAGAACCTCTTCGCTAGTTTTGCAAATGTGGAAGTTTCACCAGGCATAACTGTACCTGCTAAAATTCCCTCTTCTACACAACTATTAAAGCTGCAAGACCTTTTTCCTCTTTTGGATTTGACCACCATAAAACCTGTGGTGCATAGCAAGTCATCCTTGAGCCCAGTCAAACATAGTTGACAAGAACACCCAACCTAATTTGGAAGTAAGCCTATAAAAGGGTTGTATAAATCACCACTCAGCTCGAAAACACAGCAATCTTTCATACTCGTTGACATACAGTCGATCTTTTTTTGTCCTTCTTCTGCCAGGTGTATTCAATTAGCCTTTGCATAAAATACTTTATGTCTGTTTAAATGACATCAGTAACAGTTTGGAACTGTTCCGTGGGCTCCTATGAATGAAGTAATTGGAGATGTCCAGGCCTTAAACTGCATCTGGAATGTATGATATTCTGATGTTTCCTATAGTTCTTACTCTCAGTGTGTGTGTGTGCACATTTGCATGTGCACATGCTATAAAATAAGTCAGATTTCTGATACTGTTGAAATTTTGACACAAATGTAACATGTATGTGTTGCCTGTTGATTTATGGCAACCCCATGAACTTCATAGGGTTTTCTTAGGTAAGGAATGGAGATGGTATTGTCAGTTTCTTTTTCTGAAATATAGTCTACAGCACCTAGTATTCATTGGTGGTCTCTTATCCAAGTATTAACCAGGGCTGACCCTGCTTAGCTTCCCAGATCAAATGGGATCCTTAACCAATTTCCTTTTACTTTGGCCTTGGGCATTTTTTTTGTTCAGCTTGAGTTCCTCATCTATATAAAGGGAATAATAGTGACATCGTCATGACTGTTACACATATCTGATCCTCTCCAAACAATATACTTGGGATCCTTGAGGGAATTCTTTACTTCACACTCTTTCCTTGTCCAAGTGTTCTTTGGTGTTGATGTGGAATAGAGTTTTACCTTTTGCCATGCTAGCACCACAGAAGTATAAGATCTTTCTTTAAAAGTTCACCTGACTCACTTGTTGGTAAAAGAGACATCTGAATGTACCTAATTTATAGAGCTGAATCCACTAAGGAAGTGCATTCATTGTGTTTGGATTGGGGTACAACCTTCCAACCTGAACCAAGCACAAAGAAAATCAATTTGTCCTGTTTGCTAAAGAAGATTGACTCAGGCCATTTGTTACCCTGATTTCTGGGGTCCCGTGGGGGATGCCTTAATGTGCTCCATGTGGTAGGGAATGGAAACTAGCCAGAGCAGAAGCAATAGCAATGCGAGAGGCAGGGTAACCTAGTGGGGTCTTTTTGCCTAGTTTTTAATGGGGTCAGGCCAAGCCAAAAACCAAACAAAAATGTCTATTAAATGATTTTATTGAACGAAAGGCCCACGTACCAACGCAGTTACTCACACACACACTCAAGACCTATTAAGAAACAAAAGAGAGGAAACTGGATAGGGGAAATATGGAAGGGGTTGTAGCTGGGGTAATACTGCACCTTTTCCTGAAATCTTTGGTCTGGGAAAAACAGCGAAGAAGTGGAGCTCAGCACAGAGAGGGCTGAGAGGATTACTCAACGAATGGAAAAGCGGTTTGCTGGGATGACTGGGAGTGATCCAAAGAACCGCTCAAAAACTGGGACTATTTGTAGGGGAAAAAGTACCTAGAGGGCTAATCCTTTCCCAGGGAGAACAATGAGTGTTGCAATGAGAAAGAAGCTCCACAATGGCAACTTCCTTTGCATGATGAGATTACGAGGTGTTCCAAAGTTTCAGGAGCTTTGGTTGCATTGGGTTGTGGTGTGACTTTATGTAAATGGTCCTTGTCTGATATGATCTTATGGTTATCAATGCTCAAGTTGGGGCAAACATGCTAATCCCCTCAAGCCAGCTTCTCAGGGGCTGAGGATCCTTTGTCTACTGTGGGTTTGCACAACTTGAGGTCTCCTGGGGCTACATGACGGGGGAGTGTACTGGCCTGACCTGGTTTTCGATTGTTCAACCATTGCTGCCTACGTGCTCATCCAGGTGACCTCTCAGGCACATTGAATCATATTTTAATATCAAAATTGTAGACCTCGGGACAGAGTTTTCCAGTGAGGTAACACATTTCCACATCAGACTGTTATAGTGCTATTATTCAACTTTCAACATCCTATGGAATCCTGGAGTTTGAGCCCCAGGATTCCATAGGATGCTGAAAGTGGAATAATAACACTATAACAGACCAGTGCGGAAATGGCTTCAGAATCATTGGGAACATTAATTTGCTTCCTCAAGAATTTTTTCATTTTTTGCAACCCTCCCTTACTTCAAACAACTAAAAAGTCACTGGGCAAATTGAATAAATACCCACATGAACTGAATAAATAATGGAAAAAATATCCATATAGAATTTGTTAAAAGCAAGAGACAGACAGCTTGCCTGATGTATTTGGGGAGGGACAAGACCAAATTATTAATCAGCATACAATTCACTAATCAATGTTTGTCAAATCCATTGTGAACATAGAAGGAAGACTGGCTCAAGCCCTGGGAGCCAGATAGTTAAAGTAAAAACTACAGTTCCCATCTGTATGTACCTCTGTATACATCCTGAATTTGGGGAAATGAAAGACACTCTTATGGTGGTACCACATGGCAATTCTATCGCAGATTTTTTTAATTTACTGCTGGCTGTAGTTTTACTGGGTGTTTACATTTTAATTTTGCTGCTTTAATTTTCATGTGGTGTACGTTGCTTCTGGTGCTTTATAGTCCAGTGGTAATCTATAAATGCTTTTAAAGAAAAGGAAAGAAGGAGTACCAGCAAATACAATAAAGACTGTAGAGAACTTTGAAAATCAAGCACATAAAAACAATGCTAATAATCATGTACTGCATCATCATCATCATCATCATCATCACCATCATCATCTTTATCTTTATTTATACCCCCATTTTCCCCAAGACTGGGACTCAAAGTGGCTTACACTTCAAAAGGTTAATTAAAATGTTAAAATGTAGAAAAAATCAACAGTAAAGCCAAATTAAATTGTTAATCATATTAAAATGATACGTTCTAATTTTTTTAAAAAAAGTTAAATAACACAGGTTAAAACAATATAGCACCCACAGCCATTTGATAAAAGCCTTCAGTTCTAAAAGCCTGTCTGAATAAAACAAGTTTTTGCCTGCTGACAGAAGGACAGCAAGGAGAGGGCCATTCTAGCATCCCTTGTTTGATGGTTTATTCCTGCATGACAGTGGTTGGGACTGGATGGCCCTTGTGGTTTCTTCCAACTCTATGATTCTAGTTCCAAAGTGTAGGGGCAGTCACTGAGAAGACCCTCTCATCATTACCAGGAAAGATCCTAGAGCAGATCATTAAACAGTCAGTTTGTAATTACTTAGAAAGCAATGCCATAATCACTAAAAGTCAACATGGATTTCTCAGAAATAAGTCATGCCAGACTAATCTTATCTCTTTTTATGATAGGGTTACAAGCTTGATTGATGAATGGAATGCTGTAGACCTGGCATATCTTGACTTCAGTAAGGCCTTTGACATTCTTGCAAAGAAGCTAGTGAAATGCAGGCTGGACAGGGCTACTGTTAGGTGGATTTGTAATTGGTTGACCAACCAAACCCAAATGGTGATCACCAATGGCTGCTTTTCATCCTGGAGAGAAGTGACTAGTGGGGTGCCACAGGGTTCTGTCCTGGGCCCAGTGCTGTTCAACATCTTCATCAATGACTTGGATGAAGGAGTAGAGGGCACGCTAACCAAATTTGCAGATGACACCAAATTGGGAGGGGTTGCTAATACCCCAGAGGACAGGATCAAATTTCAAAATGACCTTGACAGATTGGAGAGCTGGGCCAAAGCTAACAAAATGAATTTCAACAGAGACAAATGTAAGCTCCTACACTTAGGCAGAAAAAATGAAATGCACAAATATAGGATGGGGGACGCACAGGTGGATAGCAGTACATGTGAAAGGGATCTAGGACTCTTGGTATATCACAAGCTGAACATGAGTCAGCAGTGTGATGAGGCAGCCAAGAAAGCCAACACAATTCTTGGTTGCATCAATAGGAGTATGGTGTCTAGACTGAGGGAGGTAATGGTACCACTCTATTCTGCATTGGTTAGGCCTCATTTGCAATACTGTGTCCAGTTCTGGGCACCTCAATTCAAAAAGGATATCGACAAGCTGGAACATGTACAGAGGAGGGTGATCAATACGGTGAAGGGTCTGGAAGCCATGCCCTATGAGGAACGGCTTAGGGAGCTGGGTATGTTTAGTCAGCAGAAGAGAAGGTTAAGAGGGGACATGATAGTCATGTTTAAATATTTGAAGGGATGTCATGTCGAGGAGGGTTTGTTTTCTGCTGCTCCAGAAACTAGGATAAGAAGCAATGGATTCAAGCTGCAGGAAAGGAGATTCTACCTGAACCTCAGGAAAAACTTCCTGACGATCAGAGCTGTCCGGCAGTGGAATATGCTGCCTCGGAGTGTAGTGGAGTCTCCTTCTTTGGAGGTTTTTAAGCAGAGGCTGGATGGCCATCTGTTAGGAATGCTTTGATATGTGTTCCTGCATGGCAGGGGGTTTGACTGGATGACCCCTGGGGTATCTTCCAACTCTATGATTCTGTGTGTTTCCACCAACTCTGTCTGCGAAAGTGGTGGGTCTAAGAGAAGAACATCTCCTGAGGATCTCAGGATCCAGGGAGGTTCATGCTGGGAGACCTGGTGTCTCAGATAGCCTGGGTATGAAACATACAGGGCTTTATAGGTTATAACCTGCACTTTGAATTGTTCCTGGAAACAGACCAGCAGCCAGGGGAGCTGTTGAAGCAGGGGAGCTATATGTGTCTGTAATAAGCTCCAGTTAATACTCTAGCTGCAGCTCTTGTACCAACTGAAGTTTCTGAACACTCTTTAAAGGCAGCTTCAGACAGAGCGGTTAAAGCAGGGCAGAGTCTGCTTGGTCAGGAAAATGCCATGACCTTTTAGATCTGTGGTGGTGGTGATGATGATACAGCGAGGTGGGGAGTGACAGAGCTTCCATGAAGGCTGATTTATTTTTGCTCACAAGTGAAATGTACAGATAGAAATTTAAGTCTGAAATGTGGCAATGCCTTTAAACTTCTGTTTTCCCCAGTGGTACCATCAGACCCACTGGAGATGACATAGTTCAACATTGACTTGCAGAACCAGGGTTCTTTTCCTCCTATTTCCAAACTCAAAAAGGACAGGAGTGACAAGAGGGACATGCTGTCTGTTTGGTGTAAAATCCCTTTCTCTTCAAAAGTTAGGGTGGGGAAGAGAATGTGCAGAACAAAGAGCTTTCACTGTTCCAGAGAAGGAGAAAATTTTGGAGTGTCAGCAGACATCATTGCAGTCAGGGATGCAGCTATTGAGGACCAAAATGAGGGCATTGCCCCCTCAATAAGAAATCTGTGCTCCCATTGAAATTTTCCTCCTACCCTCAAATTTCTAGCATTAGAGAGAATGTGATACTGAAAATCATTCACATCTAGAATGCTTCTATTTGTTATGTTTGCATCCTGTTGTTGTTGTTGTTGTTGTTGTTGTTGTTGTTGTTGTTGTATGCCTTCAAGTCATTTCTGACTTATGGTGACCCCGGGCAAACCCAAACTCACAGGCCTGGACAAATTTTAAAAAGTTAAATAATATAGATTAAAAAAATACAGCACTCACAGCTCTTTGATAAAAGCCTTGGGTTCTAAAGGCCTGTCTATCACTTGAATTTGCTATTTGAGTCTTTTTTGCTATTGTGCACAAAGTTTGAAGCATTAATGTTAAAAGTTAACATGTTAGTGTCATTTTAAAATGTTAGTCGGTTGGCATTTTGCATTTTTTCATGTAAAAACTAAGACACCCCACCAAAATTTTCCAATTAACCAGTAAATTTTACTCATTACAACCCAGAAGTAACTGTTTTCAAAAGAGATTTCATTGTACTTTCTGAATCACAAAAGATGTGGTTGTGTTGTTATTTGTGGCATATTCCACACAAGCTTTGGCTGTGCAGAAGTTCAGGGGTTTATCTCCACTTCTTGTGAGTGTGTTGTACTTGCTATTAGGATAAAAACCTTCCCCTGCATTCTAAAGCCGCTTGGGGATATGGTGGCCCTATTAGATCTCCTGTATTAAGCAAGCGAAACTTTGTTCTTGGAGTTGCGTGGGACTTGCAGACAGATATCAAGGGTAACAACGGCAGGGCCCTGTGAAAGAACTTCCTGCTCTCATGTGTCACATCTTCTAAAGAGCACTTGTTTTCCTGCAGCTCTGCCTACCCTTTATTCCCATCTGTTCGAATCAGATGATTCATTCCCCATTGTTCTCTTGAAAGTGGAGCAAAACAAAAGGGGGCACAACCTAGCCAAAGTGGAGCCCTTTGAAAATCTCCTTGCTTGTCAGTGAGAGATAGAAAAAGCCCAACAACCCTGAGTATCAGTTTTGAAATGGCTCCAAGTTGAACTGCTGCTGGTTTCATCTTGGTTTTGTATTTTGCTGTCTTTAGTCATTGTCGTATTGTACAGTATTATTGTTGTCTTGTAATTTAAAAAATATTTTTAGCAGATTTTGCACCATCCAGAGAACTTTGGCAAGTGATCAGCTGAAAAATGAAATCAGTGAGTCAGTATGCACATGCTGCAGTGCTAACAGGAGTTTCCTCCCTGTTTCATTTGTAAAAGAACAGAATAAAAGCTTCTGAAATCTTGATCTATGGATTTTATGACAGCACTTTATCTTTTTACTACTTTGATGTAGTGATTTGGTTGTTGGATTAGGACCCTGGAGATGAAGGTTCAAATCCCTATTTGGCCATGGAAACCCACCATGTGATTTTGGGCAAGTCACATCCTCTCAGCCTCAGAGGAAGGTTATGACAAACCTCCCTCTGAATAAATCTTGCCAAGAAAACCCTGTGATAGGTTACCTTAGGGCAAAGCTTTCCAAACTTTTCATGTTGGTGACACACCTTTTAGACACGCATCATTTTGTGACATAGTAATTCAGTAAGTGGAGGCAGCCCCTCCACCTGAACCTGGCCTGCTGCCACCGTCCTTGCCAGGGTCTTCCTTGGCCCAAGGCAGCAGTGGTGGCAGGAGAGGTATCCCCTCCACCTGAACTTGGCCAGCCACCACCACTCTTGCCAGGGTCTTCCTTGGCCCAGGGCGGCAGTGGCAGGAGAGGCAGTCCTTTCACCCAGACCTGGTCCACTACGGAAGCAGGAGAGGCAGCCCCCCCACCTGCTATGTTTGCGCAATATACCTACACACTGCAGCCGACACACTAATGTGTCGCAACACACAGTTTGGAAAGCTCTGCCTTAGGGTCACCATAAATTGGAAATGACTTGAATGTACACAGCAACAAAACTTCACATTCCCAACTTAGCTTCTGTCTCAGCTTTCTTCAATGTCTAATCTTCCCCAATATCCTTTTCCTTCACATTGTTGATCTGCATCTCCTATCCTCCCTCCCCATTGGCAGGGGCTTGTGGGAGTCAGAGCCCAACAATATATGGGAGTCCACAGGTTTACCAGCTCTGTCCATGACATGGCTGTTTTCTGGATTCAGTTCTTCTTATTAGCTCTTTATGAGGCCCCTGGCAATGTCATTTCAAGGTGTCTTGTCTTCTAAACATAGATAGCATCATTGCTAAGAGGTAGGCAGGGTTCTTTCCACTTCTCTAACTGCTGTGGAGCAGAGTTCCAGGGGAGCCTCATCTCACAATATCAAAACACTGGGCATTACTCTAATGTCCAACTGGACACATTTTGTGCTGTAGGAAAATAAAATGTGCAGTAGAAAATAGTTTTTTGTGCAGTTGGCAATACAGGCTTTAATCAAGAACAGGATGATTTTTAAAACATAGATGAGGAAAGGTTAAAGGAGATCAAAATGTCTACTGTTAACCTTTCAGTCTTCATAACCTTATAATAATAGTATTGGTACTGGGAACAGTACCCACCTGATATTGCTCCATCAGTGGTCAGGGAAGATATATAACACAAAGACATCTAGCTGCTTTGAATCCAACTGTGTTGCTGCAGGCATAGTTAACCATGTCTAGCATTTCTTTTGCATCATGGCTGCAGGGCTCACTGGCATTGAGAAAGTCTTGTTTTTTTATCACCAGATTTGCTAATGATTTTTACCATTACGTGGACTTTGTCCATTCTGGTTCAGTCCACTGAGCCATCACACCTAAGGTCAATGTATCTTGAGTCAATGTCTTGGTGAAGCTATCTCTTGTCAATTCTATAATGGATTATATAGTCCTGAAAAATAACCTATGGTACTAGACAGATTTGGGAGAAGCATCTCCTTGGCACCTGCCCCTTGACTTCATGGAATAAGCCCTAAAAAATGCTAAGACTTCCTGATTAGTAGGGGTGGTAGTGGCATCTGTGACCACCATGTCAGCTTCTCTGTTCCCTCTGAGCTTAGCTACAATCCTTAACTGTGGTGTGTGAGGGTATGTGTACATGGGTGGATTTTTTCCCCAACAACAGTGTATTGTTTTAAGCTCTCCCACTTGCAATGTGAAGTGTCTTGGTAGGTAGGCTGCCTTGGTGGCAGTGAAAACTGCTGGAACCCATTTGCCTATCTGGATCAAGATAGCTGCCTACATTTTTGGACTCGCTGTGAGATGAGAGGCTGGGAGAAGGGATATAGATATGGGTAGGGGCAAAAGGAGCACACTGGCCGCTGGTGTGAATTCTCATCCCCCTCATGAAATTTTCCTTCAATCCTCAAATTTCTCCCACTGCAGTAAAAATATGTGAGTCCAAGTATTTTCAGACCAAACATGTTTCATTGTTATTCCTTTTGAAGAAAATCAAGGTAAGTACAATGAGACACAAGGCACGTGGAATCTTCTGTGGTCTCTTTTGCCCTGAAGAGAATCTCATGAATCTCAAGGTTCTTCTGTTTCTTTTTCTGAGCTGTAATTCACAGCAATTATTCTCCAGCGCCAAATGCCGGGGAGCCCTTTCCTTCTGTTTTTGTAACAGGAAACAGAATGTGCAAAAGGCTGGGGAGCTTGACCTTTCCAGCAGATGGGAAGGTGGGCCAGGCTTTGATAAGACTCAGACAAGTAAGTCAAAGAGCGTTAGGACTAAACGGCTGCAAAAGCTACCGTATGGAGAAAGTGCCAAAGGACTTAAAAAAAAAAAAAGACTTCAGTTAAAGATAACTTGCTACCAACCAATAGAAAGAAAAATGTTTGGAGTTCAAATAAGGCTGCGTTTACAACTTAGCCTAACAGCGGAATCAGCCCCTACTGGACTCATCCAAACTTCCAAGGCTGTTCCAAACAACTGCTGTTCATTCAAAAGGTGCATGGTTGCTACAGTTCGTGGTGGCTGTGACTGTCCTATACAGCAGTGCTACTAAAGGGGGTCTTGAGTTAGCAAGTTAGCAAGCCACTGGTGGTGAGTTCACAGAGACTCTCTGTGGTCTGTTAACACCTAGAATTCAGAAAAGAAAGAAGTAGTTGCTTCTGGGATCAGATATCACACATTGGCTCATCCACCCAATCCCCCATGTCAGATAGTCTGGGAACCATCGCTATATAGGACTTAGCTAGCCTCCAGATTGCAGTCTGAATATGCCTGTTTCAGGGACTTGATCTACCCTTATGTAATACATGAGAAAACTGATCCCTCACTCCATCAATATGAGAAAGACGAGTTTTTTTCTTGGAGAAAACTTGTGCAGTTTCATGATTGGTTCTTTTGCACCTTTCTGTGTTGTGTCCGGAAAATACAAGAGTTAATGCACTGTAATAAAAGTAAGGAATATTGGATAGATCGCTTGTATCTTGGTAACCCACCAGCCTGTCCTGTTATGCTTGCTTTGTGTGTGTGCTTACTACCTTCAGAAAGGGAGAAGGGGACACTTGTTTTGCACAAAGACATGAATTCATCACAAAGCATGTATTAGGCAAATTGTAGAAACTCTGATGGGTCAAAATAGCTTCTTTTAATTTTTGCCAGAGCCAAGATCTCTCAAAAGTGTTGGGAATAATCCTTGAGTTGGATGCTGTCTCTCCATGCAAGATGACTAAGCTAAAGTAAAATCTCCACAGCACTGATATTTCTTCCTGTTCTTAGACTGGCTTTGCTCTCCTTCCTTTTCTATACCTGTTCTTTATTTTTTTATTGATTTCTACTATATACTCTGTCCTTCTGTACACAAAAGATATTCAAGGCATCTTTCAACTTCTGTGCCACTCAGTCTCTCTCTATACACACACACACTCACATATCCCTACAAGGACACACAGACATAGACAAGAAGAACAAGCAAAAAAAAAGCTATGATTTACATATCCTTGTTTAGCAAAAAAGTGGCTAGCAGTAATTACCTATACAGATAAATACTTGGTATAAAAGTAGGATATACTTTTTGTTAATAAATAAGGATTGTAGCCAAGCACACTTGAAATGAATATGAATATAGGAAACTTGAAACTTTGGCCAACTGTGAACATCATTATACAGTTCAATATAGTTGGGAGCCATTTTCTGCTTGATCATGTTACCTAATAGTATTGAAGAATGAGTTGCATGTTAGCATTTCATGAAGCTGCGCCTGTGTATTCTTGTGTGAAGCACATGGAGGAACGTATGTTTCTTCCGTGGTGGCTGACGGTTTCCATGTTAGTGGAAGCATGAATCTATTACCATTTTAAATTTAACTTTAATATATCTTTCCAAAGTACTGAATTTGTTTTGGAGATAGACTTCAGCACTTTGGAAGACATTAAATCTGTGTAAGGGCTGAGGAACAACTCAGTTTCCAGTTGTTGTTGGACTGTATTTCCTTTCAGATTCAGACTGTTTTGTTCTGTGCCTTCATGTCATTTCTAAATTATGGTGACCCCAAGGTGAACCTATCCCAGGTTTTCTGAGACTGAGAGTATGTGATGCATCCAAGGTCATCCAGTGTGTTTCCATGGCCAAGTGGGGAATCAAACCACTCTCTCAGGCTGTCTAATTGTTGGTAATGTATGATTGATGCTGAAGTTCATCATCTGGAGAGCTACACGTTCCCTATCTCTGCTTTATGTCTGTGTAACTCTGACTCATTTTTCCAGTAGTCCAAAAGCAGCTGAGCTGAAATATTTGTTAGGGGAGGGAGAATACCGGCATGTGTCTGTAGTGTGGATAATTCTAGTGTGCCTAGACCACTGAGCATATAAATACAAGTGCTTCCTAGGGACAGTCATCTGAAAAAAGTTAATTATACCTTTGATTTTAAATTTGATTAGTATTGTATCTACTCCAGTGGCCCAATTTAGCTAGTTTATTGATTGTGTCACTCATTTCTTTTATGAAACAACGACCTTCTAAAAGGAGAGTGTTTTTCTATAGGAAAAAACAAACAAACAACCCAGCAATGGTAAATTTTCCACTTCACATTACCTCTTGTGGTTTAGTACAATTACAGCTACAAAATCATGTGGAGGTTTCCCCCTTGCTTTTGTTGAACTCAATTAGGGAACAGTTTTGCATGTGGAATATGTTTACCCTAAGGCAGTGGCATGTTCATGCTACCTTTAGATTTCTGGAACATACAATGTGTGTTGCCTTGTTCAGTTCAGTTGATGAATCTACCAGGCATTAAGCAGGGCCATCACTGCTTAGCATATTGGGAGCATCTCTTGCCCTGTGGGCTCTCTTTTCAAATAATCCATGTTTTTGTTTTTGTTTTTTAATTGCTTATAGCTGAATTTGGATTTTCCTTCAAACAAAGACATTGGTGTGCCAAAGACACCCATTTACTAGCAGGCTTGATTTTCATCTCTCAGTAAGTTACAAAAAGGGGAGTTGCTTTCAAATATTTCTTAGAATCTGTTTGAAACTTTTTGCTGTAGCAGAGTCCTCGCTGCTCAGATTTAGGAGGGTTTCTTTCATTCATTACTTTATTCAGGTACATACCTGAGAAGCTTTGCATATTAATACCTTGAGCCATAACATGTGAATGCACCATACAGTCCAAGCTTGGTCTGGGCCGGCCGCCAGGGGAAGCTGAGAACAAACACAGGTCAGAAACTCAGCTGTAACTTAAGTGATCAGTTTACTTAAGCAAGGAAACAGCTTTGCAAATGAGAAGCAGTAATGGTCCCCACAATGTCCATAAATCAGAGGCAGGCAAAACAAACACAAGTCAAAGCAGAAACACAGGCAAGGGTAGCAAACGGAAGCACAGGAGAAGCAGTCAGTTAATTACCGACAAAAGCTAGAGGGGGAAAGGCTCAATTCTTATCGTTTCCGAGATCAGTGCAAGTGGTGCTTGATTAATTGCTGTTTGGCATAAATTTGCTGGGAGTGATACAGGAAACCCTTTTGGTGTCTACCCTGGGTTAAGGTAGGTATGGATAGATCACTCTCTGTGTCAGAATGAGCAAGGAATGGTACAGCCCCCTGCACTGTCTCTGGGGTGGGTGGTGGTACCGTCAGCTCTGCAGGTGCTCCTGTAACAGTTTCTGTGCCAGGGCTCAGAGCAGGTTCTGCTGTCTCAGATTCTGAGTCTGAATCCAGGTCCTGGAAGCCCATGATACATACATTTTTGCAAATATGTACAATCCTCCTCCTCTTCCTCCTCCTCTTCCTCCTAACTTTATTTATAGCTTTCCATCTGATCTCTGCTGGCCTTCATTCCTATAGAGGTGCTGTTGCTCCCCACAGAACTGGGGCTGTGCTGGCTGCTGCAGCAAGACCAGGAGTGATCTCTGATTGGGGCCAGCTGCTCCTCCATACCCAGGACCTTCACCTTCCCATCTGGTGAAAAGAAATAAAGCATAGCTGGGCACTGGTGGTGGGTTGCCAGTGGCGGATTGCCCTCTGTGGGATCACCCATTTGGGGATACACAGAGCTAGGAACACTGCCCCTTCTTAGCTGGAGAATGGGCAATGGATCTAGGGAGAGAGGCAGGATCCAGCAACACAGTGCCAACCACAGTGCGAGTGTGGGCTGCTTTTGTGCTGTCCAGCTCCAGAATTTCTGGGTGAGAGGCAGGGATTATTGGGGAAAAATGGGTTATTTGGGTAAGACCTGAGTAATATGACTGCTGTGTCTGATCTCCTCTATTGACATTTTGCTTCAGTTTGTGTTATGTTTCCATGTTTGTTTTGTCTGTACATGTGCATGGGTGACTCTCAGGAGAGAGGGAGAAAGGGAGTGCCCCTGTTGACGTAATTTTGGTCATAGAGAGGTATGGTGCTGAGGTTGGTCAGGTCCAGCGAAAGAAAGATGAGAGACATGTTTGAAAACTTTTCTGTGTCTCAGTCCATCCCCCGTCACTGAAGATCCAGGTTGGAATAGGAGAGAGCTTCAACAGATGTAAACTGTTGTGTAGCGTTGAAAAGAATGCACCGGCCAAAATGTCTCCTTCCAGACAATTTCTTATAGATATGGCAGCTATGTCTTCTTTGGCATCTCTTTAGCTATCATTACTATATGTCTACATAACATATGGCTTGATCATTTGATTAAATGTAAGTCATTCCCATGCATTGCGGCACCCTCTGTGCTTGGCAAATCTCCTGTCTGAGCAACCACACGCGCCAGCAGCCCAAAGAAGATGTTACTGGCATGCCCCCTTGAGAACTGAGATGTGTTACAGAGACCCTGTAAGGCCCTGTTTTGGGGGTCCCTGATATTAGCATGGTTTGGATGGGCACCATTCCTAACTGGCACAATATTGGATTGGCAACTGTATTAATTGGCTCTGATATCAAAATCAGACCTGAAAGGTGATGGAGAGGTTAAATCGAGCAAGGAAAGGAATTTGACTGTAAACGTGAGAAGGACAGGTCAACTCGAAACATCCTCCAGGTAAGACTTAGTCATTTGTCAGGCAAATATACACCATTCCTGTGGATAATAGGCTTAAATAGAAGCTGGAATTTTCCAGGGAACCCAACTGTGAGAAGCCCACCAGGACACTGATTGACAGATATCCGTCCCTTGTACACCTGGATTCCTTCTTCTTTCCTCACAGCACCCACAATAGACAGCTATTGCAACACCCATTATGTCTTTGTCAATCAAGCACTAAGCCAATCAACAGGTGGAAGACCCATTGTCCACAACAGATTCCTTTTGTCTTGCATCTGGAACCTTCACTGCCACAGGCTATTTTCAGGGTACAAATACCCCTGATTTCAGGATACCCAATGCTGTCTCTTGCCTTTCTGAGCATCACTCTGTCCATTTGATTCCAGAACTGAGAACTGCCCTTGAGTCTAGTACCTGAGTCACTTTGTCCCACTTCTCTGCTTCTTGTCAGATTTGGTAAATATTGGCAGTACCCTTTATAGTCTCTATCTGCTTTCCTCCATTTCTTTCAGTTAGCTCTTGTGTGAATGTGTGATTGTGTTGTATCATGTGTGCATGCATGAGTGAATTCCCCTCAATAAAACACATTTTTAGCTTACTTTTGAATCTCTGTCTGGTTCTTTCCTGCATGTGCCCGTAAACACTGGTAGCAAGATCTTGCTAAGTTGCTCCCCTCTCGCAGCCTCCTGATTTTGAGCTAATTAATTTCCCACTTTTTCAAGGAAGGATTTGGCATTGCAGAGTGGCCCTTGTGGCACCTACATTTTGGGGTAACAACTCTTCTCTGTGTCCCATCAGCATGAGCACTATAATGAGTGAGCCATAGGAGAGGGCCTTCTCCACTTTGGCACTACACTTGTGGAATGCCCTATTGAGAAATGTGAGAGATAGTAATGGATCTCTCTCAAGCAGAGTAATCTACTGGCAAGGCATAAGCTGAACAACAACCAGTCTCACACTTGCCCACCCAAACACAAAGTCCAGTAAAGAAAAGAAACAAGCTGAGGCTTAGACTTCGGATCCCATGTTGCCACTTTGGATCCCATGTTGGGAGAAAGAAGGGAAATAAATAAATATAAATATTTATAAAACACAGAAGTACCTGTACTAAAATGCTTATGCATAATCAGACGTATAGTTTTAGAGGAGTGAGAAGGAAGAGAAAACAATGACTGCAGGTTTGAGTGATGCAGAAAGTGACAGGATGTGGTGAAATGATCAGGAAATCATCATAAATATATGCTATGTCTAGTTTAGTCACATCTTAAGTTGGCATCAGAATAAAACCCACATTGGCATCAACTATAGTGTTTGTTAGAATTTTAAACTATAGTTAAGCTATAAACTAACTGCTAGTTTACAAGTTTAAACTATAGTTAAACAGGCATGCAAAGGTTACTAACTTTAACAAACACTCCCTTGCAGGTCTGGTTGATGCTAATATGGTTTTTATTCTGATGCCGAGTTAAGATGTAGCTTTTTATAAATGCCTTTAGGGCCTAATGATTTCATCCTAATCTGTTTATACCAATAGTTTTAGATTGTTCTGACTTTAGCTTTTCTAATTATTGAATTGTTTTAATATGGTTTTCGAAGGTTTAAAAATCATGTAATGGTTATTGCTATAACTTTAAATGGTTTAAACTGATTTTATTGTAAAATAAAAGGATATCATGATATGCAGCAGGATCTAAGTATTTCAAATGAATAGATAAATATATACTGAGCCCTTCATAGGCCATAGTTGACTAGCTGATTCTGTTCAGCATAGTAAGCAACTGTCAGCAGAAGAGGAAAAATATCAGCAAAAAACGAAAATTGATTTGCCTACAATTTACACATGCTCTCATATATAATTGCCCATTTCACCAAGAAAAGCTGTGATGTAAAAAGAAATACAATACTTCTCACTGTGGTGGGAAAAACAGTAACAAAACAATGGATGCCCACCTATTCAGTTTCTGGTTCAGTGGCTGTTGATGGGCAATTTGGGGTTCTTTTCTTCGGTAGCGTTCTTTTTAAAAAAGATTTAATATTTATTAATTTTAGTACAGAAATACAAACAAATTGAGTCACAACTACAGAGAAGAAAAGAACAAAAGAAAAGAGAACAGACTATACATAAGCAATATACACATATAACTAAACCTATATCTAAACTAAACTGAACTAAACTGAGGCCATTTCTGCACTACACTGTTATAGTGCTATTATTCCATTTTGAACATCCTATGGAATTCTGGGGTTTGCAGTTTACCGAGGCCAAAGAGCTCTCTGGCTGAGAATTCCAGATGTCCCTCCCTAAACTGCAAAGCCCAGGATTCCATAGAAGGTTGAAAGTGGAATAATGGCACTATAACAGTGTAGTGTAGAAATGGCCTAAGACTAAAAACATAACAACAAAACTCATAATTAAAAGACTAATCTGTTAAACTAACCACATCCTAACCATGGTTGGCCTTCCACATTTGTGGATTTGACTTTCAAGATTTGATTATTTAAGAGTTTCTCTGATCTCTGCCACTCTACTTCAAGTGCTCCTTTTCCAGGAGAACCTTCCCTCTCGGCAGCTCTGATCAGGTCACACAGCCCTTTAAAAACCTGCTCCTGGCCCTCCTCCTTCTCCACCAACTGCTGCCTGGCCAGCTAAGGATAGCTGGCAGGCCAGTTTCTCAGCATCACAAACCCTCTCCCAACACCCCTGAGCCCCCAAAGATGGAGATGGGCAAGAGAGAGGAACTATAGGGTCATCATGCTGACTCACCCCATTTTCCTCTCCTTTCCCTGACCTGGTTTGGACTCGGGTGCCTGTTTGCCACAACATACCTCAGACCCCTCCCCATAGACATACACACACATTTTTATATTTGTGATTCATTCACTTTTGCGCCCCTGTGCTCCTAATCCTAGTGAATATGGAGGGCCAACTGTACCCTAACTAAAACACAAAAGAACTCTGACCTCCCCTAACTATAATGAAAAAGAAATATCAGTTGATATGCCATGTCTTACTCTATCATTGCAAATTTAAGTACATTTTGCTTACTAGAATTACTAATAATCTTAACTACAGATTATAATTCATTAAATTTTTATTGCTCAAAAAATCCATATACCGTTTTCAGTCTTTCAGAAATTCTTCAGTTCTGTTTTTTAAAGCCCACATCAATTTTGCAACTTGGGCAAGATTTGTGACCGTAACAACTCATTCTTCCATCGGCAGCACTTCAGTCTTGGTCCAGGTTTGGCAAGACAGCAGTCTTACAGCTGTTACCATGTTTTGAAGAAGCAGTCCATATTTACTATCCAGTTCTTTACCTTTAAATTGGACTGGGCACTGGACTGCACAGTGGCTCTTCTATGGCTTGATACAGGAAGCCAAATGTCAACACTGTTTTGGGGACAGGCTTGAGCAGTTTGGACAGCTCCTTTAAAATTCAGCTCAGAGCCAGAGTGGATTCACTGCCACAGGAGCCAGTTGGCACCACTGCTCTGGACTATAATTGTGGTGGTTCACCACAGGAAGCAGAAGCAGACAAGGGCAAGCAAGAGAAAAAAGGCTTTGGGTAGACTTGTTCAAAGGAGCAGAGCTTGGAACAGTTACCTTTTTGAACTCTCATAATTCTCACTGGCTATTGGCCATATTGGGAGGAGGATTTGGGGAGTTCTGAGCCAGTGTGGTGTAATGCTTTGAGTATTGGACCAGAGTTCTAGGGACCAGAGTTCAAATCCCTGCTTGGTCATGGAAATCCATTGGGTGAGCTTGAGCAAAGTGACACTAACTCAACCTCGGAGGAAGGCAAAGGAAAACCAGAATATGGCTAAGAAAACCTTTTTGACAGGGGCACCGTAGGGTTGCCACAAGTCAGAAATGACTTGAAGGTACACAGTAACAAGTTTAAAAAAAATGATTTTCCAGTGGAGGAGCAAAAGTCACAGGCAAGGCTTCGATGGAAGAGAAGGGCAAAAAGAAACAAAGTGGGATCCCACCATGAGAAGATTAGGACAAGGAGTTTGTGCTGGATGCAAAAGGAAGTAGGCAGCCAGTGTGCAGATTTATGAAGGCTTGGAACAAAGAAGAAGATAATTGGTTTAGTGAAAGTAGTTTCAGTAGATAGCAGAAGACAGATGCTGGACTGTGAAGCATCCAAAAAGGAACTTCAAAAGAGGAGATCAAAGCACTGATAATAAACAGTCAATGTTGGAAATTTGGAGGCAAAGGACAGGAGGGAGACAGAAACAGAAAATTACTCAGATTTTTTTTATACTTCAGAAGTAACACTAAACTACTGACAAGGCAGCTGGTAGACCCACTGTCATGGCGTAGAAGATCTGCTCTTGATTTTTGTATTGATCGTCCCCACAGCTGTTCCAAGATAACCAGCAGATTTCCTGCTGCTGGATCCTCTGCCTTTAGAAATCTGGCAGCAGCAGAACCCCTGTTCAGCTCAGAATAACTGCAGGAAAAGCACCAGTACTATCATGCAGCCTATCTACAACCACCCCTGGCTATTGCTGATCACGTGGAAGCTGAGCTGGGCAACTGTGTCCCTCCACATGCTCTTGAACTGTAATTTCGATAACCCCTCACCACTGACTCTGCTGGTGGGAGCTGCAGGCCAAGAACAGAACCTGAAGAAAGTAATTTGTAAGACGAATAAAAATAACGACATATTGAAGCTACCTATAATTTTGCAAAAGGAGGACAGTATTCTGTGAGCTGGAACATCATCCTCCCACAGCAAAGTTATACATGGCTTCAGCTTGTCATTATATAAAATTTTTTCCCCAAAAACATCTGGAGTGTTATTGTGTCCCATCTTTCCCAAAAGTGCATCCAGTAGTAAATTGGGATAAACACACCAGTGTGGACACATCCAGCAATATCAACAGCATCTTCTCACTCTCAGCTTCTTAAATTATGTGCTTTAGGATATGCATTATGCACTATATGAGAAGAACAAAAACCAGCTTTTTTTTCCTTCCCTGTCACTCTTTCTCTCTCTCACTTCTTCTTTAGTTTAATAAAATGACAAAACCTCTGAAGGATGGATTTATACTGGCAGATTTGGCAGCCATTTCCTATCAGCTTGATCTGTCAGCTGAAATCTGTATTTGTGATTTTCTGTAAAAGAGGAGAAGGAGTTTCTTGCTATCTGTCTAAGAATCTGTGACAAATGGCTCTGCCATCAACAAGGTATACTTATTATTATAATTATACTTATTAGTCATGATTTAGATGCGTCTATATTCTTGTAGATGGGCTTCATTTGTTTTTCTCCTGCAAACGTATTTTGCCATTATCATCTTTCTTTCTGTCATGGTTGGTTGCTCTCCTCCCACCCATAATGGATATTGTATGCGTGTGCTGATTGCTGCAAGAAAATACAACACACAGGAAATTCATGAGCAAAAAGGAAACATTCTTAGAATTTCCTATCCTGATCCATTCTTCAGTGATTTAGTTGTGTGCAAGACAACAGAAAAATAAGTTGAAAACCATAGGTTTTAAGAATGTGCATATATAAATTCTTCAAGTATGAAAGCATTATTTAAAGCACCTTGATTTCCATCGAGGGTTAATAAATGCAATGGGGCAAGAGATTAAGATGTAAAGGGAGAGTAGTTATTTCAGCACCAAACTTTTGAGGAAGCCTTAGGTGAGCCAAGCACACTCAGCTTCATCTGCAATATGGGCATAACAATAGAACCTATCTTGCAGAATTGTTATAGTTATACCACAGCTAGATCTGCATGTGCAGCAAAATGAGATGGCAGAATGGGTTGTGCAACTTTAGACTTTTAGCAGGGATATTAAACAATGAAACAACACAAAACTCCTCACAAGTAGAAAACTAGCATATTTATTGAAAATTCAGTGCCTGCTCTTTCTTTCCTGCGCTGCTTTTCTCCTTGCAGTTTTTTTTAAATCAAGGAAAGCATTAAAAATGTAATCTTTGGTATGCAGATCACAAAAGAGGTGTTCATTCTTTACGCATTATTAAAAGTATCAACAGAAACAACTATGAATTTATCAGTCTACAAAGAAAATTTGGTCTTCTTTCAGTAGGACATTTGTCATGCATTGTCATTGTTGTTGAGGTTGAGGCCAATTGTTAGGAGTGGCAGCTGATATTAGGAAAGCCAGTATGGTGTAGGGGTTTGAGCATTGGAATACAACCCTGGAGATGAGGGTTTGGTTCCTCACTCAGCCATGGAAACCCACTGGGTGATCTTGGGTGCATCATAGAATCATAGAGTTGGAAGAGACCACAGGGGCCACCGAATCCGACCCCTTGCTATGCAGGAACGCCCATCAAAGCACTCCCAGCAAATGGCCATCCAGCCTCTGTGTGCATCACACACTCTCAGCGCCAGAAAACCCAGCGATAGATTCACTTTAAGATTGCTATAAGTTGGAAATGACTTGAAAGCACACAACAATAACAACAAAGTTGAAATCTGACTGAAGGAAAGAAAAGATTGAGTGAGAAGACAGGTAGCTTAGGCTTATTGTGTAGAAATCAGCAGGTTAATGCTATGTGATGTTGGTTCCCTACAACAGTGCTACCCAGAGTGGTGGCCTCTAGATGAATGTACATTCATGAGCCACTAGTAATTGATCCATGGAAAGGTTCCAGGGAAGAGAGGATCAGTAGAAGCCATGGACATGAATATAATATTTCTCACTGGCACATTAGGAAGAAAAACTGCTGGTCTCATGGATCAGGTAGTCTATGAAGCACTGATCTAAAACATTTATGTGTTTTTATGGTTTACCACTCAATTGTTATTATATCTGTCTAATCTGTGTAGTAGCTTGGCAGCCTCCACACTTACTAGAGGAAACAGTAGGGAAACAGACACACATGGTAGATCTATAGATGTATATTTTTAAAATTAGGATCAGTTAATCATTACTGTTAGGAAAATTATTGGCTGCAAACTGCCAATGAACCCTGTGCTCTGTTTATTAGGTAGGACTGATGGGCCAGTAAAACATATGCAACAGAAAGATAATTTACACATTTGTTATAATTTGCAAAGAGGCAGACATGTTAGCCTGTTGCATCAGAAACTAGAGTCTTGCAAAAATGTATGTATTATGGCATAAATTAGTAGACTGCAGCCTACTTTATCATTTGCTTGAAGTGTTATTCTGCATTACAAAAATATAAATACCATTATCCACACATGTTTATAGGTATGTGTGTAAGTAATAACAACAATGGAAAATGCAAAAAATACAAACAGTGATACAGGCCCTTTCTGCATGAGGCGAGGGAATCGATCCATGCTGTTACCTATTGCTTCTTCGAGGGTCTGAAGCAATGTGAACTGTCCCTGAAGCCCTTCCGCAGGGCTTCTCCTTGGTCCAGGGTGAATCGGAGCAGTGCAAGGTCTGTAGATCCGCACTGCTCCGGCTTTCAAAATGGCGGCTTCCGGCTTCCAAAATGGCGGCTTCCAGCTTCCAAAATGGTGGCTTCTGGTTGGTCATGGGTCCCAACCAACTGCTGAAGCTTGCCACACCTAAAGCCTGCGCTCCACAGATGGCAGGTTCACATTGGTGCGAGCCTGCAAATCTGCACAAGGGAGCAGGAACGCAATGGTGCGTTCCAGGAAAATAAAGACCTGCTTCTTCCGGTCTTTCAAAAACATGCTGGAGGACCACTTGGGGTCATCTTGGAGCGGACTGAGGTGTGGATCTCCGGTAAGTTGTCTGCTCCTATTCTGCTCCAAGGTGCAGACGACCTCTCTGCGAGGACGCACTGCCCCGTTCTAATTGCCTGGTGCAGAAAGGGCCCCAGTTGACCCTCTGTATCTGCAGATTCTGTATCCATGGATTCAACCAACCATGGCTTGAAAATATTAAGGAAAAAAAACTAAAAAGAAAACTTTGATTTTCCTATTTCATATAAGGGGAGCCATCTGAGTATCCCTGAATGTTGGTATCTATGGAGGTCCTGGAACCAGACCCTAGAATATACTGATGGCCTGCTCTAACTGGATAACATAAAATAGTTGTTCAGCATATAACACAGACATTCTAATGTACAAATATATTTGTTTCATTGGAAAAAAACAACATCTGGAAGAGGAGATTATAACTGAGAGAATGAGAAAATAATATTTGGCACAGAATACTAAAACGAAAACTTTGTATTATGAAAAGACTGAAGGGGAGAATATCCTCCGACATTTCACATGTGAAAACTAGGACATGTGTGGACGAGCAACATCAGAATGTGGTCAAAATAGCAAAAATTATTAACAGAGAACACAAAAGCTGGGAGAGGCTGCAGCAGTTTGCTTCTACATTTTGAGCTCAGTTTACAGTAAATGAAGTTAGTTGATGAAAAAGGGAGAAACTGGGAAAAGGAAAGAGAAACTGGGGCATTTTAAAAGCAGCTGAAAAAGTGAGATGAGAGAGGGTTAATGCAGACTGTCAAAAAATTTTTTTCTTTAAGAAGGCTCTTTAGAACAGAGGTAGGCCTTCTATGACCCTCCAAAGGCTGGTGGTCTTCCAGTGCCCTACAGCCCCAGCATCACAGTCAGTGGTGATGGATAAATAGCATTGTAATTCAACAATGCCAGGGGGAGGAGGAACCAGTGGCCCACCTGTGCTTTAAAATATTGGTTTTCCATTCCTGAGTCCCTAGAAGTTTTAGAACTTCACTTCTGAGAAGCCTTTGCTGACATGGCCGTGATTCCTTAGCAGGATGAAAAGCCGTTGCTCAAAGAAAAAGAACTTTAAATGTTTTAATATATAATTTAATACAAAAGTGCATCATGACCTCATTGGGAGCCCACCAAAGTCAAAAGAAAATTGGCTTCATCCTGTTTCTGAAGGGCACTCTTGTACATGCTAAATGTTAAGATCGTGAATGGCTCTTGTGATGCTAATGACCCCAAATGAATGATGCACTTAAGAGTTTTGTGACATTGCTTGCTGAGCCAACCTCTCAATGAAGCATTACCATAAATGACTGATGTCATTCCTGTTCATAAACCGTGCTTGGAATGACTGAGCTTTTCTTTAATGTGCATGTCACTTTAAAAGCCTTTCCCTGAATGCTTGCAGGAACCAGACAATTTCAACACTTACCCACTGTGGAATACTCCTATGTCATCTGTTACAAGCTGGCATTCTGTTAGGGATATTTGCCTGTGCAACTTTCACATACGTGTGCAGATACCATTTTTGGATGCCGAGGAAGTTGTATACTCTTCCTCTGCAACACCCAAGCCCCCTCCCAACTTTCTGCAAAGCCTTGGATCTACTCTGTCCTACATTTCCAGAATCAGACGCAAAATGATGACATCAGTGCTCAAATCCACCAGCATCCTCTGGAGATCTCATTTCTGGTTTCATAATTTGTGTCTGGCTATAGGGATGCAGCCAGATGCATTTGTGATTCTGTCTGCTTTCTATGAAGCAGGGAGTGGCAGTGCAGTGTGAGTTCAGGAGCTTTTCAGTAAGGTGGTGGGAAGGTATCTGGCTCAGCATTGGATAGATCCTCATGTGGATAGTTATACTATGTTAAGAGGATGTTGGGTTGAAGCCACGTAAAGATACAAGTTGGTACTCCTGCATAAGAAAAAGACCAGAGGTGTGAGTGATCAATGTGGCAGAATCAAAGTTGGCAAAATACAGGCAAGATCAGGGCACAAGTACTACAAGAACAGCAAGAAATATGTTAGAAAAGAGAAGGGGTTTGATGCTTGTCAGAGAATCTGTCTAAAAGAGTTGAAGCAAGGTGCACAGAGGAAAGTAGCAGAAGATGTAGCAAAGTTGGGCAGATGAACACACACACACAGACTGAAGAAATACATTTCACTTTGAATTTTTTAAACTTCAAGGTTTTTCCCATTTCAGATAGAAAGAAATTTGCAAATGGTAAATTTACACTGAAACAAAATTTGCCGTGATCTGCCCCAGCCAAGGTCAACAGGTATAGTTATTTGCACCATGGAGACCATCTTGTTTCTGCCTATTATACAAGTCTCGAAGATGAAGAGCCTCTAAACAAAATGAGGCTGTAATGTCAATTCAGCACTAACATATCTGAATAAATAGGGATTCAAGCCCAGAGTTAAACACAATTTTGTTTCTAATCTCAGGCTGTTGAAATAAATCTCAGATTTCTTTTGAATTTTGGTAAATTCTTTCCAAAACAAATTGAAGCAACGTTGTCATCTATACCTAGACTAGAGGTAGGAATTAAAACATGGGTATAGTAATTGGACTGGTCCAGAACTGGTTCGCAGAAGGAATCATAGCCTTCCTTTTTAAATGGATGTTATTGTTCAGTTGCAGTTACAGGACATGAGTGTCTGTACAATGCCTCTTTAAATTCTGATGTTGTGAATTGGAAGATGACACCACAAACAGTGCCTGAAACTGATCCTAAGGGTCTGAAGCCCCTCTCCATCCACTGTAACAAGCAAAGCTCCAGATGTGCTGTCCAGAAGGTAAGAGAGATGGAGCAGAAGAAACAATGGGAGATACTATAGCTATGCTGTGGAACAATTAGATCTCACAGACTAATCTGCAACCTGTCAAGAACCAATAATAGGATAGTAATCTAGGTGGCATTTGAGCAATGCAACAGAATTGAAACTGAGAGTTCTTCAGAACCCTAAATGTATCTTACACACACACAAATATAATACAGTGAATGTAACATAAAATATCAGCATCAATAGTCACAGTATTACACAATCAGCCTATGAAAATGGAGCAGCCATAAATTACAGACCTCATGCTTATTATTAAAATAAAATCCTTAGTCACTAAACTGTGCCATAGCTTTCTGTCCAACTGGAGGCCCATTTCAAAATATACCATCTTCAAGGAGATCAAAGATTAAATGAAAATTGTTTGGTATTGAAACAGAACAGTCACATACATATGTGACATTTTGGGATACATGAAAGTGAAAATACTCCTACGTGCCTATGATAAACTGTGTCTCCCTAATAGCTGTTGCTGAAATCTTGCGTGGAAGAGTCTTTGATCAATCAGGCTAGAAATTCCCGAACTCCCTCCTCCTATCTCCTCCAAAATATTTCTGTAGAAAAAAATGCTACTCACAGTGAACCTATTTGTATAATATCAAGTCTTTTTTCTGTCAAGTGCACTGTTGTTTTTAGTTTGTGCTAATATAATGTTGTGACGGATGTTGATTCTAGTGTTTCAGTAATCACAATGATGATAATGAATATGATGACGACAATTCAAAAATATTCTTTCCAGAACAGTTCATAAGAAAAAAATTGCAAGCAATTTCTGTTGCTGCTGTTGCTGTGTGTCTTCAAATTGTTTTCAACTTACGGTAGCCTTAAGGTGACCTTATTACAGGATTTGCTCAGCAAGATTTGTTCAGAGGGGGTTTGCTGTTGCCCTCCTCTGAGGCTAAGAGAATGACTTGATCAAAGTTGTCCAGTTGGTTTCAATGTGTGAGCAGGGATTTTAGCCCATGTCTCCCAAAATCCTAATCCAAAACTCAATTGGAACACAACATTGGCTTGTTCTGTACTGTTACTGTATCTGCTCTTCTGATTCTACAGCACTGCTCGAGAACCACTGAGAGCTGGTCCAGGGTACGGTGAATGGTTGCTCCCCACCATCTAATTTCTACCCACTTTGGATCTGGTTTCTCTGAAAGATGGAGAGACCAGAAAACCCTACATTTTATTTCTGCTCTTTCTGGTTTTATTTTAGAGATCCATGCACATTTTGTTTATTCCAGAATATTTTCTGTCATCACCTGGTACGATTAGAGACTTTTTATATCAGCTCCCCAGGTTGATTTATTTTACTCCAATGTAAAATTGGAAAAAACAGAAACAAAACAGGGCACTTTTCAATCCGTCTGATGCACCCTCTGAACGTGTCACAGCTGGTATTCCTGCATCAGTTATCTGGGACAAGTGGGAAAATGAAGTCATCTTTTTGTTTATTGCATACCTCACTAGATGGTGCTGTGCTACATAGTCTTAGGCACCTACATTTTTTTTTGTCTTGATTTGTGAAGTCTGAAAAAAAAGTACAACTATACTCTATTGATGAGGTGTGCATCTAGGCAAGTGGCCATCCTATGGATATGGGTGGGTTCTGGAAGTTTTAGTCTAAAAAAATAATGTGCCCACACTGTGCCTAAGTTTCATGGGCAGATCTGCAACAAACAGCAAGGAGATTCACAGTGGAACAGCTGGAAAGGGGGATCAGCTTGTATTCTATATGTGTTAGCAAGCTGGGTTGAATTTATATTAGAGGAAGCTCATGGAGTAGACTGCGATTTTCACAAGGCCAGAGTCACCACACTGAAGGACTGGGGTAAGTATGTGAAGAGGAGCAGGCAGAGGTATAATTTCAGGGTTGAGAGAGTGAGGGCATTGCTCCCAAACAAGAATTCGGCCCCCCACAGTGAAATTCTCCCTCATTTCCCAAATTTCTAGCATTGTAGAGAGTGAGCCACTGACAATGATTCACACCTAGAACTCTTAATGTGTTCGCATTCTCTGGATAACTTTATTTGCTCCTTTTCTTTGGGTGCCTAAACTATATTTCTAAATGCTCAGTTTTAATGCAATACTAGAAATCTAGGGAATGAAGTAAAATTTCATTTACAGGGATAATTATTATTTGGGGAGATGATATTCTCTTTTTGCCCGCCTTGCCCCCTGTAGCCACACATTTGTGACCAGAATATCTTTGAGACTAAAAACCAAGCTATATGTTAAGGGGGTGATGCATCAATGCATCTCCATTCAAGGCAGGCCAAGCCCAAGGCTAAGCACAAGATGGTACCCACACACGTCCCTTTCTATGTACAGAACCAAACTGGATGAGCATTTGAATTTTATTTCAACACTGATGACAGGACAGTCTACTCTACTGACCTGATGGCATCAAACTAGATTTAGGTTCAGAATATGACATATAGCATACATAGCTTCCTCTAGTCATTATCCTGCCCCCCAGCAGAGGGGAATGGCCAAGGAGCTCAGGATTAAAATCCACTGCTGCCCCCCCAAAAAAAATCTGCCACCCGAGGCAGTTTCCTGATTTTACCTGATTCCACCTAATGTTAGGGCTGGCCCTGTCTTGATCTCTAGAATTTCTTCACATAGCATGTAATAGGGTGTGTTTTCTGATTAAGGTTACACTAGAGAGAGCAAGGGTTTTATCTCTTTCTTCTCACATCAATGTTCCCTGTAAAAATCACCCCTTCCCCCACTGCTATTCATTCTGTTAGTTAAAAAAAATAGTATACAAAATAAATTAGCATTCATTTATACTGGGTAAGAATGTACTAGAGAGCCAGTGTGGTGTAGTGGTTTGAGCACTGAACTATGACTCTGGAGACTGGGAGCTCGATTCCCCACTAGGCCATGGAAACCTACTGAATTACCTTGGGCACATCACACACTCTCAGCACCCAGAAAACCTTGTGATAGGTTCTCCTTAGGGTCGCCATAAGTTGGAAACAACTTGAAGGCACACAACAACAAGTTTTTACTGCTCAGAGATTCTCATAGATTTTGAATGGCAAATTTTCTGGTCATTTGAAATAGTCTTGCCTGATGTCTGGAGCCTGGAAAATTACTTTAAAAAAATCATTATAGTTATCATTATCAATCCCATACCCAAAGTAGTTCATTACGATTGTATTTAACAGTTTTTTAAAAATATTTCTCAGCTTTCCTGGTTCTCAGAAGTAACAACTTGCTACTTTTAGTTATTTTTTTTTCCAAAAAATCTGACTCCTGCAATCCACAGGCCTCTTTCCATCCAGCCTTTCATCACCTCAATACCATCATCAGAGCATGAGGTCAAATTGTATGATCCGGTACTTAAGCCATTGGATATTCATCCTCCTCTGTTTGGTGAGGTCGCATAACTTTAATTACCTTTAGTTATGTTAAGTTCCAGTAATACTGCAAAAAGAACAAAATTATCTCTCATTGAGTTACATTCATAATTTAAGTTCGTTATATTGGGGGAAAAGGAACAAATGACAAGTAACTTTTTTTTGTAACTTGTTATTTTGAAGCTCAGCCCATGGCAAACAGGATTCTAGGCTTGACAGACCTTTAGTTCGATCTAGCAGGGTTTGAGCCTTCAGACCAAACCATGTCACTGCTTTCCTCCTATACCTGCTGCCTCTTTTCCTGTTTCCATTTTGAACGAAAGCCCTAGTTTTTCTCTGATTCCCTTTGGAAGAAGTTCCCCAGAATCATCTGGCAATGCTGCCTCTCTTTCCTTATGTACATCCTACCTTTAGCCATTTGTGATGCCTCTCAGGCATACACCTCACTGAGGGAGTAAATCTATATCTGTGGTCTTTACCTCTTCAGATAGCTGTGGGTGGGCAGGCAAGCTTACATAACAGAATCTGAAATTTCACGAAGAAAATAATTTCCTGTGCACAGAAAAACTAGGCTGGCAAGCGAGAAGTACCCTTTTATCTTCTCTCAGATTGAGTTTTCAGTGCATGAAGGGAAAATTTAGGTATGGAGGTTCATTCAGTCGTCTGAGCCTTCCCCTGGCACCTACAGAAGTGATAAAAAAAAATAAAAAATCTAGATCCAAGTTGATCACTGAAACTGCCTCAATCTTGCCAAGCAGTTTTGTTTTCTGCTCTGCCGACTGCTGTAGTCCCAATTTGCTTTTTGCTTAGTATAAATATAACCACATGAAAACTGACTGAAAACTGACTGTGCACACACTCTCTTTCTGTTTCTCTCATTTGCTCTCTTTTTGTCCCAGCTATAACTTTACCACACACCCCTTACCATTGGCCATGGTGTCTGAGTCTTCTGGGAGCTGATATTCAAAACACCTGAAGGGCCAAAGTTGAGAGCTACTGCTCAAAATTACTGTACAAGCCTGGAATGCTGACTGGCTTTCTAGCTAGTCAGGATGAAGACATCAGCAATGGAACATAGACAAATAATGCACCAATTCAGTTGTAGCAATTCTACCATGTTTTGTATTCTGTAGTGGAACAACTAACTCCAGAAAGGAACAGCAGCAGTGTTTGTTTCTCCTGTGGGAACAAGTAAATGATTACTGTTTGTTTCCACGAGAAAAACAAAGTCCTGCGGTTAAGACTCTTCTAGGGGAAAAAAAAACCCTGCCCTCTCCTCCAACACTTGATTTCTTAGACCTTATCACACGGGAGCAAGCAAATCACAAGTACAGCAGGATAATAGCATCTTTGGCTGGGGTTTATCACATGACCTCATTCCTCTTCTGTTGTTCTCACACTGGGAGATCATTTTGAAAGTGTTTCTTTTACAAAGGAGATCATTAATGGACTTCTTGTGTTAATTAAAAAAAGAGATGCTTTTCAAACAGTCTCCCTTTCCTACTGGGAGAACAAAAGAACTGAAACAAGGGCCATTTCCGCACTACAGTGTTAAACTGCTGCTATTCCACTTTCAGCACCCTGTGGAATTCTGGGGTTTGTAGTTTACTGAGACCAAAGCGCTCTTTGGCTGAGAATGCGCAGTGCCCTTCCCTAAACTACAAACTCCAGAATTCCATAGGAGGTTGATAGTGGAATAGCAGTACTTTGACACTGTAGTGCAAAAATGGTCAAGGTCTTGTGATAAGTCCCAGCCGTTATACTGCTGTAATTGCAATTTACTCGCCTTGTTGCCATTCCCTTCATCTGAAGCTGCTCAAGGTAACCCAATAAGTTTCCATGGTCAAGAGGCTTCTTTAGAATCTTAGTACAGCACTCAAACTACTACACCATGTTGGCTCCAAAGCAGTACAATGTTCCTCTGTTTTGGCACAGATATAGTTTCACCAGTACAATTCTTCTAATATACAAGCTGTCCCTACTCCCTGTTGAGGCCAGTGTAGTGCTTTGAGTGCAAGAGTAGGACTCTAGGAGATCAGAGTTAGAATAAATCTCTGCTCAGTCATGGAAACCCACTAGAGGGACGTGGATAAGTCACATTCTCTCAGCCTCAGATGAAAGCAACGTCAAACCTCTCCTTAATAAATCTTGCCATCAAAACCCTAAGATTGGGTCACTATAAGGTGGAGGTGACCTAGAAGGCACATAACATAACAACTACTCTATTTCACATAATGATGATGGAAGGAATTCCCTACCTCTCTAAATTCTTGGATGGCCCTTCCCCATTTCCTGAGACCAACCTATCATAATTTTCTAGCTGTGAGGAATTTATTTTTATTCAGTCTTGAGACTGTGTTATGTTTCCTGGAAAGAAAGAAGTGGGAATTAATCTCTGGCTACTTCCAACCATAAGTTACAGTTGAGTGTTCTTTTTCATCGCTGAAAATTTTGTTTTGTTTTGTTCTGAAAGAAATCTTCTGCCTGATCAAGTGAATGAACTGTTAAGTGTATCAGCTGAAAGTCTGTAATTACTGGGTGCATATGAAGTGACTGATAAGGAATGTACTGCATTCAAGAAATTAATTAACAGATTTGTGCAAAATTACAACAAGAAAAAAGAAGGATGGAAATATAGTTAACTTTAATTGAAACTGAAATCTAATGAAATAATCATAACTGTGATAAAAATGTTCTTTTTCTTTTCCATGGTGCTCTACCCCACCTTTGTCAAGGGTGAATAATCTCAATGCTTATTTCTCACCACCCAGTAATTTGCAGGGATTATGGAACCTATTGCTAGTAAATAACTAATTACCAGTATTCTAAATCAACATTTTTAGTAGGAACTGAGACTGTTGGGAGTTAGAATTTCCCAGGGTGTTAGCACTTTGGAGGAAATTCTATGAAAGCTAAAGCTGTTAGGAATCAGCCTTTCTTTTAGCAGAGTAGCAGAAAAAGCATGCCCCAATCTCTTTGTGGCTTCCCTGAGCTGAGGCTGAGATAGAAAGCAAAACGAGACAGGCAGTTTGAAGTTAGAAACGTATAAAAGTTTACTAATGAATTTTACAATCATATATGCATTGGAGAGCCTAGATCCTAACTAGCTAACAAAAAGATTAGGTAAGATAGTGGTTTCATTGGCCCTTTCCACACGGGGAAGTTAAGACGGGCCAAGGTGTCCTGTCACGGAGGTTGTCCGCAACTTGGATCGGACTAGGTTCGGACTATTTACCTTAGTTCCGCACCTAAGTCCGATCCAAAATGCCCCTAAGTGGTCCTCCAGTGCGCTATGTGAAGACTGGAAAAAAGTGGTGTTTCAATTTTCTGGAGCGCACCATTTCGTTTCTCCTCAGTTGTGCAGATGCGCAGATTTGCACCAATGCGAGCCTGTGATCAGTGGAGGGCAGGCTGTGGGTGTGGCCAGCTTCAGCGGTTGGTCCAGACCCACAAACAACCGGAAGCCACCATTTCAAGCCTCACCAATGCAAATCTGAAGACCTCACACTGCTCCCCATCGCCCTGGAACGAACAGAGGAGCCCTGAGGAAGGGCTTAAGGGAGAGTCTGCATTGCTTCAAGCAAAGAAGAAGTGGTGAGTAACAGCATGGAGCAATTCACTCGCCTTGTGCGCAAAGGGCCATTCTTAACTCACCATCTTCTTGGTGGAGAGGTGAAGCACGGTCAGAAGGAAGGAAGTAGAAGCAAAATGGGAAAAAGAGAAAGAGGTCTGAGAAGTGTGGTCTTTTATGTAAGGCCAATGACCCCAGGATCTATCCTGGGTCACACGGTCTGGTCACCTGGATCCCATAGCCATGCATTTAAATAACATAAAGAACAAGAATGAGGCTTTAGGTGAAAAGGCAGAAGCTTTGACATGCAAAGGAAAAAGAAACTCAATGCTAGCTAAGCCCCGCTTGGCCTAGAACAAGAGAGTGGGGGAGAGAGAATGCCAGAATTTTCCAACAGAGCCATTCAGTCTCTAGTAGTGTTGATATTTCTATGATAGCATTAAAACTACAGTAACTACTTTGGGGTTGTTTTATCTTAGTTTTCTTGATAGGCTTCACTGTCATCCAGTATATCATTGCTGATACGGAGTCAGGGCTGGCCCTACCGTTAGGCAGAGTGAGCCTGCTGCCTCAGGTGATAGTGACAAGAAGGACAGGAAAAGCAGTCTTCCATACAGCCTGCCCCACACCTCCTCAGCTGCCCTGCTGCCTTCAAGTGCAGTGGAAAACCCTGTTCTATTGTTGTCGTGAAGACAGTTTAATTGCCAATCTAGATGGTTTTTGTACATGGAAGAAGAGGGAGCACTGTCATGTTCCTTTTACTATGGAGTTATTGAGAGTTGGGCTAGAAGGTAACAATTCATCACTAGAGAACTGAAGTCTAGAACCCGGAGAGGATAAAATGACTACAATGGCCATAAAATCATTTATTCGCTGCATGTGACATGCATGGCTTTCTGCTTTGTTCTGGATTTGGCTCTTGTTCTCCTTTGTCTGCAGTTCATCCTCGTGCTGAACTGCCTCCTTAGATGCTGATCTCAGTTGGTTGTCCAAACTTCAGAATTCTCTTTGACTTTAAATAACCTGTGAAGCAGATCTTTTCACAGAAGAGGTAAAGAAGATTCAGAAGTTCCTGACATATATGGATCTCTTCCTACTTACCCAGATGAATCTAGTGACACAAACATGTTGAGCCTTGATTCTGCAGGTATGGTGAACACATGGTCTTCATGTGCTCCTCAGGCATTTTTATGCTTGATGTCTCTACTTAATGCCACAGAAGCATGCTATGGTCATTGTCAGTGTCAGTGTCAGTGATAACCACTACATCTCATGGTACCTTGTGCCGGTAAAGCAATGAGAAAAAACATTCTTTGAAGCACCTGCAAGGAATATTTAATGCTCTTCTGAATAGGGGTGGGAATAATATTCAGAAATATTCTAAAAGCAGTCTAAAATCTATTTCTCAAGTGTCAGAAAACCCTAGTAAGGAAAATCCTAGACCAATAGGAATCTTCACAATTTGGGGCTTATGCTGTGCAAAAATTGCATGTGGGTTTTTTTCCCTTTGGTTCTTTTTGGTGCAAAAATGCCATTCTTCTTGCTAAAATTACTTATTGCTTCCTTTAAGAAAGAATTTAGCAAAGAATTATACCTCCACTTCTGAATAATCACTACAACTCTATACACATCTGAAATTATGAGCAGGGGAATTCCAAGCAAAGAAGTGCAATGTTTAGTCCAATCTGAACTTTGGTATTTCTCCTTTGGAAATTAAACAGTAGATGGAAATCCAGGAAAAGTGTGGAGTATGTGGCTTTCCTAACACTTGCAAAGGTGGAATTTGATAAATATAGGTGGCAACTCCTTCTAGAGGTATGAGACTACTGCAGAGAAGGACTTCAGCCCTATAGTTGCCATCCTAGCTGCCCTATATGGTAGACAAGTGAGAAAGGCTTCCACTGCTGACTTTCAAATGTGGGCAAGCTGATACAGATGAAGGCAATAATTCAGACCCAATTGGTTTCAGGCTTTAGATATCAAAACAGCACTTCAAATTGAGTTCAAAAATCCACTTGTGAGAAGTTTTCCAAAATTAGATTAAAGTGGTTGAGGCTCTGGAGCAGCTCCAAAGTTAGGGTCCCATGGTTGTGTATGTGAACTATTCTTTGAATGGTGTCAAAGATAAACAATAAACAGAGTACAAATACAGTAGATAAGTAGCAAAACAAACAAACAAACAAAAACTCTTCATGTATCCACCCATTTTTCAGCCTATGCCTTTTTCTTCAGTTATTCTAGGAATATATAAAATATTTTGATAACAGAAGTATCAAGAGATTCATGAAATGACTGGAGAAGAAGAGGAAGCAGAACTACAACATTTTCTTTCAACACTGGGTGCCTTGTTAGTGAGAAGTCTGGGGAAATGGCACCAATTGAACCTTTAGTAATCCAGCCCTGAAGATGTCACATGAGGCAATGGTGAGGTGCCCACATTCTACACAAAGGTATTTTTAAAGGCAGCCCCACATTCATTGCACTGCAGTAGTCTAGCTGTGATGTCATTAGTGCACTGATACCCAGGTCAAGCTCTAGACAGAATCACAGCCGGTGAAATAGCCTAAGCTGGAAAAAACAAATCTGATTGCCACCACTGCCACACAACTTTCCCCAGTTTCTTACTGAGTCCACATTATACAATTTTAGCAGTTTTGATATCACTTTAACTGCCATAGCTCCCTATTTCAGAAATCTGACATTTGTTGTTCACTGATAGACTTAGAATTTTCTGCCAGAGAGCAATAATGCATTTGTTCAGAGGAATTCCAAGTACCTCTTTCAAGTCCCAGGATTCTATAGGATGCAGCCATGGCAGTTAAAGTGGTATCAAAGTGGTACAATTGTGCAATGTAGTTACACCCCAGAAAGGCTTGCAAACTGTGCTCATGATCCTTCAGGGAAGGTTCAGTTTCATTTAAAGTAAGATATAATTCTCCATCCAGCATCTCTGTATTAACTGTATCCTTATCTACCTCAACACTGCCTTAGACACAAGGTCAAAATTTTTTACATCCTCTTAGGATAAGCAGAAACAAACAAGATGTAAAGTGTCATCCTCATTATGATGATGTGGAAAGGCAGTCCTCTAGATGACTCTCTCCAACAGTTTTGCATGAATGTTGAAAAACATGGAAAGCAAGTGGGAACTCTGTGGCATTGAACAGGTCAGGGATGGGGTATCTCTCGCCCTCCAACTCCCATGAACACCAGCCAATATCACCAAAGGTAAAGAAAGGTGGAATTACAATTCAGTGATACCTGGAGGACACCAGATTCCTCTCCCATCATAGGCCAAAGGACAGCACCAATGTCCAAGACCATTTATCCAGGAAGAACTTCAAATCTTGTAACACCATGTCACTCATGTAACCCGCCTGCAACCCTACGTATAACATGGAAGAATAATCTAGGGGTCCTGCAACTGATGTTACTGAAAGCCGATGAGAAACCCAGGAGAAGTAAGAGAGTTGCACTTCACAGTGCATTCTGTAGCAGAAGCCATTGGCCAGGGCAACCAAGGGTACTTTGCCCTCACACCAAACCTGAAATGAAAATGGAATGTATCCAAATAATCAGTATCATCAAAATCTAGCTGAAGTTGACAAATCACCATACCCTGCAAGACCGTGGCCCTTTCCACACCATACCTTCTTCCAGCGTTGGGGTGCGGGAATTACGCCAGCAGTCTCCAGCGAGAGGCTCTCATGTCCAGGATCCTTCGGCTCCACATGAGCTGCCTGCTCATGCGAGAGCCCCACCTCTTCCTTTCGCAGTGTAGCCTGGGACCTTCCCAGGCTGCACTGGGGCAGGAAGCGTGACTGGCACAGCTCCGGAGGCTCCGCACGCCAGGAAAGTGCATGCGGGGCCCAGAAGCAATGCGCGATTGCACACCATTTTCAGCTTCTAGCCGAAAATGAAAAGGTGCCCGATTGGTGCCGCCGGCCCCTGGAGCGTTGTGTGATTGTGAGTGCATCGTGCAGGTCGCGCCTCACAATCGTGCGATGCTCCAGACGCCCTTTTGCATGGCAAATGCTGTTCGAAAAGGGCCCTTGTTGCAGAATGGCAAATTTGATATTCAATAGCAATTTAGCACAAACCATTGAATCTAAATAATGCTTCTTCCAAAGTGCCTCAACCATTGTTTCCTTCAAGTTAGTATTAACCATCCTATCACTCTAGGAGGCATTATTTGTGGTACAAATATCCATTCCCATCCTGGCTTGAGGTAGGATAGACAAAGGTCCTGAAAACAAGTGGGGGTTTCAGCCTTCTAGATTGTCCACATTCTCAAGCTGTACAACATGAAAGATACTAGAATAACATGTTTCCCATCTATTTCTGTCTGACAAAACAGATCCAAATCTACCTTCCAGTGTATAATAAGACAGGAAGTGGGGGCCAGAGCCATTTCAAAACTGCCAGCACCCCCTCCTCAAAAAACAAAAAACCCTGCCAGAATTATTCTTGTACATTTTGCTTAAATGTCATCCTGGAAGATCACAGGAAAATTTAGAATATTAGTTCCTGTGATCAAGAAAACAGAGGCAACAGTCCCTTATATAAAAAGGCTTGCTGCATCAGATGGCTGTGGGGCTTCTATGATGTAACGGCTTCTTTCACTAATGGGGTTGTAAGTCAGAACTGCTTCATGGCATTTGCAAAAGCCGTGAGGAAAAATCAGCACAGAGGAGAGAGAGAGAGAGAAAGAGAAGCAGAGTAAACCCAAGTGGAGAGGTGGTTTGCATGGTTTCTCTAAAAACAGATGGGGAAAAAAAATCTTTTGATATTTATTTATTTAGAACATCTTCCTTCTCTCTCTCTCTCTCTTTCAATCTTACATTTTTAAAATGATGTCCTGCTCATCTTCAAACAAATCCAAACCAGCTAAAAACAAAACAAGCATCAGTATAAAACATGGCGCACCGGGGAGGGGAGGGGGGAATACAGCAGCAAATAATATAGCAGTAATTAGGCAGTAAAAGGGGGCAACCCTCATTGCAGAAAGATGAAAGAACAACCTATAGCTACCAGTCAGCTTCTGTAAAAAGCTACCCTGGTAACTACTGTCTAGATATTTAAATACAGGGCCAGCCAGGCAGGCTTCCTTAAGAAGGGCATCCAAAAGAGTTGGTGCTACAGTAAGCCTGCTTGTGTTTTGAGATTATCTTTGAAAGCCCTTCTCTCTTTCCTACCCCCTATCCCAAATTTATCTGATGGTAACATGGGAGAAGGCTTTCTTGGTGGCTGCTCCTAGGCTCCAGAACTCCCTTCCTAGAAAGACTAGATTGGCTCTCTCATTGTCTTTCCATGGGCAAGAAAAGATTTTGTTTTGGAAGAGTGTCTAAATACCCTAAAGGCATCAGATCCTTTCTGATCTTGGAAGCTGAGCAGGTTCTGCCCTGGTTAGTACTTGGATGGTTGACCACCAATGAATCCCAGGTACTGTAGACTATATATCAGAGGAAAGAGCTAGCAAAACCACCTCTGAATATTCCTTGCCTAAGAAAACCCTAGGAAATCCATGGGGCGGCCATAAGTTGACGGGTGACTTGAAGGCATATGTACATATTCCTCTGAAAACTGCTCAAGGGGAACAGGACTTGCATAATGTGCTGTATTGTTCATTTGTTCTTTTCTTTTTAATGGCTATGGCTATTTCTGCACTACACTGTTATACTGCTATTATTCCACTTTCAACATATTGTGGAATTCTGTAGTTTACTGAGGCCCATGGGCTCTCTGGCTGGCACTTCTAAATGCCCCTCTCTAAACTGCGAGCACCAGGATTCCATATGATGTTGAAAGTGGAATAATAGCACTATAACAGTGTAGTGCAAAAATAGCCCAAGTTTTTAAAAGGTTTTAATTTTATTGACAGTTTAATTCCGTTTTTAACTTTTACATGAAATAAATTTTTAATTCTGCTTGTTTTAACTGTTGGTATTCAGACCCAGATTGAAAGAAGTGGGACATAAATCATTATTATCATCAAAGGTGCTGTTCTGGGTACCACTCTCCTGTACTTCAGGTCATAGGAGCAGCAGTTGGTGCTCAGTGGGCCTGATGGGGTAAAGGCGAGGATCACTGGAGATGAAGCCAAGAAGTCACCAAGGCAGACTATATCTAGGGTGCTACCCAACTTCTTTTCTTGCATGTTCCAAGTACAACTTGTATCTTCCGCTGGTTAGGAGGCATGTTGGGAGTTAGATGCACTGTGTCCCACCAGCACAAACAATGGGACCACACTTGGGATGAACGGTGGCTTGAGGAAACAGTGAGTAGGACCTCTGATGTTGCCTGGACTGCATGGGAAGAAACTTATGGGCAAGGCAAGGTCTGGAACTTGCTTTCTGGGAAGGATAGATTGGCTCCCAAAAGGCAGTCTGGTGTAGTGCTTTGAATGTTGGACTATGACACTAGCAGATCAGGGTCTGAACCCCTACTTGGGAAACTCCATGCAAACTCACTGGGTGATCTTGGGCAAATCACACTTTCATCCTCAGAGGAAGGCGAGGAGCAAACCTGAGATGAACAAATTCTGCCAAGAAAATCCTGTGATAGCCTTAGGGTCACCATAAGTCTGAAATGTCTTGAAGGCACTCAAGAAGAAGAAAAAGACTAGTTCCCTCCTTGTCCTTTTTCAGTTGCTGAAGATATTTATATTCTGATAGACTTTTAGGAAATGACTGCTTGTAAAGAAAAGGCTTTTAACAGCAAGCTGTGCTGTTTTTATTTTTAGACTTTTAGTGGGATATCTTTTAAATGGTTTTGACAGTATCAATATTTTAATTACTTCACACCAGGAGTCTTTTGTATGTTTTAATACACGTTTATAGTTTTATCTGTATTGGTTTTCATTTTTATTTCTGTGAAGTTGTCTTAAGTCCCAGTTCAGGGGAACAGGCATGACAGAAATTAAACGAATTGGCCTGGGCTCTGAGATCACCAAAAGGAATCCTTCTCTCAGTCCCACCACCACTGCAAGCCTGGCTGGTGGAGGTGCAAGACAGAGCTTTCTCAGTGACTGCCCTTAGGCCATTTCTACACTAGACTGTTATAGCGCTATTATTCCACTTTCAACATCCTATAGAATCCTGGGCTTTGCAGTTTAGGGAGTGGCCTAAACCCCAGGATTCCATAGGATGTTGAAAGTGGAATAATAGCGCTATAACAGTCTAGTGTGGAAATGACCTTAGACTCTGGAACTCCCCAGGGAGAGGAGAACAGCCTACTCCTGGTTGTCCTTCTGGTGGTAGGCTAAAACCTTTGTATTCAGATGGGCTTTTAAAACAGAAAGTTTTTAAAGAACAGGCTAGGGGGTGCTGTATTGTTAAGAGGTTTTTAAATTTTAAAATTGCATTTTATTCATTTTACTGAGTTATAATTGTTTTAATACTGTAGAGAGCTTCATTCTGTTTTGATATTCCCTTTTAGTAGGTCTTTCATTGCATTGTTCTTTTAAACTGTGAACCACTTCGACTCTCAATTTAATAGTAGTAGTGGTTGGAGCCATAACATCAAATACATACAGGAAGGGATTCCAGACATGGTAGTGGGGCAAAAAATTCTGGCCATTTCTGCCTCATCCTGTTATAGTGCTATTATTCCACTTTCAACACCCTATGAAATCCTGGGGTTTGCACTTTGGGGATGGGCATCTTTGGCCTCAGTAAACTACAAACCCCAGACCTCCACAGAGTGTTGAAAGTGGAATAGTAGCACTACAAGGGTGTAGTGCGGGAATGGTCTCTCTCTCACACCTCTGGATCCCTTGTTTTCACAGTAGTCCTCCCTCGATTTCTTGGCTTACCTCTTCCCTCACCTACCCCGACTATTCCTTGCCCGTTTACTCCGCTTCCTTCTCTTTCCCGCTTCTGTCCTTTCTCCTCTTCTCCCCCACACATCATGTCTATCCTCCAGTCCCCCTAAAATTAACCCTTCCCCCGCTTCCTTCTCTCCCGCCTTTTTTTCTTCTCCTTCTCCCACCACCCCCGTCTTTCTCCTCCCTGGCCTTCTTTCTCTCTCCCGAATTCTTGAGCCTCCCCCCCTCACACTTTCGTGTTTCTTCCCGCCTTCCCACATTCGCCCCCTTTCCCCTCCTCTAACGGTCTCTCCTCATCTTCTTTCCCTCCCCCAACGTTTCCTCAACGTTTTTCGCCCCCTCCCCCCGGCTTGGTGGGAGGTTGGGAGTCACGAGCTTCCTCGGGCCTCGTTTCCCTCCTCTTCCTCCCTCCCCCGTCTTGTGAGGAGGCTTCGTGACAGGAGCTCCGGGAGACCCCCTGGCTTCTCCCCCGCGCTCTCTTTCTCCCTCCCCTCCCCTCCCTCGCTCCCGGCCGCCTTTGCAGGTAGACTCGGCCTGCCCTCCCCCCTCCCGGTGGAGGGAGGAGGGGGCGGGGCCTCCCCGTAGCCCCGCCCAGATCGGGCATGACGCGAAGGAAGCCAGGCTGGCGCCAGCCTCCCTTACTTTCGCTGCTGCTTCTGCGTGTGTAGCCGTTGGGCGTCCGCGCGGAGGGAAGAGCGACCGCGACGGAGCCGAGGCGCGCGCGGACACAGGCAAGCAAGCAGGCAGTTAGTCGCGAGCTTCTCCTTCTCTCCCTCTCCCTCGCTCTCCCCCCGCCCCTCCCCTCCCCCACCTGAGGCGAAGGCGCCCAGCCCCGAAGCCCCCACAGCCGGAGGAGGCGGGCGCCGGCTCCGGGGCCCGGCCGCGGGGCATGGAGAGCCTGCTGGAGAACCCGGTGCGCGCCGTGCTCTACCTGAAGGAGCTCACCGCCATCGTGCAGAACCAGCAGAGCCTCATCCACACCCAGCGCCAGCGCATCGACGAGCTGGAGAGGCGCCTCGACGAGCTCAGCACCGAGAACCGCAGCCTCCGCGAGCAGTTCGCGCTCCCGGACGACCCCCAGCAGCCCCTGCCGCCGCCGCCGCCGCAGCCGAGGCTGCCCGCGCCCCCTCCGCCCTGCCCGGTGCCTCCCCAGGGCCAGCAGCCGCAGCAGCCGCAGCAGCCACAGCCGGCGGCGGCGGCGGCATCTCGGCCGCTTCAGCACCACCAACAGCTCCCGGCGCCGCAACAGCCGCCACCTCCTCCGCCGCCGCCGCAGCAGCAGCCGCCGCCGCCACCCCCAGCCCAGCCACCTTCCAGCAGCAGCAGCAGCAGCAGCAGCAGCAGCAAGCAGGCTCAGGCCGGCCCCAGCGGCAGCCAGACGCCGACCCCCCACCAGCACCCCCCGCCGGCCCAGCCCCATCCGCGCCACCACCACCACCACCACCACCACGAGAAGGAGAGCCGGGAGAAGAGCTGCTGCCCGGCCCTCCTCCAGCACAAGAGCCCCCAGGCCCTCGGCAAAGGCGTCCTGGCCAGGAGACCGGAGTAAGTCAGGACGCGGGGGACCGGTGGGGGGAGGGGGGAGGGGGCAGCTTGGGGAAGAAATGGCTCTGTGGCCAGGAAGGGGAGAAATAAAACCTCTTTGGGAGGAAGGCTCTCGTCCCCCATCCCACCAATCCTGTGGGGTGGGTGGGCAGGGGAGTCCCATCCCATGCCAATTTCCCAGTCCCCCTAGGATGCACCAGGCTGCCTCAGTGCTCCTTTGGGGCTTGCCCGCTGGTTGCTGCTATATTGTCCAAAGCTTACCTCTCTGAAGGGGTGAGCACCTCCTCCTCCTCCTCTTCCTCCTTCCTCGGCATGCTTGTTTTTGTTGATGAGCCCCAGCAAAAGAGAGAGAGACTAGTGGAAGTTTTTCTGTGGTCTTTTGAGCTGTGCAGCTTTTCTTTCATTTTTTAAAAAAAGAGTAACAGTTCCTATTGCACAGCCAGGATTTCCCTCTCCCTTAAGGACGCAGTATGTTACGAATGCTTACTACTACTGATGCAAAATATTCTTACTATACAGTGGTGATGCCCATTTCTTTTTCCTTCGGGTGTGTGGTATGTTTAGGTTTCTGAAGTGGTGAAGAATTGTTTTAGAGGGTTTCTTTTCTGGCAAAGAAAGCATGGTTGTGTGCATATGTGATCCAGTAAATGTGTGGGGTATGTGAGAGTTCCGCTGTGCTGCAATGGGTGCTCTGAAGCAGTACTAGGGGATTATGATTTTCTGGGTGATGCATAAATTCATCAGCAATGTGCATTGCAAATGCATCTTGCCCAAGATCTCTTACCTGTCTGAGGTGTCCTCAGTGGGTGAGATTGTGTTATCCTCAGCATTTATATGGGGGTGGTGGAAGTGCTACAGTGTAAGAACAAACACTCTCTTGTGAGCATTTCAAGCCTGCTTGCATATTTTAAAGTGCAACGTTTTATCTTTGATTTTAATACTACTAGTGAGACCTGAGGTCTATGGGCAACTTTTGAGACCAGGAAAAAAAATGTTATCTTGGCTACTTCCTTCCATCCCACCTCCACTAATAATAAGAATTATTTCTTTGCTTTTCATTTGAATATGGAATGGTTACTTAAAATATGGGTTTTAGGTTCTTAGTTGGGAGTAAAAGAATGGTGAAATCATATGCTGTATACAGAGAGCTGGCCCATTTCCTTCTGACTAAGACTTGCCTGAGAAAATGATGGTAGCTATTTTTTTTTAAAAAAATGTCAAATATAAACCTTGCCAGGCGATAACTAGATGTTTGCTTCCAGCAGCTTGTTCAAAAGGTTAATTTTGTACCCAGTATAGTGATAGTCATAAATGCTTTCCTAGGTTGAAGATGCTTTTTGAATTGGACTCATATTCCTTCCCAGAGGAACTGCAGGGGCTCTTCTGTAATTGACTGCTGTGTTTCTGAAGTAGTGAAAGAGAAATCAATGAAGCTACATTGATGTAAATATTGTATATGTTATGAAAGAGAAATCCTTTAGGAAAAATCTAAGTGGGTTTATACATTGAAGCCAGAGTTACAAACGTAGTATTGGCAAGACGTTCTCTTCGTCTCATCCTAATTTTTCACATACGTCACCAGGCAGAATGTATACCCGGTTTCAGTGCATGAAGAGTCTGGCTGTTTCCTTCCTGTGATAGACTTTTATTTATTTATTGCAAATAGGGACAGGGGAAATGTCATCTTGGTTCTTGTGATCTGGGATTAGTTGTTAGAGGGGGACAAAATAGCCCTCTTTACACAACAGGATTGGAAGAACTCTCTTGTTCTAATTCTGTAGCTTAATCAAAGCAAGGAAAGTAAAAATGCTGTGTTCTATTTTCACAACATATTTATCATTGAAATCATTGTTTATTTTCTTTACTTGAAAAGAACATACTGAAGGCTCTTGTACTTCTTTTGAACTTTCTATTGAATAGTCCCTTGGATTCTTCTGGGCAATTTTAGGGTTGCAATTAGTCTTTTCTACAGTAATTTTGGACAAGGCTACTGGGCCAGGGTGATTGGCATGGATGAAATTTAGTTTCTTGAAAGCAGTGTAACAGCAAGGGTATCCCTGCATCTTTGTGCATCTTTGAAATTCTGGCCATTTCACCATTGTATTTTGAACCTCAAATGATGTCATCATTCCTTCTGAAAATATCTTTCACATTTGACCCTAAACTCCAGTTGCTTGAATGGAATGATAATCAGGACAGAAAATAGCCATGTACTAAGTGGTAAAGATGAGAGCTTTTAAAATTCTTGATTGTCACGAACAGAAGATGGAAAAGGTTTTGAAGTGATTTGCACCTCTCCTTTCAAAAGGCTGAGTACACCATTGTACAGCCTTACAAATACATTACTTTTTGTAACAACCCTGTAGAAGCTCAAGACCGCCCATTCCAGTGCATTTATATGTGTGCACTCTCATCTCAAGGACCACTTAAAGACCTCTTTCTTTATTATGATATCATTTGGGAATCTGTTTTCAAGGCTGGCTGAAGTGCAGGGCAAGGGGGAATGCTGTTCTCTGGTCTTGTAAACCTTGGATTAAATTCAGCTACCCTGCCACTGACTTTCCATTTTTTGTGCTTCTTGTATCTTCAGCAGAAAAACTTGCATGTCCTGGTGAGGAATGGATATAGTAAAGATATGGGCTGTATGAATTCTACGACAGTCCAATACAAAGGCATCTAATTACTGCTGGGCACAATCCACCAGGGGATTCTGCACAGTAATGCTGTTGTGTCGTTCCCAAGAGGGCTCATGCAGGAGCTGTTCCTGGTGCTTTGGGGTCCATAGTCTACACTCAACAAACTAGATTACTTTCTGAGAAGGTTTGCATCTCTGTCTTAGGCAGAACTGCTCAGAAGCAAATGCCATTGATTTTAAACAAGCTTATTTGGTCCAGTTCTCTTTATTAGTCTGGGCCACTGATGAGTTGCATTTCCAGTGCAGCACTATGTTCTGTGACATTACACCAGTATAGTTCTTGATTTCCTCCATGAACTATCAAAGCAAATCTTAGGATTCAGGCATTGTACGCAGAGAATTTATGGAGGTGAAAATGGCTTAAATTTTGATTTAAAGGGTTACCTACTCTTCTTGAAACAGTGGCCCTTCTTAGGGGGTGATGCTGATGGCAAAAGAGAACAAGAAGCAGTACAGTAGTATATACAGAAGCAGACAAACAGCTAATATTCTTGCTCTGCAGGATGACAAAGGCATGCTTAAGTAAGAAGCAAGTATACTTTTGTTGCCTGCAAATGTTGGCTTCCAGTGGTTCTCCAAGGAGGGTATTGTCTCACCTCTTGCTATGTTGATTTGTGAGAAAGGATTGGGCCCAATAAAGTCCTTCCAAAATTACCTTAAAAAATGAATAGGTCTATCTGAGGAGAGACGTTCTTTCAGCTGCATTGGACCCAGGTTTTTTGTGGGTCAGCCTCCATGCTTAGATTTTGGGCTTTGTGGAATGGATCCTCCTTTGTTCACTGTAATTATACCTCTTCAACACCATTAAACTCTATGTGAGAATGTTTCCATCAGTTATGCTGGAGGCGGCTCACAGTTATCCCCAGTAGATTCATGTTTAGTTCCAGAGAGTTTTCCCTGATTTACAGGCTTGTAGCTGCCCAGGAGCTAAATATCACAGCTAATGCCTTGATTGGGCATAAATGGGTAAAATGTAAGGTATAGGCAAGTCTTGAAACAGATACAAGGCACACATTTAGTTTCCTTTCCTCTCAGACTGAGGTTAACAAAACAACAGTGAGAGGGAACAGAAAAATTTGCCTTATGCCCAGCACTTGTTAAAGTTACTTTTTTGAATTTCAGCTCCTAGAAGTCCCCAGCCACCACAGTCAATTGGACTATAACTCTGGTGGCTGTAACCACCAAAAGTAACATTCCCAAACTCTGCTTATATCGCATCAGACAAAAGCTTCATTGGGTTCAATATTGTCTGTTCCAGGGTAGGCAACCTGATGCCATCCAGATGTTTTGGGCTACTACTCCCACAATCCCTGGCCATTGACCATGCTGTCTGGGACTTAATGAAGAGGTAGTCCAAAACATATGAAGGGCAGCAGGTCTTCTGTCCCTGATATCTGCTTGAAAGTGGCTATCCAGCATGTCTGGGAGATGTTCCTCACAGCAGCTGCTATAGGAGCCTTAAAACTGGCATTGCCAAGGTAAGAGGAGATGAGTGTTGAGGAATATATACTTGTCAGATATTTATGTACTCTTCTTCTAAGCCAGGGTGAAGAATAGGTGGTCTTCTACATGTTGAACTGCAACCCCCATCAGCTCTCCCTCACCAGTGGTGAGGGATGTTGGGAGATGAAGTCCAACAATATCTAACAGTTTTTTTCCCCTGTGCTTCTTTAAGCTTTTTGGTTTTACTCCAAATATGGATTCCCCAGCTGAAAAAAAAGGGAGTTGTGTATAAATGCACTTTCCCACTATTCTTCTCTCCTCTCTTTCTCCTCCATGCCATCTCCTTTAGTGTAGACTGGAGATTGAAGGCTCCTCATAAGCAGCAGGGATTGTTTCACTTGTTCAGTGCTCAGAATAATCTTTCCCTGATAATGTCCTTGAGATGGAAATGGAGGCAAAAGACACCAAAACAAATAGTCTAACACACACAGATGCACTCTCACACACATGGGTTGTTCTTTGTCATACACCGAATTACTGTGACCAGTCTGTCTCTTGCAAGAAACAGATCAGTTACACAATGACTGTTAATTGCTGGTGCACAAATAGAAAGCTAATATGGATCTTGCCCACAGTGACAGGGGACAGGTGCCTTGTGTGTGTGTGTGTGTATGTGTGTGTGGTGAATTTGGTGTAGAGATGAAGTTGATTATTTTCTGTAATCCCTCTTTTCCTCTAAGAACCTCTTGTATATGCACATATCTTAAAGCTTTGGGAGCCGCCTGTACCTCTGTGCTAAATGTAACCAATACATCTGTAACTGGTTGGCTGGCTAGGTAACCAGGTAGCTCATTTGTTGTCAGTTGTTAATAGCTGGCCTCCATTTCCCATTTCCTTCCACAAAAACTTGCCAAATTTTAATCTGGCAGAAGCAGGCAAGAAATCCACATTGACTGGGCAGCATTGTGTTGTAAGACGCAGCTTCAAATTATTTCCAGATGCACAAACTATAATTTCTGCCCCTACGCTATTTTTCAATATGCTAAGCAACCATTTCACTTGTTTTCTCCCTCCCTCTCCATTGCTCCATCTCTGTTTTGGTTGTTATTCCCTGTTTTACAGCAAGTGGCAAATTAATTTCCTTACCCTAAATGTATTCAGGTGTTGCAGGATTTTTCTCAGTGGGTATACTTGCAGAAGTCAAAGCCCAAAGGATGCATTAGGGACACGGGGAGATTGTGTCTTTCAACCCTTTTTGGAATAAAGGAGAAGATTCTGAAAGTCTATAAGGGTTTGCCTGTGAATGGCCTGTGAATGCTAGTATTGCATATTTTGTGACTTCATGCTCAGCATAGACAAAACTTTGTTAGTTTGAAGTATTTAATATGCTCTTTGTCTGGCCAAAATAGTGACTGAGGAAGGGGAACACTGCCTGCTGGGCTGTTGCAATGTCACAGACAATGTTACTATGCTGGTACTGAGGTGTGTTAGCATTTTGGGCAGATTGGTCAGAATGAGAATAATATAGCGTTTATATAACACTTGATTGTTCAAAGCACTCCATTTGTTTTCTCTGTAATCCTTGTAAAGGCCCTTTAATATTAGTTGGTGTTACATTCCCACAGCTGGTACAATAAATTTTGCTGCCTGAGGGAGAACAGCATATGAAAGTACATAGCAGCCAATGCCAGCCAAACTATTTGTGAAGCATGTAGTCGCATGAACTACCCTTTCTGCTTCCTTGCAGTAAAAATACAACACTACTAGGCAGATTAATCAGCTGACAATTTGCTGCCCTGTCATGACACCCACAGTCTACTGCTTGGGTCAGTCAGCTCACCCTGCTTACTGTCAGGGCCATCCCTGTTATCCTTGTATTACAGATGTGAGAAAAGATTAGAGGAGGGATCACCCAAGACCCTTTGCTGCCTGAAACAGTGCAAGGAATGGTGTATTACTCATCAAAGTCAGATTGCAGGTCAAAATTACTTTATAATGGTAAACACAAGTGCGGGGTCCAAACAGAAATGAAACCATAACAGGATTATCAGGAAACAAGAGAGTGGTATCCACTTGCTTAGGAGAATCCCTTCAATCTGCAAAAATACAAAGAATTTTTAAAAAGAAAACAAGGCAGAGTGGATTGAATATGCTCTGTAGCCACTAGAGTGAGATATGTCAGTTTGAAAAAGATATAGCACAAGACAGTAAATAAGTTCCTCCAGATCTACGGCTCCCATAGGCCCTAACCAGCACAGCCAATGAAAAGTTATTATAAGAGCTGTGGTCCAAAAAATGTGTAAGGCCCAAGTTGCCTGTCCCTTAAAATACAGGCATTCATCAGGCCCGTGCTGGCTTAGCTTTAGAAAACTGTCATTATTTGCCTTGAGATCAGCAAAATGGCTTGTGCACCTGTGATCCTATACTCAGAAGCGGTTCCCACACAGGTCAGTGATGCTTACTCACATGTAAATGTTCATAGGAACTGTGCGATCCCATGCTTTGAGAAATATAATGAGAAATATTTCAAGTGAATGCACATATGATTCAGCTGCTTGAATCAATGAATCATTTACATGTTTGTTTGGAAACAAATCACAATATAGTTCAATTTCAGTTTTTAAATTCCACAGACTTTAACTATTTGTTCCTATTATTCACGAGATATATGGTCTGCTGAATTATTGTCATGTTCATGATAGAGAGATTGCTGATACAAGAGGTCTGTGCATCTCAAGACACTTCTGTCCCTGGAAAAATTAATGATGTGACCTATTTTGTATCTGAAATCTTGAATTGCTGGAAACAAAATCTGATTCTGGCACGTCACAGATGCAGTTGTGCAACAAAAGCAGATACTCATGTAAACAGTACCTAGTGAGTGCTGATTTTCTACGTTTTCATAGTGATTTTCCATCACTATGTACAGCGCTTGTATGAGGATGAAACCTGCTATATTTTAATTTTGATTTCCTTTCATTGTTTCTCTGAATGTTCTCTATGATGGGACAGTGCCCATGGATCAAGCCTGTCGACTCCATAAATTGTGTCCTGCCATATTTTCTGGGCAGTGGAAATTTACTTCTTTCTCAGCTGGTTCACATTTCTCATCTGAGGTTCTTTGGCTGGAAATGCCTAATAAGCAAAAGTTTAATAGCAGCCTTCTAAGGATGCTTCTCACTTGAAAAGAAAATACAGTGTTGGAGCTTTATTGCATGCCTTTTATCTGTTTTATATTAAGGCTCCCAAGGAAGGATGATTTAAAGTAATGACTTTCACTGGAGGAGTATGTAGAACAGTAGTGCTCAGCTGTTGGTCCTCCATTTTTTTTGACCTTCATCTCCCAGAATCCCTCACCACTGGTCATGCTGGCTGGAGCTTCTGGGAGCTGAAGTCCAAAACATCTGGAGAATCCAAGACTGAGAACCACTATGATAGTTATCTCATATCTTTATAGGATCCCAAAAGCCAAGGCAAATCTGTCAGGACTTTGGACAGATCATGGAAGGAGATGGTGGTTGTAACTCACCAAAGAGGGCTATTGTATCTGTACAGTTTTTTTAAAGGTTAGCTGGCCTGAAACTGCTAAACTCTGCTGCTGCTGAGGAACATGGCTGATTATGAACTTTCTGGCTTCCACTTGAGGGCAGTAAAAGTTGGGACACTTCCAGGTCTGGAAAAGCCAGTTGCTCTGACTTGGAAGATCTGGGTATATTGCTTATTGGGCGATTTCTGCTTTCCCTTTGAGTATTCTTCTGAGCCAGAAAGGGGATTGGGACCAGAGAAGATCTGGAGACGGAATGCAACATCTACTTTGCTGTGTTTCTGTGTGTATGTATCTTGTATCTCGAATAGGCAAGAAGTAAACAAAAGGCAAAATGTGGAAACCTTTGCTTTTTATTTTTGCTAAAAGTTGAAGGCATTATGCTCCATTTTTGTTCGTTTCTTTCAATAAACATTATTATGTCAGTTTCAAACAAAAAGATTGTATTTGTAGGAGGTGCTGTTCTCTGGAGTGGGAACACACTATGCATTAGTTATTTACACAGTATGTTTTCTCGGAAATAAAATCATTATACAACCCATGGCACTGCTTTCAACAGGCACTAATTTTAGAGTAAATATTATGGATTATTATGTTAATTATATTTTTCTGACTAAATTTGTTCACTGTGCTAGTAAAATGCAAATAATTAGGCAACTGTCCTGTATTTTCAGGGTCTTCTGAAATTTGCTTTAAGAAGCACAAGAGTGACGTTGGTGTGTGAATAAAGGGAAAACGGTCAGCCCTCCACTTTCACAGGGGTTGGGGCACAAGACCCCCATGAAAGTGGAAAAACTGCAAATAAAAATCATTGTATATATACACCTGAGGACACTTCTCTAGAAATCCCTAGTTCTTCCAGTACAGTTCTGTGGCCAGCTTCTGGCAAAAATGGGCCATAGAATCTTGCTGGAGGACCTAGAGATTCCTAAAGAGATTTTTCCATGGCAGGATCAAAAATATTGGGAATTTTTAAAGTAAATAAATCAAATCAATAAAATAACTCATGAATAATCAAATCTGTGAATGCTGAACCCATGAAAGAAGGACGACTGTACATGCTTGAACTTCTGTGCCAGTGTCTTGTCTGTAGATACAATACTGATTCCCAAGCCTTTCTCCTTCCAAACATATTGCCCCAAGAAGAGTGGCAGCAATGCAGGTTATGAAATATATTGATCTGTATCCTGGATTGGATTCTTTTGGTGATGTGTCTTCTTCATGATCCACTTATTCACCCTGGAATATGAAACAGTATCCTTCTATCTAAATGAGCAGGTGCCATCAGTGACACAATATTTAAAACACAACATGCCTGAAGGAGGCTGTGGTAAGACTTCTTCTGGAAATAAAAAACCCTTTCCTGGATCCTACCATATTGGATACTGAGAGGGCATTTTTGGTTGCGTCTCCCAAATTTTGGAATTCCCTCCCTCTAGAGGCCAGGATGGCCCTATCCACTTCTATCAGCAAGTTAAAACATTTTTATGCCATCAGGCTTTTACAAACTGCCTAAAATTGGCTTTTTAATGCTGTGTGGTGGTGTTTTTAAGGTTTGTATATAGTCTTTTAATGAATTTTAATGTTTTTAATGTCTAATGTTTTAACTTTAAAAATTGTTTAATTGCTTTCTAATTCTTAACTTTATATTAATAGTTTCTATTAATGGTTTTGAATAATTTTTAACTTGTATTATTTTAAATAAATAAATTTTAAATGTGTTTTTAGCTGGCTTGGGTCCCATAATTGGAAGATAGTTGGGATATAAGTGAATAAAACATCATCATGATCATCATCACCATCACCATCTGGGACTGGAACTGACATAGGGTAGAAATTCATTATATTATAGCAGTGGTATGTGAAACCACATTTCCATGGGCTCATTCTATGGCATTGCTATAATAGTTAAAAACAATGTAGTGCTACTGTTGTTGTTGTTATGTGCCTTCAAGTTGATTCCAACTTATGGTGACTCTACCATGTGGTTTTCAGGGGCTGTGACGCACCCAAGGTCACCCAAGTGGGTTTCCATGGCTAAGTGGGGAATTGAACCTTGGTCTCTAGGGTCATAGTCCAATGCTCGAACCACTACACTACACTGATTGCTTGCTATATTATATATACTATACATTACATGCATAGCCATATTTAAGTAGAGTTTATCTAACAGACATTATTTACAACATTTACAACATTATTTACGTAAATTAAGGCCCCTACTTCCATTCTGCGTTGCTGAAGGCTCTATTCCCACCACTGTGTTCATTCACTCCATAGCAGCCTCTCCTGAATCAGTGTTCAAACCACTGGCTTTCAGTGCTAGTGCAACCCTTGTAAATTATTGGTTTGGACCAGTGAGTGAGAAAACCTTAAAGAAGGGGCTATTCTTATTAGTTCAGATCAGGAAGAGGAAGAACTGGAGAGAAGAGGAGCTGTAGTCACCAGCAATTAAGATTTTTTAATGTATGCTTTTGGGAGTGAACTTAAGGATAAATTTTGTATAGTGGAATTTCTATGATGTATTTGCATCCATTTTATATGCTTTATTTATTGTACTAAGGTTCACATCTGGGTTTGCAATATTCCTGAGCAGCATGTATAGAAGAGTCCTACAGTCAAAGACCCAGCATAGTATAGTGGTTTGAGTATGAGACTAGGACTCCAGAAGATCAAGAGTCAAATCCCTGCTCAGCCACGAAAAAGCACTTGTTGGCCTCGGGCAAGTCATACTCTCTCAGCCTCAGAAGAAAGCTATGGCAAATTCTTCTGAATAAATCTCCACCCTCCCCCCAAAATAGATAGGCTTACCTTTCAGTTGCTGTAAATCAGAAATGATTTGAAGGCACACAACAACAACTACAACAACCTAAAGTCAAGTGTCATGCTGACATCTCATTGGATGCATGGAAATTTGAAACATTGGATATGTATTTAATTTCATATATAATTTGTTGTATGGTGGTACAATATTAAAAATATTGCATTTAAATTATGATTTGTGTTTGCAGTATTCTTTTAAAACTGGCCTCATGGAACTGAGAAAGGAGTACACCAGCAGGGCCAGTTCTGTGGGTTCCATTGACCTTTTGGTGCCCCTGATCTCAGTCAGGTGAACAAAGGACTAGCCTTCATGGGATAGATTTTTAGACCTTGTAACTGTACTACATCATAAACCCACGGAAAAGAGCTCCCACATCATGGCTGCAGTATCTAAAGGGTATTATAGAATGGAAATAAATGTTTGCAAATATCCAGAATTCACTAAGATTTCTTATTTCACTACACATTTCTTAACTGTGGCCCTTTTCGCATGCCATTTCTCATGTGAAATGGCCATGGGAGTGATGCAGGATCACGAAGATGGCGCCGCATGATGTCCTCGCGATCGTGCATTGCTCCCATAGCAATCACGCGGCAATCATGCAGTATATAATTTTTGGCTCTTTGCTGAAAATGATGCACAATTACGTATCCCTCTTGTGTCCCTCCCACACTTACCTTGTGTGCGGAACATCAAGAAGTGCGGCCATCGCGCTTCCTCCCCCAGAGCAGCCTGGGAAAGTACCTGGCTGTGCTGTGGAAGGAAGGGGCAGAGCTATCGCGCTTCCTTCTGTCCAGCACAGAGCTGGTGTGGAGGGAAGCTCAGGAGATGCGATTCCCTCCCGGAGGAGGTTTTTCACGTGATCCCTGTGCAACACCAGTGGCACCAGCTAAGGTGCAAAAAGGTCCTGTGAAATTCTGTGAGACTTGGGCTTGTTTTTAAATATGAGTGCTTTGAGGATGTTCCTGCATGGCAGGGGGTTGGACTGGATGGCCCGTGTGGTCTCTTCCAACCCTACATTTCTATGATTCTATGATTCTATGAACCTTTAAGCTCAATGTTTGAGACTCAAGTGTTCAGTTTTTTTGTGTCCTTTGGTAATTTTGACAGGCATTAAATATGAAACCTTGTATGCAGCCACTTATGCAATACTAATGCTATTGCCGGCAAACCATCAAATTCTATAAATTATTAAAATCATTGCAAATTAAATATAAAATAAACTGTGAAATACTATTACATTCTAGCCACTGAATAGTGGGTTTAGAGTCAATTAAACATCAGTGGTGAAATATTATGAGATGTCATGAGCATTTGGCAAGAGTTTTCAAGATCAAGAATTGCAAGGAGAACTTTGAATATAACTTCCAGCAGCCAATTCCCATTAGCCATACACCAAAGCAACATTAAAAAAGAAATCATCTTTAAACACACATTGTCCGTACACATGCAGAATGGTTACTTCAAATGTTAGTTTGCAGAACTTACACTGCACAGAACTTACACTGTACATTGCCTGGTTATAAAACCAGAGGACAATGCAACTTTATTATATAGAATGGAGAAGGAAGCCTCTAGCCAATGGATCTATAATCTGACACATGGATTGTTGTGATCTGGCCTATGAAGATCTAGTGGTAGTCCTCACCCCAAGCCCTTCTTCATCCCTGAAGCCCTACCTCTAGAGTTAGAGAGGTTTCCCCACACACTGATAGTGTTCTTAGTTGGGGAGATAGGATTCTACACTTGTGGTTTAAGTTTATTGTGTTTTAAGTCAGGATAATGTGTTTTTAGTGGGCTTATTTCTCAGCCTAACTGACCTTACCAAACTGTTGTGAAGATCAAGTTGTGGTGGGCAAGATGTCAGGAGGCTTACCTCTTGTCATGTTTGGTATAGAACCCCCCCACACATAGCTTAGCCAGTAGATGGAAGGGGAATAGAGTTTGCTTTTACAATACTGTATCCAATGCTAATTACAACTTGCAACAATGTATTGAATATCAATTGCTGTATGTAACCTATATCTGGGGATGGGTTCAAAGGCTTCAAGGTGCCAGAAAGAGTGCTGAAGGGTATCTGATGAAAGGGAAGATCAGAGGAATGGGATGTGAAATCTGAGGAAGACAGTGTGAGAAGAACCAGAAGGGAAGAAATAAGAACATGGGAAGTGTTTAGGTTCCCGAGATGAAAGTGTGTAAACACCAGAGAGCTTGGGAAAACTCAGGGTCTCATGGGGTGATGTGACATTCACAAACCAATGCCTTTTGCACCCAAATTTATAAGTTTGTAATTTGTAATACCTTGTAATACCTTGCTACTGATTAATGCATCTCAGTCTTAGCAACTTTTGCAAGTTGCTATGTTGCTTGTTTTACCTCAATAAACACAACTGTAAATTCTGAGTGTTTTCTTGGGAAGCAAGTGAACTAGCACTTGACATGCACTGTTTCTTGAAGGAAAGGTGGAATATAAATATGGAATACTCTTGAGCTAATATTGCATTGCGGGCAAGAAGGATCTCATGGCATGCACAATAGAATCCAGGACTGAATCATTCCAGTCTAGCAAAGGGATTTGGGAAGACAGACAGTGGCACTGATGTTGTGAGAATTGCCAGGCACAGGGACAAAGAGTCACAGGCCAAGGGATGGATTCTATGAAATTGCAGCTGAGAAGTGAATGCCTGGCAAAAAGAACTTGTGAAATCCCAGCCAAAGAGCTTGCACTTAATATGGGCCACTAGTAACTATATGTGCATTGTCTAGAATTGATGCGCCCATAAAGCAAACATAAGGGTTTTGCTGATGCTATCAACAGTATACTTCTGAGCCCAACAGGACTTAATAGATCTATGAGGTTGGTGTCAGTAGATCCTATTCTGAATAATATTGTCCATGTCCCTTCCAAGTATGTCATGTCTGGTCTATGCAATGCAGCCAAAGGAAGATAGCAACAATGGACTGTCCCCTATGTAATTACAATGACATAGCTCTGTCACTGTAGTTATGACTAACAATGGCTCCCTCAAACCTACCTTTGCAGCCTGGTAGTGCCTCAGCTCAAGTGTTTCTGAGATGCTGGAGATTGGAGTGTTGGGAAATAATGTCAGTAGCACTCTCCTGATCATTGGGTGCCTTGAGAAAAGGCAACTGGAGATACCCTTGGGATCTTCCTGCAACTGCTTATCCCAATACACCCTGTGAGCAGGAGTGCACTGCAGCCATCTTTTCCCAGTAGCCCAATCTCCAAGAAATGCTTCAGGTGGGGTGATACCAGGCTGCTGATAGGTTTGGGGGATCATGTTTGGTTGTTCAAGATTGTAAACAGCAATTACTATATTGCAGGTCCAGCTTATAATCTCATAACAACTGAACAACTGATACCAGCCTATATCTGTATCTGTATCTGTACTTATAGCTATAGCTATAGCTATCTATCTACCTGTGTACTAAATATGTTAGTATATATGTGTGTTTGTTCACAGAGCACCAAAAGTAAGTAGGACATTGCAGCTTTTGTTTCCCTTTTAGTTTTTGTTTTACTTTTTTTGTGTGTTTACTGTTTTTAATGCATAGTTCTGCAAATTGGTATTCATGGCATGATGCAATACTTGACATGTACTGTTAGTACATAAAATATTTCTTTTAAAGAAAAGAAATAGGCATATGGATCATTGGGTGGGATTCAGGGGAATTTACTTTTTTTTGGAGGAAATGTGTCCTGGAGCTTAGATATATTTTGAATTAAGAATCTGGTTTCTCGGTCATTGGATGGCTTTAAATTGGTGAATTTATAGAGGTTAAGGCCATCAGTAGGTACTAGTCAGGAAGGCTGTTATTGTCTGTACTAGAGGTGGTATGCCTCTATATTAATTGCCAGGGAGTGTAAGATGGAGGTGCAAATGCACTCATGTTGTGTTACTGGGCTTCTTGCAAGCAACTGATTGGCCACTGAGTGACCAAAATGTTGGACTAGACAGACCTTGAGTCTGACCCAACATGGCTGTCTGGTATTCTTATGAGCTTGACATGGTTGGTGTATGTAATTTCTAGCACTATTTAGATAGCTTGCTTAATAGATTTCTGGCATGCACAATTCACCAAGTACTAGTGAGGATTGCTTTTTGATGAGTAGTAATTCAATCAATTAACGCTTAGAAATGGTATAAAACAAAATCTTATTGACTTGTCAAGGTTCATTGGAAAGGGTTGCTGGAGACAATTAGAATTATGACTGATACTGTCTAATGGTGGTTCTGGCTGGCTTATTTTTGGTTGATAATAACACAAACCACAGGGAAAAGGGAAAAGGAGCTCCTGTTTCTCCATATCTCTCTATTCTTCACATATGATGTGTTATCATGATGCATTAAATGTAAGGTGCTACATCTAGGTAAGAAAAATGAAATATAGAAATATAGAATGGGTGACACCTAGCTTGAAATCAGTACATATGAATAGGATCTGGGGGTCTTAGTATACCATGAGCTAAACATGAATCAACAGTAAGATGCAGTGGCAAAAACAAAACAACAGCAACAAACAAAAAACAACAACCAACCAACCAACCAAACCAAACCAAACAATTCTGGGCTGCATCAACAGGAGCATAGTATCCAGATCAAAGGAAGTTACACTCCCATTCTATTCTTCTTTGGTCAGACCTTGTCTGGAATACTGTGCCCCATTCAAAGCACTGCAGTTCAAGAAGGATATTGACAAGCTGGAACATGTCTAGGGATGGGGAGCAAAATGATCAAAGGTCTAGAAAACAAACCTAATGAGGAGAAACTTAGGGAGTTGGGTATGTTTAGCTTGGAGAAGAGAAGACTGAGAAAATTATTGTTGTTGTGTGTGTCTTTAAGTCATTTCCAACTTATGGTGACCCTAAAATGAACCCATCATGGGGTTTTCTGGGGCTGAGTGTGCGTGATGTGCCCAAGGTCATCCAGTAGGTTTCCATAGTTGAGCAGGGAATTGAACCCTGGTCTCCAGGATCGTAGTCTAATGCTCAAACTATTACACCTTGCTGACTCTCAGTAACATGATAGCTGTCTTTAAATATCTGAAGCAATGTCATATAGAAAATGGAACAAGCTTGTTTTCTGCTGCTCCGAGTCTAAAATGTGAATGGATTCAAATTATAAGGAAAGAGACTGGGCATCTTTCAGGAGTGCTTTAGCTGTGTATTCCTGCATGGCAGGGGGTTAGACGTGATGGCTCTTGTGCCCTTTTCCAACTGCAAGATTCAATGATTCTATGATTGCATTCCCTTATCTTTCTGTAAGGAAGGGCAGGGAAATAGTTCTTCTATTATGTCTAATTTAGCTCATTTTGCCTGGTGATTGTTCATAAACATCAAGTTCTATATTTCTGAAATGTGGAAGGAGCTAAACATCTTGGCTAAAATAATGTGATGTGAAAGAGCCTCACATACAGTGAGGAGGAGCCTGGATCCAAAAGTCAGGAACCAGGAATCAGGAGTCATAGACCAGATGCTAGGAGGAACCTGACACAGTAAAAAGTTGTAACATGTCCTGAAAGACTTTGTACTTTTTCCAGCTCAAAGAGAGCCAATGGCAAATCTGCATGGTTGGCATCACTCTAAAGCTTGACAGCACTTTTGCTGTCCCTCACTGTGCACTTCAACCAGTGTAGCCCTGAAAACTCAAACACATGGAGCAAATAGTGTGCAACTATGTATGTTCCTGTTTTTAGCCCTGCCAGTTCTTGAAAGGCTGGGAATAATAAGTTGTCCTTGCAGTTGTAGCTAAAATACAGCTTTCTAGATAACTCTGAATCTACACTGGGACGTCACACTCTTTCTGTATGAGTTCTCATTTTAGAGCTTCTTCAGTGTGCTTTTTTATTTACGTGTGTGGACTGGTTGTCTAAAAATATAAATTGTGAATACAAAAAACACATTATTTAACCTACGTGTAGTATGAAGAATCTGGGACTAGATGCAGCTTCATGCCACCGTATCTGTTCCCAGCAGCATCCTGTGGGGATCTCGGCAGCCGCTGTGCAGGAGGGGAGTGTGACGGGAGTGTTCCCCTCTGCACTAGCTGCCTCTGCGATTCAGGGGGCGTGATGGCCCTGTCTCTTCTTTCCACGGTGCAACCAGCTACTTTCCCAGGCTGTGCTGGGGCAGGAAGCGCAGCCATTGCGCTTCTGGGCCTTCCACACACCAGGTAAGTGCGGGATGGTGGTGTGATTATGGGTCATTAACGGGAAAAATCTGTCAATGATTTACTCATTGATTGCGCCACTTGGGGAGGGGGAGAGGAGTGGGACCATGACGGCGTCATTCGTAACTGTCATCTTGGTCCTGTCCTTCTCCCATCCTCATTGCGGGGCAACAACATCCTGTGAAAAGGGCCTAAGTTAGAAGAGGCAATATGAGGGTTTGCAGAATTAGATCAGCTCCTTTCTGCACGTGCACGCACACATGCCTTGTAACATGAAATATAAACTATTCATCCTCTGTTTGTAAAGTGAAGAGACCCACTGCTGATAAGACAGTCCTACAGTAGCAATCACAAACATTTATTCTCACATTATGTTAGAAATTAAATTTGCTCATGATTAGATTAAGCCTCTGATTTTCAGACATATATTCTTACTTATGTACACTGAGAATTCCTGCTAGGCAGAGTTGCTTGTTTTCTCTCTGGTGGTTAGGAATCAAAATTCATCTTGAGCATGCTAACTCATTTGCGGGTGGTGAGAATAGGCTGATCTTGTGATAATGTGTGATTTTCAGGGAGTGGAAGAGAACACAACCTACTGCCTGTCTCTTTATTTGATTTGGCCCCCTCCCTGCCCCATTCTTCTTTACTTTGCTCTTCTCTGATTGATTTTTGTGTTCTTTTGGATTTGGCTGGTATTTTCCCCTGCTTTCTGTGTTTCTCTTTCTCACATATTGTAGTTTCCTATCTTGGTTTTCTCTCACCCCTTCTCAGCATTCAGTGATGGTTTATTTCTTGCTCTTTATCTCTGATAAAAATCCTTCCTTTTATTTTCCCTTTGGGTGGAAAACCCATTAGAGGAAATGGTAAGAAATGCTCTTAGTGCAACAGATGAAAAAAATTATTTGATTTGTTATAAAATTATCTCTGTTCTGTTATCTTTGCTTAGGCAGGAGTTGGAGAAGAATAGGAAGAACAAGTAAAGAAAATGGAAAGATAATGTACAATAGATTTGTAAGCCGGAGGCAGGGACTTGTCAGTTGTTGTTTTTTTTGTTGTTGTATAGCACCTTACACAATAGGGGATGGTTGTGAAATAAATCGAACGATGCCAGCAGAGCAGTTGTGATGGCCCTTTATGTATGGGATGGGCCCTTTATATATTACCAAGAGGGTTTGTTGTAATCATTTACCCAGGAACCTGAGGAAGATGACCTTGCTTCTTCAGAGTACAGCCAGGATCCAATGAGACACAAGCTGGTTCCCACTACTTTTGTCCAAACTGGGGACCCCCACTTCCTTTCTGCAGTTCCTCTATTCACTTGAAAGAGTGGGACCCCACAGATTCCTTAATCTAGTATGATCCTGTTGTCCATGCAGGAAATAATGGCTCATTCTGCTCTGTTATGAGAAAAGTTTTGGAAAGTTGGTTTTTTGGACAACAACTCCCACAATCCTCCAGTGGGCATAGTTCTGGGACTTGCTGTCAAAAGAAGTAATTTTCCCAGGCTCTGAATATGAGATCCACATGGCTGATATGTACCCTATTTGCTGGCATATAAGACTAACTTTCCCCCCTGAAAAATACTGTTTGAAATGAGGTGCGTCTTATACACCAGTGCATCTTATGCACTGACAAATAGTATTCACCAGTGTATAAATGAGGTGTGTCTTATATGCTGGTGCATCTTATATGCCGGCAAATACGATATATGTGTGTGTGTGTGTGTGTGTGTGTCTGTGCGCACGTGTGTGTGTGTATAAAGTATGTGTTTTAAAAGTGTGTATGGTTTAATGTTTTAATGATTATACTTTTAAGGATTATGGGTTATTATTGTTATTGTTATTTTTCTTTATACCCTGATTTATTCCTGGTAAGGACTAAAAGCAGCTTACAATATTAAAAAAAAAATAGTTTAAAATGTTTAATGTTTTTAATGACTACATTTTCATTCCTCACTTTGGCCATTTCTGCATGAGACTGTTATAGCACTGTGGTTGCACTTTCAACATCCTATGGAATCCTGGGGTTTGCAGTTTCGGGAGGTGCCGGCTAGCCCCTCCCGAAACTGCAAACCCTAGGATTCCATAGGATGTTGAAAGTGGAATCATAGCGCTATAACAGTCTCGTGCAGAAATGGCCTTTGTTTTATTAGCTCTGTGACTATCATATCCTAGGTTGCCACTAATTTTGAAAGCTTATAGTCAGAATGGGCAGATTTTGTGACCCTTTGTCTAATTTCAAAATGGCAAGCTATTAGCAGTAGGGGGACTGTGTTTGTTGCATGTTTTATAGTGATAGTGGTCAAGAAGCTGTTACAGCAAAAAATGCAAGATTGGGAAGATAGCCTCTTCAAATATGTAGCTAATGATTGGTGCCTTTTATTAATTAAAGAATCCAAATAAATTTGGAGAGATTTGACAAAACTTGAGGATTGACCTGGTTGTGTGTATCTGTGAGGGTGTTTTCCTTACATGTGGCAGCTGATGGAGAATCACAGATACTTTTCTTTTATCCTTGCCTTATGTTCTCTGTTCTCTTCTTGTATTTTCTTCTTTTGTTCCCTACTTTTTTTGTTTGTTTGTTAATCTTGTTAATTGTGGTATCGAAAAGAATCTTTAAAAGGGAGTTTAGCTCTTTGAGGAAAGGTTGGGTGGGTTAGGGGAGGAAAGAGTTACATTTATTTGCTACCAAGTGATTTGTAACATAAATTCTTCATTTATTGTTATAATTTAAAAAACAGCAACTTGTGAATAAAAAAATCGAGAGTAAGAAAAAGTATCCCAGACTTCAGACCTCTCCTATGGTCAGTTGTCATTAAATGATGCTCTTCAAATGGTTTGTTTGTGTTGAGAAGTGAGAGAAAAAGTCCAAGATGAGTTTAGCAGGGTCAAAAGAAGTCCATCTGTCCACAGGACTGGCTTGTATTGAATGGCTGTAGGATGTTATTTCCTAAATAGGAGACTAACAAGGCCAAGAACTATTGAGATAAGCTTTCTTTAGGGACATGGTTGTATCTCTGCTAAATTGTCTCACAGATGCTCTGTCTTCAGTGGAAAGGAACACTGGAAAATGATTTGTAGAAAATTTCCAGTGTTCAGAAAAATCCCATTTTAGGACTATAAGTTCCTAAGTTCATTAATTAATATGTTCAGTTGAACTTTTTTTTTTTTTTTTTGTAAAGACATGTAGAGAGAAAAGAGTAGAGGAAGAATGAGAATGTTTTTATGCAATCTGGCCATGCTGAGTGAGGGATTCTGGAACCTGGAGTCCTCCAAATGTAACTTCTTTAAGTTCTGGAAATTGCTTTGTTTATCAAAGAGATTGTTGTAGTTTTGGTCAAGCTGTGAAATATTGCCATCCATTATTTCTACAGAATGGCACTGGTCTCTCCCAGGGTGAGTGAGAAGGAAGATGAAGAGATTGAGATTATTTCCACATCCTATCTGATCCTGTTGTCCTTCTGTTGCAATCCTGCAGCCTCTTTGCCAGGAAGGAAATGCAATGGGAATGCTCCCATAGGACTTAGTAAGCCTATTGCTGGTTTGGGGACTGCAACAAGTGTCCCCTGGTACAGCCTTGAAAACTGTCTTATCTAAGTATTTCCACTAAGATTATCTTCTCATCTACATACGTGTGTGTGTGTATTTGTTGTTGTTATTGTTGTTACTGTTGTTGTTATGTGCCCTCAAGTAGTTTCCATCTTATGGCAACCCTAAAACAAACCTATCTCAGGGTTTTCTCGGGCTGAGAGTGTGTGATGTACCCAACGTCACCTGGTAGGTTTCCACAGCTGAGCTGGGACTCAAATCCTGGTCTCCAGTGTCATACTGTCATAGTCTGACACTCAAATGACTACAGCACACTGGCTCTTGAAAATTTTTTTTTATCTGTCTGTCTGTCTATCTATCTATCTATCTATCTATCTGTCTGTCTGTCTGTCTAGATTCTTTAGAAAGACTCTTTAGACTACAGCTAGGGAGCATGTGGGTCTCCAGATGTTGGTGGATCATAGTTCCTAGAATCCCTTGCCATTGGCTGTGCTGGCCAGAAGAGATGGACATGACAGCCCAACAACATCTGAACAAACGTTCCTCATTTTGTGATGTAGATCTGCTTAATTTCTTTTGATAGCTCTCCCCACTACGATTCAAGTTGCCAGATTAAATGTTAAGATTTTCCAGTTGGGTGAAAACAAAGGTAGTTTTGGCCTGATCTTAGTGCTGGATTTACTGGAATGAATGAGACAGAAATTATTTTCTGGCTGCTTCCAAACCCATCAGTTATGGCTGTGTGTTTTTTTTTGTCAGTGGATAGAATTTTGTATTCTGAAAGAAGTAACCTTCTGCTTGATCAAGTGAGCAAACTGAGGCCCTTTCTGCACCTTATCTTTTTCTGGCGCTGGGGTGTGGGGATTGCGAGAGCAGCCTCCGGCAAGAGGCTCTCACATCCCTGCTGCTTCAGCTTCGCACGAGCTGCCTTCTTGCGTGAGAGCCCTGCCTCTTCCTTCTGCAGTGCAGCCTGGGAGTTTCCCAGGCTGCACTGCAGAAGGAAGTGTGACTGGCGTGGCTCCGGAGGCTCCGCACACCAGGTAAGTGTGCGCGGGGCCTGGGAGCGATGCGTGATTGCACACCATTTTCGACTTCTAGCCGAAAATGTTAAGGTGCGCAATCGGCACCTGCCGCCCCTGGAGCATCGTGCAATTGTGAGTGCGTCGTGGAGATCGCTCTTCACAATTGTGCGACACTCCAGGCACCCTTGTGTGTGGAAAATGCCATGTGAAAAGGGCCTAATAAATACATCTGTTGAGCTATCAGAACCACTGGATGCTTTAGCAGTGGCTAGAAGTGCATTGGGATTTGAGAAACTTATTAACTAGTCTGTGCAATATTACAAGAAGCACTAAGAAGGTAAAGGTAGATGTAAATGTAACTAATTAAAAACAAGTTCAGTCTAATAAAATGAAGTAGTTATGATTGTGAAGGACTTTTCTTTGTTATTGTAAAAATTATGAATTCACCTTCACTAAGGACAAAGGTTCTTATTCAAATTCAACCTCCATTGTTGTTTTAGTTCCTGGGGACCCCACTGGCTTAGCTCAGAACTTAGGGTGGAACTAAAGGGGACATATTACATTCCTTCCTTCCTCATATTGCAAATGTAGAGCCAGGATGAAAGTCTTCAACTTTGTATTCACATTTTCCAATTCTATCATTTCTATATGTTTGAGGTAGAGAAGATCTGGCCTTCCAGATATCATTGGATTGCACATCCTATAGTCCAAGCTAGCATAGCTAGTGATGACAAATGTTATGCCCTGCACTTCAAGAACAACTGGAGGGCCACACGTTCCTTGCTTTGTGGAGCTCAAAGTAATGTTTATGATTCCCTGTTCCCATGTTATCTTCCAAACAGCCCTATGATGTAACTGGCTGGGAGAGAACAACTGTCACAAGATCACCTAGTATGCTTTATGTCTGAGGGGGAACCTGAAGCCAAGTTATCCTAGTTACAGGGTGCTTCTAGACAGCATTTTTATTGTGGCTTCAAAGTGCCTTGTTCACTGAGGTTTGTGTTGGATCTTGACACCATTGCTTTTGCAGTGCGGATTGTTTCTCCTTTGTTCATACCCTCCAACTGTCCCAATTTGTCAGGGACAGTCCAGATTAATCTTCTGTTGTCCCATGCTGGTTTTAAAACAGCTTCTCTCTTCTCCGACTTCCCCCCTTTGTTTTCAGCTTACTTCACTTGCTGCAAATTGAGTTCAAAGGGGAAAAAGTAGTTTGCACTCAACTCAGCAAGGAGGAGAGGAGGTTGCAGAATTCTGGCCTTCAGTCAGGCAAAAGCAAACTGCTGCAGCCTCTCTTAGTTTTCATGTTCTTTCACATTCATAACTTTTCCCATCTTGACTCTGATTTTGCTTGGCCTCACATGTCCTGGTTTTCACCTTTGAAAAGTTGAGGATGTGGTTGTCCCCCCTCCTTTTTTTCTTTTTTCTTCTGAGAAAATCCATTAAGGGAAAAAAGGCAGAACAAATGCACAATGCCCTTTAAGTGTGAGCAGAACAACCCATATCTAGAAGCAACCATCATTTAAGAATCTAGTCACTATGCCACTTGGGTTCTGAAATTGGGAGATAAGACAAAAACAGCTGGAAAAGCAGACATTTGGAGGCCAGATTGGTAGGCAGGTTTGAGCTCCCATTCCTCCCATCTTCATGTCTCCCCCTGTGTGTTTCTCCCTCACCTCATCAGGTCAAATGTGTTGTGAATCCTGGAGTAGGAGGAGTCAACCTACACTGTTAGCAGTGGAGAATGATCTACAAAGAGTTAAATAGTGCACTCCCCTCCCTCTGCTGCTTCTCTGTTCACATATTTTCCCTCCCCAAATGCTGTTTTAAAAGCCATTGAGCCATATGTTTGTGCCTAATAATAGTCTGCCCCCACCATGCAAGTCTTAGTGTCTGTTACATAAGAGGATTCTGAGAATGGAAGACAACAGAGCAGTTTTCTTGCATATAGAAAAGATGAACGTGTTCAGTAGGATGGGTCTTGAGAGTGTGGGCGACAATATCCCCTCCTAATGTTCTATTGATATCAAGCTTACCTAAAGGCTTGAGCAATTAACTCAATCTCCTATTGAACTTGAGTTCCTGAAGAGGCTGTTAATATTTTTTTTCAGATTTCCATTTCAAGTGTTTCTTTCAGTTGTGTTCTTTGAGTACCACATTCTCTCTACACCGTTTTATAAAGACAAGCATAGGCAATGTTTATAGATCTGGGCTAACGCTGTATGGATTTCCCTTTTTTTCTAGGACTTTGTCCTGTTCACTTGAGCAATGCATCTGTGGGTGAGCTTTGCTTTTCATCTGTAGTCAAGATAAGCGTTCCTATGACTGTCCTGGACATAATCTATGGTTATGTGAGCTGTTGAGGGGGGGGGATGCTGCCCTCTGGCCACACTCCTCAGAGTTTGGATATTCAGTGCTGGAGAGAAAAAAGTGCATATGCACGTATGAAATATACATTGGGCCCCTTTTCTCGCTAATATAGAGTATACAACATCCAGGGGGAGTTGGCTGGTGGGCAGAATCCCACAGCCATTCCATGTATTCACTGAAAACATGGAAAGAAGGCGAGAATGACAGGCCAGATCTGTGACCATAGGTGACAAGTAGATACGCTTCCTTCTGGGTTATTCTGGACCCCTTGCTTGAATGTTCTAATTCTTCCTTTGAGTAAAACTAGCTGAGAAATTTTGCACTTTTTTTGAGAGATGCTCCCCCAAGCCCTGAAAGATATCTGCTGTCCATAGCACATAGTTTTCCTTGCCTACATATCTTGCATTTATTTTGTTTTATTATTGGTCATTGGAAGATAAACATGAGCTTCATTTGTGAGTTGGATTACTGGGGCATGTTTTCCCCCGCCTAAGGAAATCAGAAAGGAAAATGGAATAAATGTAAGGAGTATATTTTGTCTTTAACATCTGCTTTGATTTATAGTTGTTGCTGTTCAACAACTTTATGTTCCTACTTAGTAAGAAGAAATTGTATTCCTACTTTTCAAGTACTGTATACATATCCATATAAAGTATTATCTTGTATTTAAGACACCTCTGTTAATATATGGAATCCAGAGCTTGGAAGATTTATTTTTCTGGACTACATATACCAGAAACACCCAGTCAGTAGGACCATTGGAGTTGTTACCAAAATAACTTTTCCAAACTGTGACAAAACTTGACACAATTCTGGAGCATATAACCTCAAGGGATACTTCTCCTTATATCAATCCCTGGGGACACTACAGTCCTCAGAGGAGGCCCACTTCTCTGTGAGTTGTGGACTTTATTTGGCAATGCAATATAGATGGGCCTTTTCTTTGTGCCACCTGCAGCATGGATTAAACTCCTCTATCTAATCTTAATGCTAGAATGTTCTAGGCATTTGCTGAAAACATTGCTTTTAACTTTGGCTCTCCAGGACTGTATTTTTGTTGGATTGTTTTATGGTGTAGTTGGACATAAACCATTTTGGGATTAGTACAGAAGAGGTGCAGAATATTTCAAAGAGAAAGAAAGGCCACAAATTGGGTGAGGAATGAAAAGCAATTGGGGCTGTTCTTAAAATTTAAAATAATACTTTAATTAAAACTTTAACAACCTCATTTAAATCTTCTGCTCCCCTGAATTTTCACAGCCCTGTTTGCAAGAGGTAAGTGGGAGAAGGAAGGGAGGCATTTCAATGATCATTTCAAAAGCATAGGATTAAGTTACAGGGCACAAAGCAGCATGTGCTCCTCTTGAGGGCTACCATTTTGCTTTCCCAAGACCCTGAGTCAAAGTGATGTCTCTTAAAGCAGAGTGAGTTTGGGAGATGAAACATGGTGGCTGCCTGAACCTGCAGGGAGAAGCTGTGGTAATTCTGAGGCAAGAGAAAAGCACCCTGCAAATGCACTTAAGCACCATTGTTGTTATTGTGTTATGCTTTTTTGCAGGTTCCAGTTGCAGATCCTGGGAGTTACGATCTTGGGCTCAAGTGAACTGGGGGTGAGAGTATAAGTGACAGAAAGTGTCAGAAGCATTCACTGTTACATTATTTCTCTGCTTCTGCAAGGCAAGGTCCTTTGGTGGAAGCACATGGCTTAACTGGTTCAGGATTGCAGCTGTCGTTTCCAATAACAACTTGATTGATTTGGCCCTCATGTTTGAGACACTACTTATGAGAAACATTTTGTTCACTTGTCCTGATTAAGAGTGAGTAGTGATTAACCCTTTGGGCCAGGGCTGTCTTTATACTTCAGCATCCTAATAAGGCAAAGAACAACTCAGCCTTCGTTAAGGGTGAGTTAAACAGGCAGTGTTTAGCTTTTGGTTGAACCTACAAAATGCTCTCTTGCTGTGTTGGAAGAGGATGGCAGGAAACTCCTTTGCAGCTAAGATAAATATACTTCTGAAAGGGTTCCTTTCAAGTTTTCCTTGTTCTGTAGCAGCGTCTGAAGTAGTAGTGTGTGTATGTGATGTGCCCTACTTTAGAAGGGACAGTCCTCTGTTTGAAAATATCATTTGCTTGAAGGATTGGCCAATCCAAATCTGATTTAAATATTTAACCATCCCATAAGGTGGTGGAATATTATCTTTGAAACTGTCTGGACAACAGTTTAGGCATATACATAGGTCACTTAGCCATAGTCTTACTCATTATGGTGAAACATATTGTATTTCCATTTAAATTACAGTACCCACATCCGTGCTTTCATCTGTGTGTATAAATTATGATATGAAATTTATGTGGAAACGTGTGACCTCTTTTGTCCTCCCTTTTGGTGATGAATTTCCTCTTTTTTGGTGATTTATAAGTAGCCATCTACATCTATTAGCCTTCTTTTGCTCCTGCAGGAGACTGGCCTACCTGGATAAAATTGACCTGCATGGGGATTTTGTCCTATCTTTGTCCTACCTACACATTCAAACACACACATGCCATATGGTCCACCTCTACTGTAAGTGTATACAGAAGGAGATACTAAGGCCATTTCTGCACTAGCCTGTTATAGTGCTGTTATTCCACTTTCAACATCCTATGGAATCCTGGGGTTTGCAAACTGCAGTGCTGATGTAGGTCAGAGATTAACGTCTTGTTACTGTCCAGAAGTTACTGGACTTCAGCTTCTCACATTCTTTACCATGGTATATTTTGGCTGAAGCTGCTGGGACCTGCTGTCCAACAACATCTGGTGGGAAGCATGTTTCCTACTCCAACATAGATAATATTTGATACTGTTGGGCAATGTGAGTCCCCTGTGTTAACTCAGAGTTGTTGGGGAAATGTTCTGAACATACCTTGCAAAACAGTGTGATGAGGATGGGATTTCAGGGCAAGTTGTAATACATCTTATGGGCACATGTGGGATTGAGGTTTTCACCAGTTGCCATGTGTTACTTGTAATCTAATGGTGCTTCCAGTGTGTAGGGCCTTGTTGGCCATGAACAGAAATGTCCATGATGGAAGTAGAGTGGGAATCACATCCAGGTGAGAGACCTTCAATAAAATATTGCACTAAAGACCCACTTCCTTGTGGATGGGCTGAAGTTCAGGGTTCCTTTTAACCAACCAGTCATGTCCTCCTGCAAGATCGTACAAGCTGGAAAGAACACAGGAAGGTCAATTCTCTTCGCCTAGTGATATTTTTCTGTTTCTCTGAGCCTGCAGAATCTTCATTAACTTGTTTTCTCCTCCAGTTTTTTTTAACCTTTTTGAGGGCAGGAAGCCTGTTGATACCTCTATATTGTTTCTCAGAGGCTCCATTTTGTTGGCAGGCCTGTTGGCACTCAACTACTTGAACTTGGTATTATTGGCTATGATGTCAATGAGGTGATGAATCCACTCTGAGTTTTAATCTAGGTTTTAAAAGAGCAATCTAGGTTTTAAAGGAGCAATAAACTCTATCCTTCAAATAGACATTAGTAGTCAGAAGACGTATTTACTGAGTGACCTCAGATCATGCAAGGCATTTTTCTAAACTAACAAAACCATCTCACCAGGTTGATGTGAGTACAATATAAAAGCAAATAAGAACCATATTCATGTTTTATGAGGCATATTCTATAGCTACTCATGAAAGTATCCAGCTTTGCACGGATTGGAACAGTCCTTAGTTTAATACATGGAAACTTTCCACCTAGTCCATCTGAATGAAGCTTCTAGGCATGTCCTTTGCCATGGTGCAGTTATCCCGTTAGTAAGGGAGGAGTGTCCTTCCTCCATGCTCTGAGTAGGTTGCCCCACAGCAGGGCATATAGGACAGCTTTACAACTTGCTGTTAGTACTACCTCTGCTTCAAGTAGTGACTGCTGAACTGTGCACTGGTTAGGAAAGTGATGGCTAGTGACCAAGGTTGGCACTGCAGATTTGAAGGACTTTTATCAATGTCCCACATAAATTAAAAATGATCTAAACTTGCCATTCTTAAATGTATTTTGGCTACAGATCCCTTAGGAGTTCCTCTCATGTTCCAGGCCCCTCCCCATCAGACAGGGATACAAAACTAACAGATAGACAGAAAATCATTTATTATTGAACACCAAGAAAACTTGAGCATCCTGATATACTGAACAATTTTTTTAAAAAAGACTATATGAAATTAAACATCTATCTGGCCTAATAAAACCTTTGAGCTTGATGCTTTTCTGCAGGTTTATGATATTGAGCTCCAAATTAGACAATGACAGTTGGAGGTCACTTCTTGTTGTGATATCAGTTGTGTTCTTGAATTTTGTCAAGGAAACTGTCAAATGGTGTCTTGGAAAGATATTATAAATAGAAAAGAAACTATTGATTCCAATTAAGGTTGCTGCTTGGGCATTTCATCAGTTTAATTACCAGGGCCCCCATAAACCCTTGGAGCTCTCCTTCTCACTGTTTTCAGTCTGTGACCCCCTTCAGATGTGCCAGGACCCCCATGGGGGCCATGTACCACTCATTGAGAAAGGCTGATCCAAACTGTAGGTGGTTGTGGCCAAATCAGTTTCTGTCCACATAATTTACTTCATAAAACTGGAGCATTTTCATGCCCACCCTCCCTTCCCTCTGAATTCTCTAAATGGTGTCCTTGGGTGAAAATGCCAGCTTCAAGGGTTATCAAGCCCTGCAGGCTGCATAACCCTTGACAAATGGGAGGAATTGTGGGGTACTGTCAACTCACAGACAATGCCTTCAGTTCCACTGGCATCATGTAAAAATCAAGATTGACCTTGAACAGAAGTGACTGAAGTGGTTTCAGCCTGTTCCCTTGAGGGTACTACGGTATGCTGCAAGTCAGGTCAAATTTATTAGTTGTTTCTGCTGAAGCCATAACAACATAAGGTATGTTGCAGAAGCTTTCCAATATTTTGGTAGATTGCAAAAATATGCCAACGTCTATTAAAGCTGGGCATCTGTCTTCACAGAATGTATCAGTGCTGCGTTAGTGGAGTTGCTTTGGCAGGCTGGAAATGAGAACTTCTGAGGGAAGGTGGATGTATACTACATTTTGCATGTGGGTCAGAAGAGAGGACCCTAGAAATTGGGACTGACATGTCTGGGAAGGGTTCTGTGGAAGACCAGATCCAGAATAGTATTGAATAGTGCAGACCAGCTGAAGATAAATATACATATCTGTTTGAATAAGTATTGCATAACACTGGGATGGGAATCATTAGAAAATGATGAAGGCTTCATAACTTATATATTCTTTCCCCTTCTTTGTTGTCTTCTCCCTCAATAAATTTAGTGTGAGTGTTGGTCCTGGTATTATTATTGGACATTGATATTTCAGTCTTGAGTGTATAGTGATGACTAGTGGCTCTGATGCCAGTGGAATGGGGAATCTGCTTCAAAGTTTTAGTCCAAACCTGACCAAGATGTTGAAACTTATCTTCAGATTTGATTAATTTCCTTTAAAGCAAGGGCAAGCAACTGAAGGGGTCCTGGGAACAATTTCCCTCTCCAGCCTGTGGACTACACTTTCCCTAACAGTGCCTCCTGAGTGTCTCTGTCTTCATCTGAGTCCTTTCCAAAATGGTGTCACTTCCTGTTGCCATTTTGAAAAAGACTCCAATGAAAATAGAGATATTTGGGGGTGCTGGGGGTTCTGTGGGACTTTTTGTGGGGGACTAGGAATGTTTTTGCATATTTTGGGCATCTCAACATCATTTTCACGGGCAAAACACCCAAATATTGTGTCAGTTTTTGAATGGAGGACTCTGGTGGACTGAGGGGATCTTCCAGGGCTGAAAGCCCTTGGACTGCTCTTTGTTCACCCCTGCTTTAAAGCTTGGATTGAAACCTAGAGCGGATTTATAAACCCATTGCTGGTAACAGGAGATCTTCTTAGTTATGGGTAACTGCAGAGATGAGGCATGCACAAATCTCAACGTGATATAAGTGCTTCTGGCATCTCAGTTCCATATGGCTTCATATGGCCAATTCTGTGATTTCAGTGTGGCTTAGACTAGTCCAGCAACATAGTTTAATATGTCCTTATTGATCTTGTGTTAGCTTGGAATTCCTAGATTTTTATTTTTGAATGTATCAGTGGATCCAAAGTTGTCCAAGATGAATGAAAATATCACATCATTGTTGCCCATTGGGAATCTTTTGAGCTGAAGAGCAAAGTATAGATACTCTAAATAAAATAATAAGTAAATAATATTTGTTGTTCAGTCCTAGAACTTAAACTTGGTTCATACACATACATGGGCTGTAGACACTTGATGCATGGTGAAGAAGGCACAGACCCTTCCCTATCCCTTTCCACAATTCTTTTCTCAGAATATCTCATTGCTGTTTTAATGAAATTGTCTAGAGTACTTTTGTTTTCTGTGCTGAATCTTCTATGACTGATTCTGCTGGATGGTCCCCAATTTGAATGCTCTGAGTCAGGGAAAGGTATTCCACCTGCTGCCATATCACAGATTTAGATAGAAAAGCTTACTATACTCTCAGTTTTATTTACAACGCTTTACTTAATAATCTCTGTGGAATTTTTATTTTTCCCTGTTGCTGCATACTGATTTGATATTTCCATCAAGCTATCCACTGCAGTGTTAAGATCACCTTCTTAATCAGCCATTTGCAATGTTAGGTGCAGTTTTAGTTCTACAGTCCTCACACTATTGGGCTTCATTTCCTTTTGTCCTTTTCATTTTCTCTGCCCTTGTTTCTTCTGCAAAGCTTACTGTTGATCTAACCCTTTCCTACGCCGCATGCACAGAGCTGAACAAAATTCTAGTTAGTATATTAAACAAATGCTATGCTAGTAATAGGTGAGAGGTATGGAACTCGTGGCCCCCAGGCTGGATGTGGCCTGACAGACCTCTCTGGCCAGTCAGTGCCCTCTGTCTCTTTCACTAAGAAATTAGAAATGAAAAAAAAATGCTTACGGAGGGGTAGTTTGGATGGTCACAGCTGGAAAGGAAAGGATTAGCTCACTGTACACTGTTACCTCACCCAACAGTGGGGGCTGGTGGCTTCTATGTAAATAGAGTGGTCAATCTACTCCAGATTTTAACCCATGCTTGAAATGAGCTATCTCAGATGCTGATCCTATTTTAGGGATAGCATTCAGGATCTTGGATAGTTTCTCTTTAGGTTGGGCTAAAGCCAAGAGTGGCTTGGCTGTACCAGAGGTGTGGAAGCTACCAGCTTCCATTTCTTTCCAGTTGTCTCCTGTGCTGCAGTTAAGTGTGAAAGAAGATCTCTCACGGGTGCCATAGGAGGGATTAAGAGAAGAGGGGACTGAGCAGTGACATAAAGGCCATCTTTAACTACCTGCAGGGAAATCATGTAGAAGCTAGAGAGAGCTTGTTTTCTGTTGCTCTAGAGATTAGAGCATGAACCAATGGATTCAAATTGTAAGAAAAATGATTCTACCAAAATCAAACTTTTATCTTCCTGTTGTTTTGGACTTCAGCTTCTAAAAGTCCCAGCCAACTTGGAATTCTGGAGATGAAGTCCAAAACGCCAAGAGGACCAATGTTTTGGAACCACTGACCTAAACTCTGCAAGCAAACTTTAGGCACAAACTTTAGTAAGAGCTATTTGTGGTGGACTGTTCTGTCTTTGGATGGTGATCTTTAGGGAAGTGCTTTAGTTGTATATTCCTGCAGGGCAGGAGATCCTTGAAGTCCCTTCCAACACTATGGTTTTCTTGAAGATTTATTGCTGAATGAGGCAAGGGAAGGACAGAGTGTCTCCCTTTCTGTGCCTCTCTGTGAATGTATATGAGTTCTGTACATAAGACACAGTGTGGAGTGGCTTCACTCTCTCTAACTTTGACCCCATCCCTGGTCCTACTTGCCACTAGCATGTGGTGGATGAAAGTGTTGCACTCATGAAGAAAAATGTTCCCCATAATTGAGCCATATGCTTGAGTGCAGTGGAACATACTCCCCCCATAAGCAAAGAAGTCCTGCTATGAAGAAGGCAGAACAAAACAAGAGTCAGGCTAATGTTTTGTCTCCCCAGATCATAGAGGAATAGCTCATATGAGGTTTCAAAGGCAGGAAGGCTGTATTAAAATGGCTGGATGGGATTTGGAAGCATGAGCTGAGCTGCCCGCAGTTTTGATTATTTGATTTGTTGCAGAGAAGCAGCAGCACAATTTGGCAGAGCCAGAGGAAGGGCAGGTCTTTTTTCATGTCGAACCTGGCTTCACCCAGAGCTATTCATCTCCCTCTTTTTAAAAAAAATTCATATAAATTATTGGGGGGGAGTTTCCCTGAATGCCATAGAAGGCGCTGTTTAGCTTCATATTTATGAACTCCTACTGGCAAGAACTTGGTATGAATCTAGAAATGTGACATCTCAATTTTAATCCTGCCCATCAAAATGATGAGTGTGGGATGATTACTAGGTACTGACCTGGCTGCGTTAATGCTCTGTTTATCCAGGGAGCGACGTGGTGTTATTCCCTTTCTGCAGCACAGCCTGTTCTCAATCAGTGAGGCTTGGTGATGATTTTCAGTTAATGCAAGTTAACAATACCTGCTAATGGAATTTTGAGCAAATAATACCAGCCCCACTCCCGGGGATTATCCTATCCTGCTCCGTGAATGAATTGTTGAGAGAATCATTGCAAAATAGTAATGGCAACAAAGAATTGCATGAGTTACGTGCTCAGATGAAAAATCAAGAACGGGACTTTTGACTAAGAGTTTTTTTCCCTGAACAATGGAATCAGAAAAGATTTTTCTGTCCTCCACAAAACACACACAGAGTTTCCTTGGTATGTCAGAGATTGTTAACTGGAGCAGGAATATGATGGGATTTAGTGCTAAATAGCTGCAGAAACATAGTCCTAAGGAATAATATTTGCACCTGACCAGCATATTTATATATAAAGTTGTCTTACATTCAACTCGGGCTTTCCTGACCTGGTGACCTCAAGAAACCATAATAATTTGGAAGATGGTAGGAATTGTAGTCCTAATTCATCTGGATGGTCTCTAATTGGGAAAGCTGACCTACTCCAATTGGTGGTAGTTCTCCAGGGTCTCAGGCAAAGATCTTTATACACCTGTGGCAGAAGAATGTTGTATAGCTTAAAGTAGTGGTAGCAGAGGAGAATGAAAGTTATGTGTCCATTCAGATGTTGTTGGACTGCAATTCTCAGCATTCCTCACCATTGACTTTGCTGCCTAGGATTATGACAAGCTGCAGCCCGGCAACATCTAGAGAGCAGCAGTTCCTATCCCTGTTGTACAGCATGGCTGGAGAACATGTAGTCCTCCAGTTTTTGTTAGACTTTCGGCTCCCATCAGCCCTAGTTAACTTAGACAGTGATGAAGGATGAAAAGAACTGCAATTCAGTGACATCAGGAAGGTCACACATTCTCCATTCTTCCAGCAGACAACATCCTGCTGCAGGTAGGAGATGCCCTTCTGCCCTTCGATATGAAGTCTCTCTACAGATCAAAAGCAAAACTCTTCAGAGAAGGAGGAAGGGACCTAGAAAACCTTTGAGATTCACTCACATATTTCAGTTTAAGCTTTCATGAACTCCACTCCATTTCATTTGATGAAGAAGCTAGGCTCTTCTCTGTAAGCCCAATTGTTTCCCTGCCACATTAATTTTCTGCTATCACAAATTTTATTTTAATATGAGACTTACTTGACAATATTCTTTACTTGTAGCCTGAAACAATCCATTCTGCTGCCTCATTTTACTGCCCATGTGGCCCTGCTCTTAGCTATGCTACTCAAGACAGGAGCTGTGGTTGTTGTTGCATTTAGAGGAACCTCGATCTGGCTTTACATCACAACTGCTAACCAGGGGCAGATAGGTGGTGAATCTGCTCAAGATTTCAGGCTGAACTTTATTGGAGCTATCCAAGGTGCTGAACCTAAATCCAGAGGTAGAAGCACAGTTCAGCACCTTGGATAGCTCCTTCAAAGGTCACACTAAATCCCAAAGCAGATTAATCAGTTCACTAACTTGGACGCCACCAGCTCCCACTCCTGTTAAGCCAGAAAGCAGGGAGAAGTACAGCAGAGTCTAGAAAAGGAAGACCCAGAGAATGAGATGAAAGAGAATTTCATTTGTTTGGGTTTATTTTTTTCTGCAAAAGACTTTGCAAAATTGGACAAATTTATTCATAAATTCAACAGCAAGAACTTGAGATCATTTTTATTTAAAGTTCAAATGCAAAACTGACATTCACCAATCCAGAGAGATGACTTTGAATGATTAGCTCTTAAAAGTCTGGCTTTGAATCTCAGTGATTTTAGCCATGTTTGTGGTGCTGAATTAGAGTCGGCACCTCTTTTTCCTGTCAGGCTCCTTGTATTTGTATGGAAAGTAGGTATTACATGATTCTCTCCATACCTGCATTAATTGTACCTTTTGAATCTGACAGGTACAGAAGGTTGAAAATTCTGTTTTGTTTGTTTTTTGATACGTTCCCCTAAATTTACACATTTCTTCATACATTCTGTGAAAATCATGTGAAATTTTTTTTAAAAAAAAATGAATGTGAGAAAGTGAAACTGTCAAATATTTCTTATAGGGAAAAATAAACCCTGTAAGATTCATCAATGGGGTCTGTTAGTCAACTGAACGTGGAAATTTTTTGAAAGATAGACACAACATCAAGAAGAGTCTGGTATTTTTGCTAAGAATATTCTGGCTACTGGACAGTTTATCAAGGTATATATACCATTTTATATAAAGTGGCAAAACTCAGCAACATGAGGGTATGATAGTCATATAAACACACCAAGAGCAAGCACTATTTAGAAACAATGCATGTCACACTAGTATTTCACACACTGGAGTTCTGGCTAGTATTTTATAAGTAAAACATGTTGAGAACTTTCAGGACTTAGAATGCTTTGTGCTTATTTGATTTAACTTGAAATTCCTAACAGCTTATAACATTTTCTATGTCTCAGCATACTTTTGCTAGCTTATTTCTTTAGCTTATTTGGCCAATTTTTGACCTTTTCCTCTCTATCCCTCCCTACACAGAGTTGGTCTTCCTGGTCCCTAGGCATGTGACCATCCCCTTGAGTCCTCTGCCATTTGTGGTAGCTGTACCTGAGGTTGGCCATCCCTGGGTTAAATAAACAGTGCTGCAGATGGAAGAATGCATTGCAAAGATAGATCATCCTTTCTTTGGTTTGTCATATTCTTAGACTAATTGGCTACAGGATCTATTCACCAGAAGTGCAAGTCAGGCATAACCAAGTAGAAGTAGGAGGGAGGGAATAAGAAGGCTTGCATTTAGGAGGAACAAACATGATAAACACTCTGCTTCCCACTCAGCCTTGGAGCCAAGAGGACCAAGCAGGCAAAAGCCAGGAGAGCTTGGCTTTGTGTCTAAACAGCTGCAACTGAGAGATGGGAGAGAAGCCTTTGTTCTGGATTCACTCATGTGGAGCTGATTACCCAATTAATTACTGTGTAAAGTTCCCCCTCTCCCTTCTGTAATCAACAACGAAGGAGGCCATTCATTCCAATGCTGTGAAATAGTTGATGACATTTCTGGGCACTTCCATTGCCCTTTTAGCCTGCTTTTCACTGAAAGAATTCAGGATGGCATACACGGGCTGATCCTTACAAGCAGTTCATAGATTAGGTAGGTTGGATGCTAATTGGCCAAGCTGGGCTTTCAAACCAGATCTTCCCAGTTCACATCCAGCACTTTGGAGCAATAGCAGTAGCAATACCAGTTACATTCCTATACCACCTATCAGTGCAAAGCACTCTCTAAGCGGTTTACAGTGTGTTAGCTAATTGCCCCCAACAAGCTGGGTACTCATTTTACCAACCTACGGAAGGATGGAAGGCTGAGTCAACCTGGAGCCCTGCAGGACTGAACTCACAGTGTTGTGGCTGCAGTACTGGCATTTATCATTGCTCCATTAGGGGCACTGGTGGGAAATGTGCAACCATCCGTTCGGTAATGGTCCTTATAAAATTCTTCCTCCTTTTCCTCTCATCCACTTAGTGTTTGCTGGTCCTGCTGCTCCAACAGTGGTGGTGCTCAGAACTTGGAAAATTTACCTTTTTTTACTATTGTTCTCAGAATCCTCTGGCTAGCATAACTATTTAAACTTCCACAACATTGCTGCTACTTCTGCTCCCATTGCTGCTACTTCTCCATTTGTTAAGAGTGACTACCAAATAGTTCACCGACTTTGAAAGCATTTCTTTTCTTTCAATCTTTAAGAGGGCTGGGAAACCTGTGGCTATCCAGATGTTTTTGGACTGCCATCATCGTCCTTGACCATTGCCCATGCTGCCTGGGGCCTGGAGCGTCACAGGTTCCTCACTCTTGTTCTGTCACATGAGGCTGAATCATTCTAGAGTTCATTGTTCTGAAAGCTTAATGAGCCTTGTTCCTTCTGTCCTTTGCATTAGACTCTTCAAGGTCAACAAGTTGCCTGTAGAACTTCAAGAAATGGAATAGTAAAGCAGACACCAGTGCAAGAACTGGTTAAGATAAATGAGTTTTTGCAGAATGATTTATGTTGATGAATTTATGTTGAGAATCCAGTGATCAGTCTGGAGCTAGCAATATCATTAGCAATTTTGCTAAGGGAATGTTAAATAGAAGACTAACAGTACTCGGTTTTCTCTCTCCAGAAGTCCAGGTTAATTAAAACAGGAACCACAGCAGGACGCTTACAATTCACAGATGTCCAGACAATGTGATTGATCACTTTTCAGTTATCAGATTTGCTGCAGCTCCAGATAGGTGTCTTGCCAAGAGCTACAAAACTACATGTGAAGTTTGCTTGTTTTGGGAGGGTGTTAAAATAAACCTACCCGGGGAGCTGAAATAAAAAAGTCTCTGATTGTACTGAGAGAGAGGACAGAAAATATTCTGGAATAAAAAAATACTGGTATGGTTTACCAAAATAAAATCAGAATAGGAACAAAATTTGTGACTGTCTGTTCTTTTTAATCAGCTTGGAGGTGCCCTGTATTGGAAATGTATTCTACTTGAATGCTTTGAGTTATTAAGTATCCATTATGCTTGCTTCTTTGACTAAGAGCCAGAATTGGATATGTCCTCTAATGAAAGAGATGCAGAATCATTCACCTCTCCACTCCTCTGTTCTTCTTGCTCTAGTATTTATGGGCAAGGGCCCTCCTTGTTCAGCATATAGAAAGATTGTGTATCTGACTGCAATTTTCCAATGCAAATAGGTGGCAGAATTATTTTATACCTGTCCATGTCCTTAACTCATGTCAATGAAGTGAATAATGTTTCCTCCCTGGGAGTGTAGATCTCAGTGTGCTACATCAAGGGATTCAAAGAACATTTTAGTGCAATTGGTTACAGCTAAATGTTAACCACAGACTCACAGTTCCTACTGTTAAGCAAACAGTAATTGGTGCCAAAAGCCCATCTGTAGGTATCTGAGTATCTTCATTCACTGTCACCTTCTTCATGCTATACTAGCCCAATGTCCTTATTCAGAATTTAGACTGATCTCAGAATGGCACAGTAAAAATTTCCTTAAGTGCTACTTTAGAATGGTGTGGCCTTAGTTCTCCCCAGCAGAGCCTGGGAAAGTAACTTTTTGACCTGGCCAGAAAGGAGGGCTCTGGGAGTTGTAGTCCAAAAAGTAACTTTTCTAGGCTTTGCTCCCCAGATTTCAGTTAGCAATGCTGAGAATAACCTCTTCCTGAAATCTGGGAGCATAATGTCCTCCAATTGTGTATGTTCCAGATGTGTGAGACTACAGCCCCTGACTATGGAGACGGTCTAGCACATCTGGAGGGTTCCAGGTCAGTGAAAGTGGGAGGAGACAGTGCTGGAGAGACAGTAGATAGACCCGTGGTTTGAGTCTGGATATGACAGCTGCGTATGTATAATTCTTGACCCCCTTTGTTTTAACTTCCCTTCACACACGCATCAGGGAAAAGATTAGGTTAATCCTCTTTGTGTGCTAATTTTGTTTTTATATGATCTTGAGCTAATGTTCTTTAAAAACCGAGTTGTGTGTTACTGCACTCCCTTCTCAATTACTTTTTCTAGTGTTGAAAAAGCAGCATCAGTAGCCATCCTAATTTTTTTATTGCATGGAAGATTTCTTGATTATCCAATACAATAACTCATTGGCAATGATTGTTCCCTGGTTGCTTGCTTCCAACTGTTTCCAGTGGGGAAGATGCTTTAATGATAGGGTCTGATTTCAGAATGGTGCTAAAGCAAACAGGCTGTGTCAGGTTTTTGTGACAGCCACAAATAAAATGGCACATGTGTAACTGTGGCCATTTCCGCACTAACCTGTTATAGCGCTGTGATTCCACTTGCCTGGCCCCTCCCGAAACTGCAAACCCCAGGATTCCATAGGACATTGCAAGTGGAATCATAGCGCTATAACAGGCTAGTGCGGAAATGGCCAGCGTGTTAATAACTTGCAGTTTAAACATCTGGGGCTATGCTTATATCAGGTCCCAGGAGCTGCAAGATGTTTAACTCTGGCCATGAATTGGCTGGGAGACCTTTAAAACAAAACAAAGGAATTGATTTGGGAGATTGATTCTAAGGGAACTGGAATAGATTGATTCCACAGATTGCTTCCGAAAGAATGGATTTGATGAATTCTTCCTCTCTCAAGCTTTTGCCTGTGGCCTGCAGATGCTAAGCTCTTGTCTTTTTTAAAGGTGCGTCACTAACATCCTTTTGTATCAAAATAACTGTTTTTTTTCCTTGCATAATTGTGCCCATCTACCATGGTAGTCTGCATGCACCTTCTCTATAGTGGTGCCATGGTAGTGTTTTTGCTAAAAACTTTGCCTTTGTGTTGACACTTGCTGTCCCTTTAGGCATTTGTATAAAACTTTCTTACTCTTTCAGGCCCTCATGATGATAAATAATATCTCTGTTTTAGGCCTAGGGTTTGTAGTTTATTGGGGCCAAAGAACTCTCTGGCTGAGAATTCTAAAGGCCCTTCCCTAAACTGCAAACCCCAGGATTCCAGAGGATGTTGAAAGTGGAATAATAGCACTATAACAGTGTAATGCAGGAATGACCTTAGTCATAACAGTTGCCTATCTCTTCTTGTTTCATGGTGTTTAAGATTTGGGGGCTTTGTTAAGTGAATTATTTTTACTATGCAATATGTGTGTGCGTGTGCGTGTGTATTTGAAGGATTTTTTTCCAAAAATTTTTTTTCAACCAGTCTATATAGTTACCTAGAAGTTTGTCTTAAAGTTGTTTTAGTTCTGTGCTTTGTAATATTGTTAGTCTGTTGAACTTGGATAATACACTTTATTATGTGCACTTTTATTCTCTGGGTTTCATAATGTTATAAGGGCATTTTTTAGTATTAATGCTAATATTATTGAATAATTTTTTGGCTGCTTTTCAAGGCCAGAATTTTCCCAAGGTACCATCCAATATATAATTGGAACATGCAGTATAAGCAGATGATTAAAAACCATGGAGGACAATTATATTTTTAAAGCCCTCTGAAAAGTAGCCACAGGTGGACTCACCTCTATCTCTGTAGAGGGAATTAGTTGAGGTAAGATTTACTACTGGGAAAGCCCTCTCTCTTGTACTCACCTACTGATTTAAGTGATGGCTTAGCGAGCAGGGATTCCAAACATGATCTTAAACTGAGGCTTGGAAAGTTCTTTTTAGAAAATAATTTGCTATGACACTCCTTGCAAAATCCCATCAAAATTATTCATTACTATAACAATGCATGCATATACACACACACACACACATGCACGTACATACACAAAGTCAATCTTTACTTCATTCATTATATTGCTCATTATTTTTAGTTACTTTTATTTTTATTTATTTATTGAATACTGCTTTTCTTCTGGGATGGGATCTAGGGCAGCTTACAGTGACTTAAAACACAATTGAATTAAAATCTTGTTTTACAAAAGTAAAAAAAAAGACAATGAAATAACTATTATTAAAAAAAATAGTTAAAAATAAAAAATATATTTAAAACATAGTTACTAATAAAAATGAGAAATAAAGCATACCATTTCACACACATAACTTAAATGCTGCTTCTTTGTGCCTTCAAATCATTTCCAGCTTATGGTGACCCTAAGGTGAACGGGATTTTCTGGGAATGTGTGAGGCATCCAAGGTCACTCACTGGATTTCCATGGCTGAGCAGAGAATTGAATCCTGGTCTCCAGGGTCATAGTCCAATGCTCAAACTACTACATCATGCCCGCTCATTTCTTAAATATTACAGAACTTGAATATTATATCTACTTTTCATTCCTTTGTGGAGAAGGTGGATGTAGGACTAATAAGACAATCTGTGTCTGTATGTGCAAATGCCTAGGGTTGGGGGCCGTATTGGCCCTCCATGGGATGTTGGAGAGCTACAGTGCCCTCATCATGCCCAGATTTTTTTTTCTTTTAAAAATTCTGCTTTTTTTTCAATAGGGGAAGGGTGCTGGAAAGCCCCGCAAGCTTCAAAAATGGCCTCACTTTCTCCTCCCCTAGTATAGAAAGAAAGCATGTATAATTTAGAGATCCCTTTCATTATGGGCTGGACTGACCAGTGTTTTACCCTCCCTAAAACCATGTCCCTGTGTAGAGTGCTTTGTTATTTCCCATACAAATTAACACAATCATACCCTTACATAGAACCTGCTTTGTGCTGAGCCAGAGACATTGATCCATATGATCCCTCTGGGGGCCCTGGGCTGGTTGAATCCCCCAGACAGCATAGTCACCGATCAATATGAAGGATAATAACTTTTTTTTCCAGGGAAAACACTGGAGAGGGTGCCCTAGCCTAGAGCTCCTCAAATCCTCAGACAGCAAGGTGTGGTGTGGTGTGGTAGTCTGGGAGCTGTACTCCAGAAAGGATTTTTGTTTGAAAGCATTGTACCTCATCAGACTCAAGCTTCTTCATTTGCTTAGTTTTGTTGTGGGTCCTTCCTGCTCAAGCATCTGATGAGCTGTTGGGAATCGATGTTTTGAGTATATGTACAAAACATGCACATGCAGGATATGTTTGTTTGGAAGTACAAATTAAATGTACAATGATTAAAAGCAATCACTGGCAGAAAGGAGCTGCAGATAGGCTGTATACCAATGTTCTTGTTGGCAGTTATTCTGTTTCATTCTTGTGACGTAAATTAGAAGCAACATCCCTCCCCCTCAAGTTTTGCCACGCTTTCTAATATGCCTTCCGATCCTGAAATGAAACACTACAGGACTCCAAAAGGTTTTATTTCAAATTTTTCCTTGGTGTCCTCAGCAATCTCGCTTCTGACCCTTTCCTTTGGCATGAGAAGAATTGTGCACATGCTCTGCCCTGCAGGAAGGAAAATGATGTCATATCCCTGTTCCAGTATTACTGCAGAGGTGTTTTTCTCTGCAAGTGGAGTGCGAAGGCAGAAATAGCATTTCCTTGTTTGGTGGGATAATGTTAGGTCCTAATTAGTGCTGAGTCATTAGCCCCGTGCAGATGACTAAGACCTGGGTACAAGGACTGTGGGGGGTGAGGGTGGGACAGCAGGACTGCACCCCTTTTCCCAGTACCAAACAGCCAAGCATTGGTTGACCTTGTGCATAATGATCTACTTTTTCACAAAACAAAAGAGTCAGGAAATAATTAAGTAAGATCATGTATATTATAAATCAATTATGAACTATATTTGCATATCATAAATCAATTTAAAAGGTCACTCATGAACAGTCAGTGGTCTCTATTAAATACTCAGTCCATAACTGATTATAGCACGTGAAGGCAAGAAGGTCTTTGTTCTTACTAAGTGAAAATTCTGCCTCATATTTTTGGCTGTGACTGGTAGGAAGAATGCAAAGATATCTAGATATAAAGAACTTCAGTATTGCCAACTGATGAAGACAGCAGTGTTGAAATGTGTTTGGTTTTAGTCCAGATGTTGGCTTGTTTACACCAATGGTAATTAATCTTCCAATTAAAAGGTGCATACCCAACAGGCCTTCACATCTATTGTGCCTTTATTGGAATTAAACTGTACAGATTATCTATTTAATATGGATTGTTTATACTGGAAACTGACCTTTTTTCATTCATAATAAATACATAGGTAATTTTGCTTAATTATTGTCCTGTTGGTTTGTTATTTATCAAGTTTGTTGAGTCCTGTATCCTCCCTGTCTTGTTATGCTTTACTGATGACAATCCTATACTTGAAAACATCTTCTGCTTGTTCACCTGGTTAAAGATAAAAGATCTCCGATAGCAGAACAGGGCCACTGAAATTGCCTACAAACAGGTTTAACACATGAGCAGCAGAGTGAGCAAACATACAGGTTGCCTGGTGAAATTTTTTCCCACCGTGGCAAGATGGTTTGTATTTTTGTTTATATTACAGTTTTCAAGTCTGCATCTCTACATATAAATTAGCAAATGTACCTTTAAAAGAAATGTTATGTCCTCTTTTTTGGTGATGCACAGTTTCTTAAATTCATCAAGTATTTGATTTGAGGGGATTTTGCATTTGGCTGTGGCCAAAATCTAGTGACAACCTAGGTCATACGTTGCACACTGATTCACTTTTTGACATCTCTTTACATTCCTGAGATGTTCAACCTGAGGAAAATCTTGACTAACTTCAAATCTTCTTTTCTGTGGAATTTCTGTGTTTGCCTACATACTCATTTAAGAAAACTGAGAGCCAGATGAGGTGCTAATTTTTAGGTATACAGCTAAGCGGGGGAGGGGGATAGAATTTTAAACAGTCTGTATTTGGATACCAGTTTATCAGGTTTGCACTGTCTAAATCAGTATGGTAACAAGAATGAATTTTCTCTTCAGTGTTAATTCCTTTCAGATTTTTGTGATGCAGTTCTCTGCATCCCAGAATGTATGAAATGCGTATAGGTGGGCGGGGGGTACACACAAACAATGAGTATAATTAAAACTGCAGGAAAGCTTTGCAGGATGGAAAACTGCTTGCAGAATTCCACAAAAATGTGTACAGTAGGAGAAAAGCACAGGAAAATGCACACATAATTTTGTGCAGACTTACAAAACATTTTAAATTGGACTTTTAATGTATAATTATAAAGATAGGAAAAAAGAATAAGGAAGAAAGAAGAAAAGAGGGGATACTTGGATAGGAATGTAGGCTAGGCAAATACACTAATGTAAACTGACCATATTTCTGAAAATATATTTTCTTGAAGCTGACCTCTACAAAATACATGTTGATGTGCCACTAAAGCAGTAAGATTTTTGGACTACTGGACAAAAGACTATGAATACTTATCTTTAAAACCTTGAAGTATAAGCCTTTTGGTAACAGTAAAAGCATTTGGAAACCAAACATGATGATTATTTAAATCCATGTTGCAGGAATATAATTTAAAAGGACATGTGCCCTTCTGAATATAATTTTGAAAGCAAATTCCCAAATGGGTGAAGAAACCTGGGAGGGGAGGAAAAACTCCAAAGACTAGAAAAATGAGAAGTGGAAAGAAATCAAAGCTGACAGATTTGTGTATTGAGATGTACGCTTGAAAATAAAAGTCTAATGTGACAAGTGATTTCAAAAATAATTGTCCCGTATAAACCTGCATAGAACTGCATGTTGAACTATTGAGAATGGCTGCTCCTTCTCTCTATGGCCATTTCCACACAACAGGACTGTCCCACTATGGGGACTGGATGGCAGTGGTCTGTGAGTCATGCTTTTGCACGGTGTCGTCACAGTCCTGCTGCCATCCTGTCCTTGTGCATTGCAATCACAGGATATTTGCTTAACGGAATAAATCCATTAAGCATCCATGATCACGCGACACTCCCGTCCTTCCCAGCCATGAGGACGGGCAGCAAGTGTGATGGAAGTACTTCCTTCCCCAGTACAACATGGGAAAGAGCTGGGCTGCACTGCGAGAGGCAGGAACGTGTTGTTCATCTTGCTTCTGCAGGGAAACAGACAAGTGCAGGGGGGAGCATTCCTATCATGCTCCCTTCCTGGCCAAAATTCTGCTGAGATTGTGGTGGGATGACAATGGGATCAGGTAAGGTTCAGAAATGGCCTAATGTGCCCTCTGTGCAGTTCGTGGGGCTTGTTCTTCACGTTCTCTGTTGTATGGAGTGGCCTACAGGGACTACAGGGACTCAGCCCATTTCCATACTATACTGTTATAGTGCTATTATTCCACTTTCAACATCCTATAAAATCCTGGGGTTTGCAGTTTAGGGAGGGGCATTTCAGGGGCTGAAATTTTTCAGCCAGAGAGCTCTTTGGCCTCAGTACACTATAAACCCCAGAATTCTCCAGGATGTTGAAAGTAGAATAATAGCGCTTATAACAGTGTAGGGCGGAAAGGCCCTGTGTCTCTGTCTTGGAGTGTTGTAATTCCACCATAAAAAAGAGGTCTTTTTCAGAAGTGGTGGTCAGATGTGTTGTGGTGCTCAGTTATGGTGCTTGGTTGTGTTGAATTCCTCCTTGGGGAAGGTGGAGGATACTGCACTGTAGCCTCTTCATTGCCAACAAATACAGTTTTATTTATCTAAGCATTTTAATATGTGCAAAACCAAGTCAGCCTTTATAGAATTTATCCAGTTTTGGCGCTCTTGTTCTGCTTTATTACTTTTTCATTTGTACAGCCCATCCTGAAATTCAAATTAGATGGAGCGCTATATATGGAAATGTCTGAATTAATAAAAGACAATAGTGTATAGTGCACGGTATTGCAGGGAATGTTGTATATTCTAGTGACAGTTCATTCCTTCTAGTTTGTTGATTTTACAGGACTGGAGATTTTGATCCCTGTCTGCCAGTATTATTATCACCAGTGTTCATAGTGCTTTACAAGTAAAACAACAATAAAAAACAGCCAGCCCTGCCAAAGGCATGTAATCTAAAAAGGCACACACAGACGCATACATACATACAGGGGAAGGAAGGGATAATACAAATATAAAACTATGCAATACAATTGTGAAACAAATTATCCAGCTAGAAATACAAAAAGCAATGCAATATACTCAGTGTATATATATATATATATATATATACACATATACATACATACATATATATATACACACATACAAATATGTATACTCACTAGATGCAAGACTTCAAAACAATATTAAACTACGGTAACATTCCAAAAGTTTTGGAAAACAGAGTTTTCAACTGAGATTTAAAAACAAGAAGGGAAGCAGTAGCCTATAAATGTTTAGAGAGGTGGTTCCAGGAGTTTGGAGCAGCAAGTGAAAAAGGACAAAACCAAGCCAAGAAAGGGGAAACCCTTGTTTGAGCGGAAGCCTAGATTCCCAGAATGCAAATCCTGGGCAGGCTGGTGAAAAGAGATGAAAGACAAGGAGGGTCTCGGTAATGTAGAACAGGGATAAGTCAAAATTCTTGATGTAATATACCCTGCTTGGCTTTGCGCCGAATCACAGAACTACACTTGGGAATCAATTACATGGCTCAATGTTCTGTTTCTTTGCACTCTTTAGTGTGGTGGAAAGTGATGGCTGTAGGCTCCCATGTCAGTAGGACAGTATATCTACTCTGAATTTTAGTCTGAACTATAAAGGATCCATTGAAGATGCTGCACCTGTTTAGGGGATAAAGGTCAGCATCTTAGGTAGCTCCATTAAAGTTCACACTAAAAGCCAGAGCAGATTCACTTGCTCCAATGACAAGGGAGCCATCTACTTCATTGATGGTGAGGGTTGGCAATTCCTGACATTCTCATGTTTGACTCAGCTTTGAGACGCTCTTCGAATGAATAGCTCTTCCTGCCAGCTGGCTTTGTTAAGCTTATATTCTTTTTCTTCTTCCACCCCCATTTACTCTGGTATTCATGACAATCATTTATTGAAAGGTATAATTTTCTTCCCTGTGTTGTAATAGCCTGGTTTTGTTTCCTGCCAAATCTAGTGGATTATTTACTGTTTTTTCTTGTTGTTGCTCACTTTGCTTTCTGCTCCTGACATCAGTTCCGCCAGTAGCTTCCATGGATGCAGAAGGCATAAAGGAATCAAGTCCGTCATTCAAATTTATTGATTTATGGGAGTTGCTGTCTTATCTCATCCTGAGACCTCAATAAGATTATAACATGAAAATAGAAGTTCAAAGTTAGAATGCATAACCTTCCTATTTAATGGGGATCATGCCTTTCAGTGGGTCTCTATAACTATATGGTTGTCCCTCCACATTTGTTGTGGTTAGGGGTTCAGGACCCCCATGAAACTGTTAAAACTGCAAATATCTCTAAGTCCCTGAAACCATATTTAACACACACATACAAATACGATCCAAGGATTCAATCCACTGTGGATTCAAATGTAGAATACACAATACATTTGAATCCACAGTGGGGAGAACAGCAGCTGCCCAGTTCTGCTTTCAAGGCAAGGGGGTTCCTTCACAAGGCAGAAGTGGTTGGTTGGTGGGTCTTGCCTGTGCTGCTGCCCTGCACCATTTTTGGTAGGAATTTACAATCCACAAATAATCAAATCTACAAATGTTAAACTTGCAAATGTGAAGGGCCAACTTTATATTCTTTCAAGGGAAATGTAAGTACAGTAGCTCCTCCACATTTGCAAGAGTTAGGGATACAGAACCCATGCAAAAGTGGAAAAATCACAGATAACTCCCACCTCCCGATTCTCCTCCAGAACTCCCCCTCCTATTCCTTTGCCTCTGGCCCAGCGTTGGGGTGCTGGTGAGAAAAAAAAAAACACCATAAAGGGCTTATAAGTACTTTCCCTTCAAATGGAGAAGAGCACAATTCTTCCCTTCTAGTTACATCCAGTGACCATCTTGAAAAGGGAGGGGTAGGAGCAAAGAGAGCACCTGACCAGCCATTACACAGCAGAAAGTGCAGCCATATGGGAGAGAGGACACGCCTCCAGCAGTGGGAAGGGGGCTTTGCTCACCCCCCCCCAAATCCCTTATAAACACAAGCCTGGCAAGCCTGGGGTGAGGAATGCAAGGGAATGGGAGGAGGAATATGGGCGGGGAAGGCAAGCATGTGCCTCGCGAATAATCAAATTTGTCAATGTCAAACCTGTATATGTAGAGGGCGGACTATACCAGTACACCCTGAATTTTCTTATACAGTTCTCTGTAATGAGCTCTAATGCAATCCAAGAGCAGTGTACTACTACTAAGGTGGCCACCTATTCATCACCCTAAAAGAGGACAACTATCAGCATAAAAATTGCATGTGGGTGTGCATACATACTATGCACACACAGAGAGGTACATAAAAATATTAAAAATTGCTGTTATTTAAAAAGAAACACAATATATCTCACAAAAGTGGGGCAGCTGACCCAAGTGCTTTTACATCTTGTTGTCTAGATACACCTCCAAGGCCCTGACTGCCTTTTATAATATAGGGCATGAAATAGGCCAGTCAGAAACCATCTGACCAGGCGGCAAAGTTTTCAACAAACTCTAATCAAAACCAGAGCAGGACAGCAGTGCTGGTGCAATCAAGCCATGGCCAAAGGATCCAGGTGCAGTGTTTTTAATAGTAATCTACCATTACTCCTATGGAACTAGCTATAGAATCTTGAGCTTGGTTCTTATATGCATGCCTGTTTGTCATATGAGGACAGTAAGCCACAACTAGGGATAGAAGTATGTTCCCAGTTCTGTCCTCTTATTCAGTGGGTTTGCAATGTTCGGAGTTCTGCCGCTCCTCAGTTTCAAATGTCAGTGGTAAATAAAACCCCGTGGCTTTCTAGTTTAAATTTCGCACTTTGAATTGTCCCTTGAAGATACCAAGGCTGTAATCCAGTGCCTGCTTACTTAGAAGTAAGTCCCATTGAACTCTGTAGGATTTTTGAGTAGACATGTATATGATTGCTTTGTAAAAAAAAATCCCGAAGATGGTAGACTACTGATGTAATATGACTCACAATTGCCAGAAGTGCATTTTGCAACATTTTTCTAAAACAGCGGTGGAAACATATGTGGCCCAGTAGATACTTTGAACTACAACTCTCATGATCTCTCACCCTTAGCTATACTGTTTAGAGCTGATGGGATCCCAACAATATTTAGAGGCCACATGATCAATATCTCTTCTGTAGAACAGTCTAGAAGCAACGCCAGCTAAAGTGCCTAACTTCAGATGTGTGATGGTATATATAATGCTTTTTTAGGCCTGAACTGGACAAAAAAAATATATTCCAGATATTATGCCAGCTAGTTGCTTTCCCTTAAAACAAAAACAATCTTCCAAGATATATATTTTTTAAAAAAAATCAGTTCAGTTGCTTGTAGCTTGTTCCATTCTATGCCATTAATAAGCCTCTCAAGCCATTAACTTTCAGGTGGTTAACTATTAACTATTAATAGTTGCTTAACAATTAATTAACTCTGACGTCCATCCTAATTTACCCACTCCCTTTCTGGACCCCTTTAATTTCCTTAAATTGGTCTTTCAGCCTACTAATATTTACACTTGATTAACAATTAAATCATGAGCCTAAATCCAATTTCTTGTTCCAGCTAGAGTTTTACCATTGAACCAATAGCTGAATCAACACCTTTATTTATTTATTTATTTAATTTATATCCTGTATTTCTCTTTGCACAGGACCCAAGGTGGCTTACACACAATTAAAACAAGGTATAACTAAAATACTATTTGTGCAAAAGTTAAAGACAATCAAACATTTCTATTAAAACCATGAAATTAAAACAGCTTAAAATATATCTAAAACATAATAAAAGCACAGTCCCATTAAAAGCCTGTTGTGATCTATAAGCCAAAATCTTGCCTAAGTTTTAAAAAAAGGCATTTGCCTGGTGACAGAAAGAAAGCAGAGACGGGATCAACCGAGCCTCCCAAGAGAGGAAATTCCATAACCTGGGAGGTACTGCAGAGGCTGTGTCCTCACAAAACATTTATAAATCTTACTGCTTCAGTGAGTCTGTCATAGTTGGGACTACCAACTAGATAAGGGTCTTTGAACAGAACTGTTATTTAATTCTGCGGGCTTTTTTCCTGGCTATGCTGGGTGGATTCTGGAAGTTGTAGTTTAAAAAAGTAACTAGGCTCTTAAAAGAAAGAGGATAACAAATCATAGCAGAGAGTCTGAAAGAGCATGGCACAGGCAGGCAAGAGATGTCCGTAGAAAAGTACAAAGACTGTCATCCTCATCCATGCATCAACCTCCCCTCTCACAAATGCCCATTTTGCAATAACTTCATTAGGAATGACCAAAGTGTGAAAACGTTCAAATTTTCCAGAAATTTTTAAACATGTTAGGTAGCACAAAAAGTTGCAGCTGTAGTAAGAAACCGGAAAATCCAGAAATCACTCCAGATGTGTTATAAGATCATAAGACTGATCCAAAACTTGCAGACAGCTTGCAGACTGAATGAGTCACTGGTAGGTGTGCAGATACCAGATTTAGCAATCTTAGCAATGCATACTAGGATGGAAGCGTAAAAGTGGAGGGGCCACTGTATTATGTACTTGTGTAGTGTGAGAGTTTTTAGAGTTAAGCTCCGTTCACATATTATTCATTGCCTTTGGTCTTGCTTTACTCTATGATGGAGGTACGTATGGAATTTTATTTTTACATGTCTCTGATCTGGCTTAGTTTTGCAGCAGACAATATTTTTAAATCCGAGTCTTCCTCAGTGATGCAGTTGAGTAAGCTCAGGTGCTTTCTGCACCCTATCTTTTTGCGGGACAGTCTGGTGGGGATCCCGGCAGTGGCTCTGCCGAGAGGGGAGCACAACTGGCTGGCTCCCTGTGGAAGGGAGCATGATGGTCATGCCTCTTCAGGAGAGGAGTAGGGAGGATTCTTGCCTTTCCCAGTCAGCTCAGGCCAAAGCAAAGTGCTGCAGCCTCTCTGAACTTCTGTGTTCTTCCTCATTAGTAATTTTTGCTATCTTAACCACACTCTGATGTTGACTGGCCACATGTGCCCTTGTTTACATCTATGAAATGTTGGAGGATATGCTGCTGCCTTCCTTGCCCAACTCACAGCCCTTTCTCTTATAAGCAAGCCATATTGGCTCTGTCTTATTGCTCTGTCTTATTGCTAGCAGTGTATTTTAGAAGGTGTTTGTTAGGTACAATTACCAACAATATAGTATGATTTGTCTCCAAAAGCAACATCATCCCCTGCCTTCCATAGCTTTAGGAGTTTAGCTATAGGGGGATGAGGCCATTGTTCCTCCAATAAAAATTTGAAATCAAATTCCCCTTGAAATGAAATTTTGCTTTACTCTCCAAGTTTCCAGCACTGCAGTGATTTAAAACTTCAGTTCATCATGTAGAAATATAGTTTAGGCATCCCCAGAGCGGGGAAAGACAAAGTCACCAAGGGAATATGAACAAAGCAAGTGTAAGAGTTTTAGGCATTAATTCTTCTTGATGTCTTACTCTATGTGGTGTTAGAAATTTGGGGGCTGTAGTGAAACATCTGGGAGGTCAGAATTTTTATTTGGATAGTAATGCCTCCATTTTGCCTCTTCTGCAGGTACATCCCTGCATAGCTTGGGGGTAGTAGTGGGCAGAAGTAAGGTGATATGGTGAAACTATTTCTAGATTATGGATAGAAAGAATGTGTTTGTGCACATAGATATATATATATGTGTGTGTGTGTGTGTGTGTGTGTGTGCGCGCGTGTGCGTGTGTGTGCACAGGTGTGCACATGTGCATGTAAATGCACCTTCAAGCAATCCCATGAATTTAATAGAGCTTCTCTATTATTCATTTCCCTGTTGAAAAATGGATTTTCCTACAGGAAAACCTTATCAGGAAGAATAATATAGCAGTGAGATTTTTGTGTCGTTTTCTCTTGGTATTCAAATGTCCCAAAGTACTATGGATAATTTTTCTGTAAAGAAATGCATGTGTTTTCTCTTTCTCTCTCTCTCTGTCTCCGTGCATGCACAAAAAGCACTTTTTCCCCCAGAAAATGTGCTTCTTGTACAAGAAACATTTTTTCTATACAGAAAACAGGTATTTTTTGGGGGAAAAAGGTGGTTTTATGCATAGAAACATCCTCCTGGAGATTTTGGAGTGTTGGGACATAGAAAGAAAATTATGTAGAAATATTGTTTTTTTCCTGCAACGGGGAGAAGAGTATAGTAATTATTAGTCCTCGCATGTGGAAAGAATTGTCATGGAATTACATTCCATATTCTAGATGGTGGTATGTTTGATGACGGAATGGGCAAGCAACTATAGGGTCTATAGGCAATCAAAGAAAAAGTAATCACTCCATTTAAGGAAAGAAGATTCCTAAATCATTGTGTTAGTTCATATTTTGCTTTTCCCTCAAATTGCTTACATTTTATTTCAGTCAATTCAGTTAGCTAGTTGTACTTATAACCCATTTAATCCAGTGAGTTCAGAGGCAATAATAATAATTGCTTGTTTCCTGCTAGCATTAGAGCTTGAGTACTGCTGAGCCTTGGTTACTATAAAGTTTTATGCATGACCTGAATGATAACCCAGCCTGTTACTTTTGTTTTAATCATTGCTAGTTTTGCATGTATTCTAATCATAGTTTAATTTTCGCATCAGGTTGTGATTTTTAAAAGAAAGTTAAAAGCATGATTTGCATCTTTCTCTGCTACTTTCCATAATATTTGTATTTTTGTCATTTTCATAGATACATTTTGGTATGTAAATTCATTAAATATGTGCTATTCTGCTTTTGAGAATTGCTTCATAATATTTGCAGAGGTGCATAGTCCAATGGAAAACTGTTCTGCCCCGCATATTTCCCTGGGAAGAGCAAATTTAGGTTGGTTTGTCTAAACATATGAATTAAACCTAAATCACCGCATGCACCTATAATTTGTAGGCTGTTGTTTGAACTCATCTTTCATATGGCACAAGATGCCTGAAAGTCTAACTAGATGATACATCTGGTACATCTTTTGAAAAGAAACTTCCCTATATTGTGAAAGACAGTTGTTTCTCAAAATGTGTGCTTTTCCTTACTTATATATCCTGCATTTAGCATCCTTTGCTTTGGGCTAAAGTCTAACTATTAAGGCACATATCTCTGAGGGAATCACATTGTGGAACAAAAACCAGTTATAACAAAGGGGATCTGAATTCCATTTAATATCTAGTTTGACCCTTAGATGCTGCTGTTGTATAACAGTCCCTATAGTGTCTTCTACCAGTGTGTCTTGAAGAAAGTAAAACTGGTATGTGTGGGCATCCCTGTTTTGTCAGCAGTACTGCAGATGCTTAAAACAGTGAACTGCATCCAAGCAAGGGTCAATTTTTGCTCCTCTCCTGGTTTGGACACATTTATGCATTCCTGGAGGACACAGAAGTGATGAAATACTACTTCCAGTTTTGTTCACAAATGAAAATCATGTGGTTTTGAGCGCTTTGTTTCTTTACAGGATTGAGGGAATTTATCCAAGCTGCTGTGTTTCTGAGCCATCTCTTAGACATTTAGACTTGTTTTGGGTGATTTGTTGCCCCCGAATTTGGAATTGGGGGTTGGAGGCTTTAGGTGTTATTCTGGGGGTTGAACAGCAAAAGAAAGGCTTAGAAGCTGCAGGTGCACCATGGACTGAACTTAGGGAGGAAAGTGAAACCTGGGCATTTTGAAAGTGTCTGAACAAATGGGATGACAGAAGATTAATTGGGACTGTCCTTGCCAAATCAGAACAGTTTGGTGTGTGTACAGTATAGTGCTGAGTCTTTTGAATCATAGTTTCCTGGTCTCATTTTAGGTGGTAAGCAAAGCTGTCTTGTTTATTCATGAATGCTGTTATAAGCAGGGGATTAAACCAAGCACTCCATAAGGTCTGAATGTGGGCCAAATTAATTTTGCACGTATGGGAGAGCTCTCCACTGAAATACCAACAAGTTGCAAAGTGTCTGTTCCTGAGTTTTCTTTTGATCCTTGCCAACATCCTAATCCCCCACAACAACCAGGGCAGTTTGTATTTTGGGTTTCCAAGCAGATTTGATTCCCTGCCCCAGCAAAGTCATATTGCAGAAAATCCTGACATATATTAAAGGAAAGCTGAGAACTCTTCCGTAAGAAGTTTCTAACACTGAGTCTCTGATAACTTGTTTAATTATTCTTATACATAAGAATTTATATCCTTTAGCTAGTAAAGTTCTTATGAAAGCTTAGGTGGGAAATAATTTGAAAACACATAGAACAAAAATAACACCAGTACCTTATTAAAACTACCAAATAAAGATGAGAGAAAAGCAGCATAAAATAACTAAAACAAGCAGCTGAAGATTAAAATGTTGCTTCAGTTGCATTTTAAATCTATCCATATCCATAACTGCTCAACCATCCTTAAGTGTTCAGTCTCCCAGTGTTACGGGTCAGCCTTCCAGTTAAATTGCCAAACCATCCATATCCATAAGTTTTCAGCGTGTTCAAGTGTTCAAACCATCCAATGATACAGAAAATGCCTTCTTGAAAAAAGATCTTAACCATCTTCTTACATCAATGTCTGGAGAAATCATAAAAGCCAAACAGGTGGGTGAAAACATCAACCATTGGTAAGATGAGCTCCTACTATTGTTCATAGTTTTTTGCTTCTCTTAAAAAAAAGTTTGTGCAGATGTTTATATATAGAAAACATAGCTCACAGAATTTGAGTGATCTGTAAACAGAATGTTAATCTCTTCTCTTTAAACCAATGGTGGTCCATTTCCCCTTTTTGTCTTCAGCTTATTTCAGTTGGTGCAAACTGAGTTCAAAGTGCAAAAGTAGTTTGCAATCAATTAACTAAGCAGGAGGGAGAACAGAGAATGGGAGAATCTTGCCCTTCCCTGTAGTATCAGGCAAAAGCAAACTGCTACAGCCTTTTTTAACTTGTCTGTTCTTCCTCATTAATAACTTTCGGCATCTGGACCATACTCTGATGCTTCTTGGCCATACATGTCCTGAGTTTCACCTGTGAAATGTTGGGGGGGTATGCAAAAACAGAAGCATGTGAAGAAGCTCCCTGTGAGTATGCTTGCTGTCTTCACTGCCTTGTCCAGCTGAGACTGTAGGGCCATCCAGATAGTGCTGAAGTACAACTTTAGCCTGAGCCAGCATGGCTAATAGTGAGAGATGATAGGAGTTGCAGTTCAGCATCTGGAGGGCCAGATGTTTTCCATACTGAGTTTAACTAAATGCAATACTAAATACATTGAGGCATTCACTTTAGAGATAGGAGAGAAACTTTTTGCTTGCCAACCCCAAGTGAATTGGGCTCTTTGTTCCCTTAGAATGCTTGAACACCCTTGCAGGCATGTGTGTTTATGTTTGTACATGTCTTTGCTGTGGGATTTTTCCAACACCCCCTCTGCAACCATGGGGTTTTCCACTCAGGCAACCTCCCCAGCTATAAATGTTGCTCTCAGGCAATCCCTCCTGTCTGGCCAAATATGGAGTTTCTATTCTTTAACCAACCAAATGTGAGGACTTCCATGGTGTTCACTGCAATGACCAACTTTCCCTGATCTCTTCCCTGATTCCCCCTTTGAGTGACAACTTTCCCTGATCTGCACCTCTGCCACAGGCCCTTTTCTCACAGGGTAATTAAATCTTCCCAGGTCGACCTCGAATGGGGGCCTTTTTCACCTTAGAGAGAACCGGGTCACATTTAATTTTTTTGATTCTCACCTCAATCCGCGCGGGGAAGCCACCATCGAGCATTCGTGCGCACTTTTAAAAAACCGAAAGAAATGTGGTTTTTTTCCTCCAATCCGCGCTTGTCGTTTCGTGAAAAACCGACGGTGCGTACTGATTCGTGCGGGGGATGAAGAGAGGGAGGGATTTAGGCGTGGCCAGCAGAAGTCGGAGGATGTAAGGGAACGCGCGTGCGTACTGACGTCCGTGATGACGCTCAGAGTGTTTCTTTTAAAAATTGAGCACAGCCAATCACTGCCAGACAGGGCGGGGAAAGGACACCTACGGGAGTGGCCATGGTAATATTGTGTGAATGCATTGATGCTGCCTAAGCCTATTCCCTATGGAGCCGTGAGAACGCTCCTAAAATTTCAGTCCATGTTAGCGGGGATAAAGAGAAAACCCGCCTGGATCGTAGCAGTACAATTTCTGCACCCCATGAGAAAAGGGCCACAATGTAAGGACTTCCAGCTGTCCTACCTGTGTGATACTAACTGAGGGGATTGTGAAAATGCCCTCAAGATACATGTGAGGATTTATGCAACTACTGTCTGCAATGAGCATCACCTCTCCATGTTCAGTGCTGGCACAACAGACACCTTGTCTGAATCCAAGCTCTCAGATAGATAACATTTCCAGAGGCCAAAAGTGTATAAGACAAAAAATATTTATTTACAGAAGTTATATAAAAGCAGATGAAATATTTATTATATTTAAAATACCACACATTCTCTCTTACACTCCTCTCAAGCTAACACAGACCAACCATACCAAATTCCTTGGCCTCAGTCAGTAGTTGCTATCGGGAGAAAATCTGTGAAATTTTCAAGATGTGGTGAGTTGCAGCTCAACCCATTTTAAAGGCATCAGGTGGAAAAAGATGGTTTGCATTGCTGTAAAATAACACAAAGAAGAAGAATACAAACAACAAGAAGAACAAACAAGCAAAAAAAAGAAAACAAAATCCCACCACCAGTCTCCAGAGTTTCTCCTCTATTGAAGATCAAACCCAACCCAAATCTTGCTGCTCATACATGTGGAGAGCCTGTAAGAATGTTTGCAGTTTAATGAAAATATTAATGTATATAAAGAATGAAGTTCTGTTTATTGTGCAAATGGCTCTTTTGTGCATGATTACTTTCCAGTAGTGCTCATAGTCTAATGAAATTCCTCCTTTTAGAAGTATCTGACCTAGCTTTATAACCTTATAGTGCAACTATGAATTGCTAAAACAGACTCTGACATTTCCCAATTAAACAGAGTTGGATGAATAATCTACCCAAAGCACCAAGTAATTTATTAGAGAAATATTGCAAAAATTCATTACCTACTGCTCAGTAGTAACAATTATTGGATGTTGTGTGGTTGGGCTAATAATAAACCATTAAAATTACTTCGATTAATTATTCAAGGTGGTATCAAGCAAGCTGCTGAATAAGAAAACTTGATTCTGGAGAGAAGCAGTGGTTGATTTAGTTTAATTTGAGGTGCTGGGTCCTTCTAAGCCTTCCCTCATTATTTGTTGGGGATGCTACAATCTGATATCCTGCAGAGACAGTGCAGATCATTGGGGGCAATGCTACACCAGGTAGCACAGTGCTATCCTGGAGAACACAAAGCACTGGGATGACCTCCCGAAAAGAATGGAATAATGTTTCCCCTTTGCTGTTTTCTTTTCTTCTTCTTTTTTTAATAGAACAAAACAAAAGGTCTGTGGAAAAGGCTTTTGGTCCTTGAAGTGTAGGAGTTTTGACCATGGAATCATACTGAAATTGTAGTAAATTGTTTTGCGTAAGATTGCCACTTGGATACTGTTCTTCATATACTGTGAGAAGAAGCCAAACAAAGTGAAACACCTTTACTTTTAAGCTGTGGGGGAATGAAGGAGAAGAAGGATTTTTATTTTGTACAAATCTATACTCTAGCGTTGCCTTCTTGGCTGGAGGAAGTATTGGACAACATAAGATTTCCACTGAGAGCCATCTTGGTTTAGTGATTTTGGAGATGAAGGTTTGATTCTCCACTTGGATATGGAAACCCACTGGATGACCTTGGGTGTGCCACACACTTTTAGCCCCAGAAAATCCTGTAATAGGATCACCATAAGTCGGAAATGACTTAAAGACACACAACAACGATGATGAGATTTACATTGACCACTGCTAGCCGAAAAATATCTGGCTTCTGTTTAAATGAAGAATTGGATGAGACTTTGACCATCTTTTTCCTTCAACAAATGATTTATACCTCATTGCCTTCTCCATACTGCTATTTATAGTGTGGAGTGTGAAGTGTTTATTTTAATAATTAAGTTATTTATTTTATTTGATATGAACCTCTACTTACACACACATGCATATATTTTATATTCATATTCTAACTATTCATATCCTTTTAACATCATATCCTAACTCTGTTTTCACCAAACAGTATAAAACATCTTTACTTTTAAGCTTGTCCTTAAATCTACCATTGAAACTAAAGAGACTTAAAAGTGCTTGATTTGGAGCTTACTTTGTGTGTGTGTTTTAAGGATTTTTCATGTTGTTTGTTTGTTTGTTTTATTGGTAATCCATCATGGACTTCAGGAATCATGAGGGATCTTCATGAATCATAAAGTTGGAAGAGACCTGTAGGGTCTAGTCCATCTAGTCCAACACTCTGCTAGTACAAGAATCCACAGTTTGGAGAATCCCTCACAAATGGCCACCCAGACCTTCAATGAAGGAGAACCCACATTTTCTGAGACAGTCCATTCCACTGATACAAGAATGTCCTTTCTTGTAATTTGAATCCATTGTTTTAGGTCCTTGTCCTCTCAAGCAGGAGAAAACAAGCTTGTTCCCCCTTCCATGTGCCAGCCTTTCGGATATCTGAAGATGGTTAACATATCCCTTCTGATTCTTCTCTTCTCCAAGCTGAACATACCTGGCTCTGTCAACCATTCTTAACAGGGCTTAGTTTCCAGATACTTTACCATCTTGGATGCCCTTCTTTCAGCTTGTCACTATCCATCTTAAACTATGGAGCAGCCTCCATAGTTAGGATCACCCCACTGCCCAGCCATTTGGAGGAGAAGCCTGTGTTATATACAAAAGGATTCAATGTCATCTTGGGCATTTTCCTCCTACTTTCTTGGGCTCATCTGCCTGATTGCTGACTGGATTGTTGGAAAATCCAGTCTGCTCTGTCCTTTCACTGAGCTTAATTGAGTCTTTTTAGGCCACACATACAATCCTTGTGAGTCACTGGTCTCTCTTCCTTTTAGGAATTTCAACTTGGTTGCCACGGTGATGGGACCATAGCAATTCTCCAGGACCACCTTGCTGCTGCCATGCACCCATTATCTCAGTGACAGGGAAATTGGGGTTGTCATAGGCTCTTTTGTTCTGCCCAAACTCTCTCTGCCCTTAGTATAGTCAGTCTTCAACATGTTTGGTCTCAGAATGCCATGGTTCTCCACACAATCCTTTACTAAGTATAAATGGAAAAACATAAGAATGTTAAGAGGAGTTGTGCTCGACCAGTTCAGAGACCTGTGTAATGCAGATTTCTTTTCAGAAAGTGGCCAGCTAGTGCATGAGCAGGATGTGAACACAGTAGTACCCTGCTTCTCATGTTCTCCAGTTGGCATATGAACAGATACCCTGTTCCTATTGCAGATCCTCCAACTGTCCTGATACAGGGAGGACAACCCTGAGTAATCTTTTGTTGTCCCACTTTTTCAGCTGTTTTAAAAATGACCCAGTTTCTTTTTCTTCCTTCTACCTTTCTCTTTCATCCTCTATATAGTTTAATTGCTGCAAACTGAGTTCAAAGTGCAAAATTATTTAGCTCTTAATTAACTTGGAGAGAATGAGAAGAGGAGGGGAGAATCTCACTTTACCCTGTAAATCAAAATCAAAAACAACCCCCCCAATTGTTGCAGCCATTTTTAGCTTGTTTTTTTTCTTCCTTATTAATAACTTTTGTTATCTTGACCATACTCTAATGTTCCTTGGCCACATGCTTGTAAGTTTTATATGTGAAATGTTGGGAGATATGCTATTGGTGTACCATATATCGAATCTGACTATTAATCACTTATAGCTGTCCAAGTTGATAGTCATTCCTGTCTTGTGATAATGGATCACAAATTTGAATGTGGTTGATTTGTATAGAAAACAACATTTGCTGTGCAGAAAACAGCAGTTTCCACACAGGAATCAATATTTCTGCGTTGAAACATTATTTTATATGCAGAAAATGCTGCTTCCTGCACAGAAAATGCTGTTTTCTGCATAAAATAATTGTATGTGAATTTTTGTGCAGAATAAATCCCAAATTGTAAATAGCCTTCAAAAACTTTGTGATTATCTAAGACTCTCTCAACAGGAAGAAAACTGCTGAAATTACTCAGTGCTACCTGTGAGAAGAAACATAGTGAAGAATTAAATCCCTATTTTCTCCACACCATACATAGTTTTACATACTTCTGTCATATACCCCCTTTCTTGCCTCCCCTAAACAGCTTTTGCTCATGGGGGATTTGCTCCTGATTATTTGCTCCCCTTGATCATTTTGGTCAAAAGGTACTCTATTGATTGGAAGGGGGCACTCACTCACCTTTGCTTTTTTGAGCCCTGCAGTTATCTTTCTCCATCCTGCTGCTCAGCTACATAATAATAATGGTCATCTGTATGCACCCAATGAACTCAGAAAAGCTCCAGAACTACTAACTCTTTGTCACTGGCACAGTGACTGTCAGATGTTGTCTTGCCAAAGGTGATTGGCCAGTTCACCAAAGGCAAGGGGGTTCTTTTTAGAGGATCTGGAGGCAGCAAAAGACACCAGTTGTAGGTGAAAATGTCTCAGATTTATTCAACGGTAAGCAGTTTAAACAGCATAAGCATGTAAACAACATTAGCATACACTTACAGATGGAAGCCATTTAAGCCTATGGTGCCTAGATAACATAAAGACAGGTTTTCTCACCCAAGCAAGATCCTTCAATCAGCCACTGGCAGAAGCCCATGCAGAAAGTGGTGAAGGAGATTCCCTCTGGTAGCCAGTATGCACAGCCCTGCAGCTGTCAGCCCGTGCTGAGCTCCCCACCCCATAGCACAGTCCAGGGTGTCTTTATACCCCCTGGTTCAGGAGACTTGGCTGTCTTCAAGAGTCATCATACATCTGGGACAAGCTAACTGCTTTCCCCACACCCACTGTCTAGTGCTACTTGGCTGTTGGTCCTGAGCCAAGAGCAGGTGCCACTTGGCAAGTCTCATCTGCAACTTTGTTTTGTCTACAGCTAGCAAGCGTACAGAGTCCTTGACCCTGAGAAGGCAAGGCAAAAGATAGACAGTGTGCTTAATTACCCAAGAGACAGTGTGCTTAATTACCCAGAATTCTTAGCAATAGCAGACAGAAACTTAGAGCATGGAAGAATAGCAGGAGGCCTTTCTAGCACCTTTCTTAGCAACAGTATGGACATTTAGGATATGAAGGAACAAACAGGGTTCAGGACATTCCTACACCTCCTTGAATTACAATGGTCTTCCGGTTATTTCCAATACAGATGTCGATGGTGTGAAGGCGATATTTTTTGTAATCTGCTGGGGTTAGAATAATAGCTGTTGTGTTTGTTATTTTAAATTACAAATTAAAGATAAATTGAAATGCTAGGAGCCTTTCACAACAACTCATGTAATAATGTTAAAAGCACAATCTCGCTGTATGCAAGAGAAATTTAAAACTTCAGAGTACTCATACCATTTTAAAAACTAGGAAAATAACGCATAGGTAATCCTTCAGAAAGGTCTCATAAACACTTCACTCAAGCAGCATCAAATCATGCTCTTATGTAGCATTATTTCTTCTCCAGAAAGAACACCCTTCTTCTTAAGTAGAAATCTATCATTTCAGAGGTGAAGAAATTTGCTTTCTGTTGCTGCGAAGGATGGGCTACAGAAATATTTAGCTTAATCCCGCCTACATTGACTAAACATTAAGAAAAACTTCTTAAAAACTGTTCAGCTGTTAGAGCAAACTGCCTTGGAAACTGGAAGCCTCTCTTTTGTTATGAGTAGATGTTGGGTCAAAATCTATTAAGAACATCGTAATAATGGATTTTCTGCCTTTCATGTCAATGATCTGTCATGTCACTTCCAACACTACATTTTTATGACAACAGCCCCCCTCCGCCTGCACCAGTGTGCGGAGAATGCCTCTGAAAATTTCTTTCTGTTGCAGGATAAGCAATAATTTATTTTAATAATCCATGCTTCCTTAATGTCCGTGATTCAAGTGATAAATCCAACAGCTGACCAATAATCAAATTAGGTTTCTTCTGTACAGCATTGCACCAACTTCTTGAAAACATTCTCAAGGAGTTTTATTACAATGTCTTTAAGATGTTTATCTGGACCAGGATAATGAGGTTTCAAGTCTAAACCCTCAAGCCTGCACATCTAATAAAGCTTCATCTGCCTACAAGTTTAACAAAGAAGCTTTCCAAATACGTGTGGAGGCAAAGAAGAGCTTCCTCCTGCAACACTGGGGATTAACAATACAAAAATTCCAAGGAGCAGGAGATGTTTAATTCTCTATTGCTATTGCTGTTTGGAAAGGAGAGCACTTAAACAGAAGGAAGATCGAGGTTCAATCTTGAATTCCATCCAGATTTCTTAATTTATTTATTTTTTTGACAGTAGGGATGTAATTCTTTACTAATTTTCTTCTTGAAGGAAGCAGTGAATAATTTTAGCAGCTTTCCTGCTCTGAGAATATCTTTGAAAACCACACAATTCTTGAAACCTATTTGCAATTCAGGACTTATTCTGCACAAAGTTCAAATGTAGTCATTTTACACAGAAAACAGTATTTTCTGTGAAGAAAAAAAAATATTTCTATGCAAATATTATTTCCTGCACAGAAAAAACTATTTTCTCTGCTAAGGCCCTTTCTGCACTGGGGTAATAAAACGGTGCAGAGTGACCTCCGACGGAGGTCGTCTGCACCGTGGAGTGGACTGGGGTGGACTACTTTAGCGTAGTTCCGCACCTCAATCCGAAGCGACCGGAACTGGTGGCGTGGTGTGTTTTTTAAAAACCTCTTTTCAGGGGTTTTTAAAAAGCACTGAGTGCACAGCCCCATGCAGCTCCGTCGCCGCGCTCCGGTGGAGATTTGCAGGTGAGCACTAGTGCGTGCCTGCAGATCTGGCGGGCTTCCTGCTGGCGAGCTTCTCCAGTTGGTGGAGAGCCTCCACGAGCCGGAAGCTGCCATTTTGGATGCCGGAGACTGCGGAGCAGCGAATTCGCGCTGCTCCGCATGGCAACGGACTTACCCAGCTGCCGGTAAGCTCCATTCCAGCACGTTTCCCCCCATTTCTCCCTTCACATGCGGAAAGGGCCTAAGCAACTGCATGTGATTTTCCACAGAGTAAGTCCCAATGTTCTGTGCAGGAATAGGTTTTTCTGCAGAGGAAGTAATATTTCTGTATAATCACATATTGTGCACAGAAAATGCTGTTTCATATGTAAATAATGTAATTGGAGATTTATTCTGTTCAAAATTTACAGATGATTATTTGCATAGAAAATAGCTTTTTCTCCAGGAAACAGCTTTTTCTGTGCAGAAGATAATATTTCTTCCTGAAATATGATTTGTGTGTATGCGTGCACACACATATATGCACATGCAAAAAAATGGCGTTTGCAGTTTAGGGAGGGGCCTTTGAGGCCCCTCAACTGCAAAGCCCAGGATTCCTTAGGACGTTGAAAGTGGAATGATAGCACTATAACAGTCTAGTGCAGAAAGAGCCTTTATGCCTGCGAACAGGCACAATTGACTTCCAGACCAGTCCCTGTCCATAAATGTTTCTGGGCCTACTTGTGCCATTTTAAGGCAAAGAAGGCCTCCTTTATTTCTAACAGAAGTGAACAGGAAGTTGACTCCCAGGTCAGTTCCTGTCATAAAAGGCTGGCCCTGGGCTTTAAAAGCCAAGTGGTCTCAAAAACATGGTGAATTGAACACATCCTAGAGGATATTTGGTAATAAAAATTGATGTTTTTGTGGTGGGGAGAACTCTCTGAGTTCTCCTAGGAGGCCAGTGTGCCCCCTCACCATAGGGAAGGGTCCTCTGACAGTGCTGCAAACAGAGGGTGGTCTTCTGTAAAGTAGGATCCATGGACTGCAGACAAATAAGTGGGTTGACGTCTCCAGATCATAAATTCCAATGTTGCGTTGTTGACGTATATTGTGGTTGTATCACACCGTCGAAGTATCACGTACCTACTCATAAATTTACTTGGGGTTTGTTACTTTTGGGTGTTAACCCAGGGCAATAATGCTCTTTTTGAGAAATATTGTACAAGAATTGATAACACTGTCACTTCATGAGGGATGATTTATTTATTCAGTTTAATATTTTGCTTTTCTCACAACATGAGGCCCAAGGCATGCTCAGTCTGGGGGGTAACCTTAAATTAAAAGAAAGTGTAGCTAAAATCTCATTAATACAATTTTTTTTAATTAAAAATTTAAAGTACAAAGCTAAAGCAGTTCCAAACATATTCAAAACATAGTAAATTTTTTTTAAAAAAGCACAATATACCCCATTAAACGATCATTCGTTCACAATTAGCATTGCCAGGTTTTCGAAACTGCAATAAGAGATAGCAAAAATGTATGACATTTTGCCAATTAGGAAACAGCTATTAACAAATGTGTCCTCTAGCTAACTACCTGTTTCTGTAAAATTAACAAATTGTCCACATTCTTAAATTACATGATGCATACATTTCTGTCTTTATGAAGAGTCCATTCCCCAAAATACAAGATGTTTTGGCATCTTTTTCAGTCTTTATAGAAAGAAACGCTTTCCAACTTTCAAACAGAGGCCATCTCTTATAAAAAGACAGCTGCCAGTCCTATAAGGCTCAGGCTTTCCAGCCCTCAAATAAGGTACATCCCTTATAATAAGGGACACCTGACAACCCTGGTCACAATGAATTAAGAGCCAAAATACTGCCTAAGTAAAAACGTACTTTCCTGCTGGTGGAAAAAGAGGCTAAATCAATTTCATGTGGTGGGGAGTTCCATAGCCTAGGAGCAGCCACTAAGAAGGCTTTCCTGTGTCCTCACCAAATGTGCCTGCGATGGTGGTAGGAGTGAGAAAAGAGTTTCTCCAAGGATCTTAAGACTTGGGCAGGCTTGCATAATAATAAGTACCATTTACTTTGGGCAGATTCAGAGTCATTTTGGATATTTAACTGTATTTTTTTTCTTTTTGTAATACAAAGCATAGATTACTTGCATGTTATTCTTTAATAGGTTATGAGTAACAGTTACAAAAAAGAATAAGAAAGTAAGTAAGAGTAGTAATGAATTACTTAAAAACAACAACAGCAACTCTGAGTTGTAGAAATGCTACCTGACAGACTCAACTTCTCCTCTCACCTCATTATATATTGGGAATACTTCTACTGAAGTCAGTAGAAGTTCAAAATAGCACCAGTGAGATGGCAATCAGGCTCCTTTGGAATGGCTGAAATGATGCCTTTTCAATTTTAAAGGCAAGGGATTTGCATGTTTATAGATCTCCAGATTATTTCTGAAAAACGACTCTGATTTATATTGCTTTGCCTTTTGCCTTCCAAGGCTCCTGTAGCTGAGAAGTTTGATTATGATAATCTTCAGAATATCTTTGCATTCTCTCTCTCTCTTTCCCCTCCTGTTGGTTGCTACCATTATATTTTTCTCTTGTCTGTTTCTTTCAAATAAGGAATTAAAAAGTCAGTCAGAAAAGTGGACAGCAACCACAGAAGAAACCAGAAAAAACAAGCCTGGCAAATCAAGAAGAAAAACCTTTATGAAGTTAAGAATGGAGATACATTTTTCATGGCACATCCAAGGACAATCTTATTCAAAGAAGGGGTAATTTAATCATAATCCAAAAGAAGGCAACACTTGACTGAGACCTCAGTCTCCCCAGAGTAACAGAGAGGCTGCCAGTTTCACAGATAAAAAAATATTTAGTGCAGTCAGGAGGTTTCATTATACATGTTAGAGGACAGGGAGGGGAGGAAAAATGAAGAAGTCCTGTTTTTCTTTGCTTTTGGGTTTTTTAAATTTTTTATTTGGCTGAAACAGCATATGGGCAGAGAGTTAGACTTCTAAAATCTCCCCAGGATGAATCCATACTTAAGGGTATCAGCATGACAAACTATAATTAACACAAGAAGAACTGAAGAGGATTTGGAGTACGTTCATCAGCATAATTAAAAATGAGCATTTGGCTGTTACTGATTTCCTTTGTAATTAAAATTATGGCTTGTTGGAAAAGAAGAAAGGGGGGAAAGCCCACATTTAAAAATGAGATAACTTGGTGGAATAGTGTATGCTAATGATACAATCCATTTGGTATTGTTCCCACAAACTACTTCTGTGGGGCTTGTGGTGAAGGAGAGCACAAGACATCTTCCATATTAATAAAATGTTTGTATGCCTGTGGTCCACAACTCAGATTGACTGTGGTAGATTTCCTCCTGAGGCTTTGTACTAGATTATAAACAGATTAGAGAAAACTGAGCTGAGTATACTGGTGATGTGGCTTTGTACCGGAACTTGGAGGTAATGCATTAGAGGTCGACTTGTTACCCATAACTCATTACTTTGTGATGCACAAAGTGATCTTTGTTTGCAAACATTGTAAAGACTAACAGTGTCATCTTGCACACACCCCCACCCGCATGATGAATGGTTTAAAACATTGCTTTTTCTCATTTAAGGAACTATAAAATGTTTGGGGGAGCCTTTGGTGGGACTTCTTTTACTAGATATTGTCTTTCTGTTTAGAAAAAGATAACTAAAAGGTAATGGGCATCATAATGAAAGGCATTAATAAGTTACTAATTTTTCTGGTGGCAACTCTCTGTGTGTGCACTTGTTTGTTTGTGTTAACAGTGACAAGTTACAGAGGATGTCTTTATGGTGAGCTTTGCAATTAACTACTTTTTTAAAAGGCAACTGTCCAAAGTCTGCTTGGTATAAGGCAGTTTCTTATCTTTGTAAACTGTAGATTGTTGAAGGAGAAATTTAATTCAAAAGGAAGGTCAGGAATTAAAGGTTGAATTCCTTAACAGCTTTGCTAAATAGAAGCAATTCTGAAGCTTACAATTCAGTGAATAAACACGCTAGGTTTGTGGTATTGAAAATGTGTGTCACTGACTGACTTAACATTTGGGGTGTTTTGATGTACCATTTTCTTTTGCTGAAAAGACACAAAGTACTCACATGGTAATTTGTATTTACAACATGTCCCATACTCAATTTTTCTTAATGTGTTGTTGATGATTTCAAAAATAGATATTACAGTGAATGTCTTTGTTTGGGATACATTGGCCTTGGGCTCTTTTGGCATTAACAACAACTTAATAATACATAAATCAGCAGATGAAGGCATGAAAATAAGCATGACCAGCTGCTAGTATCTGTGCATAAACCTACTGTTAGAGGAACAGCTATAGAGGTCCTCTAAAGATCTCCCAGCTCCTTGTGTCTTGCACCAATATTCACTCCTCCTCTAAGGCTGCCAACTTTTCAGTGGTTTCCTATAGCAGCAGCAGAAACAAAAACTGGAAAGCACATGTCTGATCAGCAAAGAGGAAGGAGAATAAACTCCATGCGCTTGTAGATGGAATAGATTTTACGCACATATATGGTATGTATGAGATTTATTATATATATAATGATCTGTTCTATGAATGTGTTTGGATTTTATATGTGTATTGTTCTTTTTTTTTTAGTATTTACAACGATGTACCAGTGTTTGTTTTTAATACAGCCCCTGAAGAAAGTCAAAAATATAAAAAAGAAGCTGAAACACATTGGGCTTTTTAAAGGATAAAATCTATTCCATCTACAAGCACATGGAGTTTATTCTCCTTTTTCTTTCCTGTAGCAGTACCCTTAATCAAGTAAAGATATTAGCTGGCTTATATTCTTGCTATGGAAAGCTCCTGATAATATTTACATGTTCAAACTCTGTTGGTTGGTTGACAACCTTTCCTTCCTCTAGTGTTATCCAATTCACAACTTTTTATTTAAAAAACAAAACTAAATTATTTTCACAGTGAAAGTTCTCTGAGGACTGTCTTTATATTGCCAAAATTGCAGAGCTTAGCCTCCCTCAAAATAAATATTTTTTTTTTAAAAAAATGGACTATGCCGACCATACAGATGGAAGGGAGCTGAAATCCTATACTCTGCACAGTGACACGGAACACACATAACAGGCAGGTATCAGCTGACTTAAGAGCAGTCTCAGGGGTTTGTAGAAACATTAAACACATTTAAAAAAAAAAAACCAAGGAAAGGAGAAACCCCTAAACCACCCAGTAGAGACTGAGCATGCTCATTGGCCATGGAATGCTGACTGTCTGTTGGAGGAGACGATGAAACTGGATGGAAGCAAAGTGCAGTGGCATATTCTGACCAGGAACATTCCATGTTGCAACATTTTATCACAGATCTTCTTTATACTGTTATGATATTTATTATTTACACTATGGGACTGTGGAACCAGCTGGTGCCCAGAGGGGATACCACCAGTAGCTCCACCTTAGCAGCCCTGAGCTTTTCAAGTTTGGGTAGAATATAGGCATAGTACATGAGATAAAATATTAATAGGCATACGTACATAAATTTGCATTTTCATGAATTTGTATGATGGTGGTGTCCTACATTTGCAAGCTTTGCTTCTCAAAGCAACCTACAGAGTTTTTTGTTGTTATTTTGTTTTGGCGTCTTTATTGGTAGGAATCTGAGGCTAAGATTATTTGAAGGTTTCACTGTGAGTCTATGAAAGCTTGTGTTTACAGCCTGATTAAAACACCTGGATGTCTTCCTTGAGCGCTATAGGTAAAGATATTCTGGTTGAGTGACACTGCATTCTTGGTATCTATTGTTGTGTGCCCTCAAATTGTTTCTGACTTATGATGATGCTAAGGTCAATCTATCATGGAGTTTTCTTGGCAAGATTTATTCACCCACTGGGTTTCTGTAGCAGAGCATGGATTCAAACCGTGGGCCATTATAGCACTATTATTCCACTTTCAACATCCTGTGAATTCTGGGGTTAGTTTACTGAGGTCAAAGAGCTCTCTGGCTGAGAATTCTAAATGCCCCTCCCTAAACTTCAGACCCTCGGGTTCCATAGGAGGTTGAAAGTGGAATAATAGCACTGTAACACTGTAGTGCAGAAATGGCCCTGGTCTCCCGCTCCTAGTCCAACATTCAAACCACTACCTCATGCTGTTTTCCAAGCTACTCTGCAAAACTTGGGAAACCTACTTTTTTTCTGGACTACATCTTTAGAATTGTCCAACCTACATGGTCATGCTGCTGCCGAGAGTCTGGCATTTATAGTCCAAATAAATAACTTTCCCAAATTTTGCTGCCCAGCACTATATACCAGCAGTGGCTGGTGGATCTATTGCCACAGGAGCAGTGCATCTGCCTTTGGTTTTATGGTTACTTCTCCCACAGCTGTCCTGAATTTTATGGGATAATATCCTGACTGAGATTTGGGAGCAGGGGATCTCCCATTTAACTCAGAGCAATTTCAGAAGGAACAGGTGTAAAACAGAAAGTGGATTCATTATCCCCATGGAACAGAACCACCAGCCTCTCCTGTTGTTTATAATACCATAATGAAATTTCTGTAGACCTTGCATGCATTCAAAGCATTTTGCATAATATTATCTTGATTTGACATCTAAACCCCAACACTGAGGTGGACCAAGTGAGCCTCTTTCATGATGGACTTCTACTGTTCATGCACTTTTAGAGAGAAGGCCCTGTCCTGTGTAGCCATCTGGCACACACTAGATAGAGAGAGCATGTGGAATGGGCTCTCCAAAGATTACTTTGATTCATGTGGGGAAAAAAAAATCTCAGCTGAGGTAGAAAAGAGATCTTGGAAGTAAGTTTGGAATGCCTTTGACACCTTTGAATCTAAGGGCCTTTCTACACTACACTGTTATAATGGTATTATTCCACTTTCAACATCCTATGGAATCCTGGGGTTTGCAGTTTAGGGAGGAGCATGTAGAATTCTCAGCCAGAGAGCTCTTTGGCCTCAGTAAACTACAAACCCCAGAAATCCACAAGATGTTGAAAGTAGAATAATTGCACTGGAACAATATAGTGCAGAAATGGCCTAAATATCTCTATGGCAGCAGCTTATGAATGAATGAAGTTTTTCAAAAAGTAGAGAACAAGTGAAAAATAAAGTCAAAAACAGAAAAATTACAGACATAAAAAAGAATACCAATGATATAAAGGGCTGAGGGAATAAAAAGATCCTCTAGGAACCAGAAACATAGGGAGAGCATTATGTAAGCAGGGTGCCTCTGCTAAAAAAAGACACCTGTTGCAATCCACTTTACCTCACTTGGTCCATTTCCGCACGACACTCTATAGCGTGATGATTCCACTTTCAACCTCCTATGGAATCCTGGGGTTTGCAGTTTTGGGAGGGGCCAGCTGGCCCCTCCCGGAACTGCAAACCCCAGGATTCCATAGGAGGTTGAAAGTGGAATCATCGCGCTATAAGAGTGTCGTGCGGAAATGTTCATAGGGAGAAGTCTGAAGGAGGGGCAGACACGTGTTGGATAGAGGGCTTCTTCTGGTGTCTGGGCCCCATATGTCTGTGGTTTTAAAGGCGAACATTCACACTTTGTGCCTAGAAATGGATCAGCAGTTAATTCATTGGTTTAAATACCAGAGAAACATACTTTTAGTGCCCATCCTAATACTAGACAAAGAGTTGTATTTAAAACTAACTGCATTTGCTGAACAATCTTCAAAGGCAGCCCCACATAAAACACATTGCAGTAGTCTACTCTGGAGGTTAGCAAGCCATGGATAATAGTGGCCAGGCTCTTTCTCTAAGGAGAAACATTACAGTTGCCACACCAGCCTGAGTGGATGAAAGAGATGGTTTTATGCCATGGAGGCTGCTTGGTCTTCCAGCAACAATGCTGTCTATAGGAGCACCTCCAAGCTGTGAACCAAAGTCTGTAATGTGGATGTGCTGGGAGTCATCCCAAGCCTATTTGGGTATTATCATTATTCATTAAAACACAGTGTCTCCACACAGCTGTTTTATTGGGACTGCTCCCAAGAAACCGATTTAGTGCTAATGCTACTGAATGCGAAATAGCTATTGCTTAACCAAGGAGGCGTTAACGTTGGTTGTACTTGTGCCAGGTGGCATAATGGCCATTAAAACAGGTGCTAAAAGAGGTGTCAGGTTCCAGGCTTTGATCCTTTCATATGCAATATGCCAAGAGAAGAGGCTGATGTTGACCAGATTTTCTGGAGTGATGCCTCAATCAGGTGTTGTGCTCCTGATTAAGAGCTGAGTTCTTGTTGACTTCCATCTAACACAGAACTAGACAAAAATATAGAGGTCCCTCCATGCTGGTAGAAAATCTGAAGGAATGCCAAGGCATGGTAAAATATATATCAGTGAGAGTCTGAGGATTTTTTTCATACAGTATGTGTATTTTCCCTAGGATTACCACTAATATTTGCCTAAAAATTAATAAGGAGTTTAGATATCGCGTCTAAATTTGAAATGTTGCTTTTGAAAAGTAATTAGTTACAGGTCCGGTTCTAAAACCCCAAAATACACGCAGTTGCCATTATACTTACACTTTCAAAGTAGCTCCTTTCTTTCCCACTTCTCGAATGTAATGCATGAGTTACTTTCCATTAATAATAATTTTAAAAAACCAACCCTCTACATCTGAATGTTTCTCTTTTGACATCAGGAGGCACATCACAAACCAAGACTTTGGACCTTTCCACACTACACTGTTATAATACTATTATTCCACTTTCAACATCCTGTGAATCCTGGGGTTTGGGGAGGGACATTTAGAATTCTTAGCCAGAGAGCTCTTTGGCTTCAGTAAACTACAAACCGTTGGATTCCACAGGATGTTGAAAGTGGAATAATAGCATTGTAACCGTATTGTGTGGAAAGACCCTTTGTTAGAAGATGCAGCAGCTTCTGCACTTGTTCTGGCTGTTCTTTTGTCCATTAGGAATAAAATGGCTTAAACAGAGAGATTAGGAACTTGACCTTTCTTTTCCTGCCTCCTCTGTCTGCCATCTGTTCTAAAGCATTATGGACAGATTATATTGTCTGGTTCAGCCAGGGTGGCTCAAATCACTGCCTTTTATTTATTTATTTTTGGTATCCCAAGCCTCTCCAAGTTCCCCTAACTTCCCAGAACTTAGAAAGGTGCTGAAACAATGTATTTGCAGCCCGGTGGTTTGCAACCAAAATTCTGCAGCAAACAGTTTATAGCAGCTAGCTCTAGGTATAATAATGAGGTGATGGTGGTAATGGTGGCAGCAATGAAACAGTCTACAGGACAATACTGAGTTTCTTCTTTGACAGGGGTGCAGAGCCTCCCTAGCAAGACATGTTGAAGAGCTCTCCCCCTCTCACCTGACAACAATATGGAGGACTCTGTCGCATTAAAGAGTCAGAGACAAAATTTGATGAGAGAAGGCACAACCACCTTCCTTCTCATCAAAGGAACGTTGCATTTTCTCTACGCACTGAGAATCAGCTTCCTGCTTCATAAGGAAAAAGGTAGCAGGCTCTATTAGCTGCTTGCTTTCATCTGCACATGGCTAGCTCAGGTTGCTTCAGTATTCCTTGGTCAAAGTCCTATATAGACCTTGAGAAGTTAGTACTGAGAAGCCACAACATTTAGTTTGATGGTATTGCTGGCCACTTGGGTGAAATTTTGTGACACTCTCAAACAAACAAACAAACAAAGAAAGAAGATCAAGCATTTAGACTGGAGGTATCAAACTCAATTTCATCTTCAGCCACATCAGCATTATGGTTGCCCTCAAAGGACTGGTTCTATCTATAAGACTATATAAATGTATCTACTCTTTTATCATATTAAAAAATTGCCTCTGCATTAATTTATTACTAGTTTTTAAATTGCCTTCCCTCTGCATCAACATTTCTTTCCTTGAACATTTTGGGGCTATGTGATTGTAGTTTATGATCCCTATACCTCTGTAAAGTGACATAGAATTGGTCAGTATATCCAAAGTGTGCCACTTTCTGCCCCCCAGACCCTCTCTGTGCAACATTTTGCTCCCCAGACTGCCCTCTCTTCAGAATACCAGCAGCAGGGGGCCTGCAACGGGGAGATAAGGCTCACCAGGCAGGGGGAGTACCGCAGCTGCAGGAGGGATACGAGGGCCACATGAAATAGCCTGATGGGCCAGATTTAGCCCACGGGTCTTGTGTTTGACACACGTGATTTAGACTATTCAGGGGACATAAAAAGCGGGCCAGAGTTTGCCCATCCGGGGTGTAAAGTATCAGGTAGCAGGTGATGGGCAAAACCTCTGCCTTTTGGCTAAGCTTCTTTGAGTCAGAATAGACAGTGTGACCAACATATATATAAACACATATATAATCACATGTGAGATGGTAATACTTGAAGATTTTCATGTGTTTTCCCTGCTTTGTTTATAAGAAAGTGTGTGTATGTACCTTCAAGACTGTCTGTTGACTTATGGTGACCCCATGAATTTTATAGGGTTTTCTTAGGCAAGGAATACTCAGAGATGGTTTTGCCAGTTCCTTCCTCTGAAATACAGTCTATAGCAGCACCTGGTATTTGTGGGTAGTCTTCCATCCAACTACTAACCAGGGCTGACCTTGCTTATATTCCAAGATCAGAGGGGATCTGGTGCCTTTAGGGTATTTAGGTGCTCGCTGTTCACTCCCCCGCCCTAAAGAGTAAAGTGGGGAGGCACATTATGGTTCAGCTCCAATCCTAGATGAATTATTAAAATGTCACAATGTACTTTCTGTTCTTCCACAATAGGAGTCTGCAGTTCTCAGCAGTTCCTTCTCAACTATCCAACCTAGCCAGTGCTTGGAAATTTATTTATTTGTTCGTTTGTTTTGAACAAACGTTCCCAGCATTGGCCACACTGACTGGGGTTCTGAATTTTGTGATCCAAGAAAGTAACATTTCCAAGCCTTATAATGATTCAATTCCCTGCACAACCTTTTTTTATTGCTTTCATGTCCATTGAATTTATGGTGTTCGGGGAGCTTTGGGGGATTGACAGGCAGATCTGGTTGTGGAAAAGTTGTAAGTGTTAAATACAAAGTCTCTGTTCAGTTTAGTCTAGGACTCTAGCTCAATGATAAAACACTTATTTTATGTACTGAAGATCACAGGTTTAGTCCTTGACATCTAGTGGCCTCCATTCTGTGATTCCATTCCCAGGGTTTTGGGCAAGGGTCTAGGACTGTGAATAGTATAAAGTGAAATCCAGCCCAGGGTCTCTGTGTCATCAAATGAAGGGAACAAGCTATTTGAGGTCTCTAGCATCTTCAAGTAGGGTTCCACCCTGACTATCTATATCTTGCCATTGCCAAATCAGTCCCTTCCACAAGCCACACCTCTGAAATGGGAGGCAGACCATCACAATGGCAAGTCAACTCCTATAAGGACCTTTTTGAGGAAATCCCCTAAGATACTCTGTTCCACAGTCTCTCAGGACTCTATGGCATATGGTGATATTCTGCCACAATCCTGGACTACAGAATTGTCCAGTTGCTGCCAATTTTTTCTAAGAACTACAGGGGCAACTTTGGCAATGGCTACAGAGGAAGAGTGTTGTCCTCAAAAGAGTATGTGATAGACAGTGTGGCTTCACCAACCCAAAGGAGTTGTGCAAACTTGCTCTAGAGTGTGGACCAATATTTCCCAAACCAGTGGTCTTGCTAGCTGAGGGTGATGAAAGCTATAGTTGAATAACCTGGAAAACACTGGGTTGGGGAAGGTTGGTGTACGTATTACTGATCTAGATGGACTGACTTTGTAGAAGACATATGTTCCATCTGGTCTGTAAATCAGAGTTTAATACACCTCTGCTGAACACTTTTGGAAAAGAAGAGCACATACAGTATTAAGAAGTGATCTTGATGGACTTTAGATTCATTCTGGATCTTAATTGTGGTGATCAATGCACAGGACATAGATCTGCCTCTTAAGAGTTTCACTGACCCCCTGTTCCAGCACCCCCCAGCAGAAATATCTGGATGAAAAATAACCATACCCCTTGCCCCAGTTTGCCAAATTTCTAATCTCATTTTTTTGACTTTTAATAGTTCTGTCTTCAGCCATCTGTTGGTCCAAATCCACAGAGCCCTGTGGGTCAGGAATTATACAAAGAATCTTGTGCTGCTCCTAAGGGATTAATATTTAGATATATTTTTATCCATTTCCAAAGCTAAGGGAGAGATTATAAACTGACTTTCCCTTTCAGTTTTTATGCTGCTAACAGAGAATGCCAAGAGTTGGCAGTGAAAGTGATTTGGAAATGTCAGGTTGAGAAGAGAATGTCCCCAAATGTCTGTGTGATCCAGAATTTAGCCTTGTTTGCTTCAACTTGATATATTTACCATGATTAATGGATGGCTGTAGAATGGGTGGGGAACACTTTGCCTTCAAAATGCTTTGGACTTTTGTTCCAGAAGTCCCAGAAAATATAACTGAAGGTAAGAGATTCTGGGAGTTGTACTCCTAAGTATCTGGGAATGCAAAGGCTCCTCTTCTCTGCTATAAAACATGACTTCTAGTTAATTCCAGAAGTCTTCAGACATCTTGTGAGTGACAGGGGCAAGTCTTCTCCAACCAGAGCATGGCAAATTCTCTTCAGACTATCATTGGTATCACAGGTTCAGTAAACCCCCTTCAAAAGCCCCCGACCATGCAACCATATTCATCGTGCGAGAGCGTTGCCTTGTAGGTATAGGTAGCTGTGTCTTTTAAGGTGTAAAGACATCCAGCTGTTAGCCTTAGAAACAACTTAATCAGTGGTAAGAGTTCATGGGAGCTGCAATCCAAAAATTATTGGAAGGGCCCCAGCTGCCTTTCCTTAAAATCCCCCATAGTAGGTCCATATCCAGTATAATGTAGATGACTGGTAGCAGCCCTTAGTTGAGAGGCCCTCCATCTCCCCCCACTGGTTACATGGCAGAAAAGAAGAGAAGAGAAGAGAATGCTAGGGAATATTTTTTGTCTCCCATGCCTTCACATTACCAGAGCTTGGAAAAGTTACTTTTGTGGACTACAGCTCTTTATCCTCCAGCCATCATGACCAGTACCCATTACTTAAATGGCATCCGTAGTCTCTCTTCCCTTTTGCATTCCCATCACTTTGTGTTTATTCCAAGACTGATCAGGGCACTATCATTGGCTGACTGGACTGCTAATTGTTTTCCAGGTTCTGGTTTATGCCCAGTCCAGACCAGTTCCTCTGCTGTTCTTGAGCCATATAAGCCAAATAAATAAATAGGTATAGGTAGGTAGATAGATATTATTTTGTGTACCTTCAAGTCATTTCTGACTTATGATGACCTTAAGAATACCCTGACAAGATTTGTTCGTCAGGGCTTTACCATTGCTTTCCTTTGGCATGAAGAGAGTGTGACTTGCTTAAGATTGCCCAGTGGGTTTCTTGGCTGAATAGGGATTTGAACTCTAGTCTCCCAGAGTCCTGGGCCAACACTCAAATCACTGCACCATGCTAGATCTATTCATTTGTTCATTCTTAATAAGTTAATTTATTGAAATAAATAAATATTTTGAAAAATAGAGGAAAATATAGAAATATAGGAAAATGGTTTATACTGAGTTGGACCATTATGTCATCTAGCTCAACATTATTTAAACTGATTGCCAGCAGCTTTCCAGGGATTTCAGCAGGAATCTTCTCTAGACTTAGCTGGAGATGTCAGGATTGGAACTTGGGATTTTTTTCATGCAAAGCCAGTTTGCTACCACTAGGCTATGGAGGTAAATGAATGTACCCCAAACACATCTAGGTAGATTAAAATAAAAGAGGAGGAAAGATAGTAAATAGATTCACATGGGAAGAGACTTCAGGGAAGGAAACATGCTCTGGGTCTACTTTTGACTTTCACAATACAGGCACAGAGCTTGGAAAAGTTCCTCTTTTTTTTTTATCTGTAATTCCCAGTAACTTTCAGTCAGTGTGGCCACCAGCTCCCAAATCAACAGTACTGATAAGTTTAGGCAAAGATCTGTGAAACTTCTTCCAAAATAAAATAAATCAGGCATTCAAAAAAATCTGAATAATTTTTGGAATATAATCATTAAGTTGCCTTTTGTTGAAGGCTTACTTGAAGAAGGAAAGGGATCTTCTAACTCCTGTCTTTTTAAATCCTTCTTGTGAGTGTCTACTTTTCCATTGTTCCATCTGTCCTTATGGCATCAATCCCAGAGAAAGTGCAAAATCAGAAGGCCTTGACAAAGCAGCTAAGAATTCTAGCCATGCACATGGTGACTTCTGGCTACCCTTCTGCTGGGAGGGTAGTGTGTGTGTGTGTGAGAGAAGAGAGACAGAGAGACACAGAGAGAGGATTACATAATCCTGATGCCCAAAGAAAGCAGCAGATTCATGGGAAAGAGCTTCAGACTCTAAGCATTGTGGCATGAATGACTTTGAGGGGGTCAAGGGAGGCCATTCTGCTTTCTTTCAGAACACATGGCCCCAGCTCGTTTGCAGGCACAACTCACAACCTTTCTGGTGGCTGAGTTTTAAAACTGAGAAGTAATAACACGAGGAGACCTGATTTGCTCAGGGGAGTGATGATAAAAAACAAAGCCGTTCTCCCTTGAAACAGCCCCTCACGATGCAACGTCAGGGTTTGATGGTGGTGGCTACTGATGGAAAATTACAATTCAGAGATGAGCCAGCCAAGCAGAACTTATAAAATTGCTTACAGGTGGCTACTTTTATATCCCCAATAAACAGGAGAGATTAACATTTAAATCCACCTTGGCATGCAAAAATTCCCATCTTCTGCAGTACAGACTGCTGCACTCCCTGAAGACATCCTGAGTTACTGGTCCATGCAGTGTGACAAAACGGAGCTCTGGATTTCTCAGAGGGTTGGAGAGGACTCTGGGGCAAAACCTTTGGACCATAAGGATAGTTTGTGCCCATATCTCATCTCTGCAGAGTCCTAGCATGAGGAAGAGTCCGTCAGCTGCCTTGAGTGGCAGGAACTGTGGGGTAGCAGTAGAACCTCAACCATTCCTCTCTATTGAGGAGTGCATCTCTGTTGGCTGCACAACCTGCCCTATACCCTCTGAACCAATCTACTGCATTCATGTATTGTGAAAGACTCTGCTCAGGCATTGGTGCTAAGGTAAAATCCAACTGCCAGTCCACTTTGTATCTGTACAGTGTCCTTTGCCTCAGGCAGCAAACACCAAGTCTGGTCCTGTACCTGTGGCACTGCAGAAGACTTGGGACTCTTCTATGTGACTGTGTTTTGCTTCTTTGCCAGTATCAAAACACTACAGGCTCATAAGATGTAGACCTTTATCAGGTTTCTCTCTGCTCATCAAGCAATATGCAAGCTTTTAAACTGTACAACTTATCTAGACTGAAGGTTAAAAATGTGTTTAAAGGTGTGTTTGTTCCCCCTCTTGATGTCTTGGTTTGAGAATAAGTTCCAGCTGCAGTTTATTTCATGTCAATTGCCTGTTTGACTTGATTATCCCAGTACCCTGCACAATGAAATTGGCCTGGTTCAGCTGTGACTTTAAACCATGGTTGAATATTACACGAATAAGCCTACTTGAACTTCAGACATGAACATTCCCTCTTTTTTGTTCCTCTACTAACATTTACCAGAAAAGGACATGGGAATCACCCACTGCCTGGTTTAAATGTAGCACAGTTTGCTGCTATGTCCAAGCATCCCCAAATTCTTGCTAGTTTAAACTATGGTTTATTGAAACCAGATAATTAGAAATGTTAGTTTGTTGGACTATAACTCCCAGTGGCCGTGCTGGTCAATACATTCTGGGAGTGCATGCTTTTGAATTCTCTTGAACTTTTCTTCAGGCTAGATGTTCTGAAAAAGTAAGGAGGGGAAAGAAAGAAGCATGGAAGTTTAAAAAAACGGTCGCAAGTTACATGCGTCCCATGAACTATACCTTTCCTCCTCCTGCTGTAGAGGGAGCTCAACTCCATCCTGGGATAGGTAGATCAATCAACTCCCAGACCAAGGAACTACTTTCCTACAAAGAATTTTCTTTCCAGGATCCCTTTTCAGTAGGTTAGCCCTCATCCACCCACTACTGTCTTGAGGCTCCAGTCTGGGTTTTGCTTGGTCATACCTGACTCAGAGGTAACAGAGAAGTAGGCCTGGATGTCTACAGAAGACATCCTGGTTTGATCCGGTTAGAATGCTAAGCAGGTATATAGTACACCCCTACCATTGACTGTTTTCACTCATATGTATTTTTGCAGAGGGATTGCATGATTTGGTGAACATTTCTGTTTCCCAAGATGTGCACATTAATGCTTATGAACTAAGGCCCTTTTTGCACGGGCCTTTTCTCGCGTGACAGCCCCGTGAGCCTCGCGGGAGTGGGAGCGTCGCTCCGCACGACGCACTCCCACTTCCGCCGGGCTCACGGGGCTGAAGCGGCGCGAGCGCGGGTTTCTTGATTTTCGCTTCGAAGTGAAAATCACCCGCGCTCGTGCAACGCTCCCGGCGCCCGCGCGCACTTACCTCTCGTGCGGAGCGTTGGGAGCCGGCCGGGTCGCGCTTCCTTCCCTCCACCCCTGCGGAAGGAAGGGACGGGGCGGGGCACTAGCGCGACGGACGCGACACGTCCTGCTTCGCGCGTGCGGGGGGGCGGACGCGACAAGCGCCTTTCTCGCACGCGCCGGGGGGGATGGAGGGGACAGGCTCCTTTCTCACGCGCGCGGGGGGGGATGGACGGGACAAGCGCCTTTCTCACGCGCGCGGGGGGGATGGAGGGGACAGGCTCCTTTCTCGCATGCGCGGGGGGGAATGGACGGACGCGCGAGCCGCCGCCTCCGGGAGGCTGCCGCTTCCCCGCTCGTTCCTTCACCTGCGGAAGGAAGGAGGGGGAAGCGGCAGCCTCCCGGAGAAGGCTTCTTGCGTGAGCCGCCCTCCTCCGTCGCGCGAGTGCCGGCACTGTGAAAAGGGCCTAAGTTAGAACATACAGGAATGTTCTAGCTAAGCATTCTTCTTGGTTTTTTGGAAAGATCTTAGCATGGAGGAGAATTCAGATATGCAATCACTTCTCACATGTCTATGTCAGAGGTAGCACAGCCTTGCAAAGTATGTGGTATGTGCTCTGTAGACCATTCAGCTTAGATTTAGACTGATACTAGTAACTTGACACTGTGCAAAGGTTTCATATATGTAATTCAAGTTTTTCCTTATCTCAGCTGACACAGCCAGTAGGGATCTGTAGTTGGGAACGTATGCAGACAAGAGGGTTTGCTTACCAGTGAATGAACCAAGCTCTTATCTGCTATTGTTTGTCTTCTATTACAGGAATGAGACTGTTTTGCACCAGTTCTGCTGCCCTGCAGCTGATGCTGAGCAGAAACCTTCATCTGCAGACTCTTCTCCAAGGTTCGTCAATTCATGCCATGTTTGTTCCTTTTTTTCCTGTCATTTTTGCCTTCTCTGCTGTGACTTGCACACAGAGAACATCCAAGCTTCATTTCACTTACAGTCTAATTCCTGGGTCTAGCACTATGAAAAAGGGATGTCAGGAAAAGAGTTCCTCTTTCTTGCTTCAGGATGAAACTGGAGGAAACCTTTCTTCCCAGCAATCCTTTGGCCACATGCCAATGCTTCCATTGGCCTTCCTGGGATCCTAATCCAACTTTTGGGGGTCCCCCAGATGAGTAGCCCCCCCCATGATTCCATTATGTAGTGATTTCCTAGATTTTGTACATTTCCCTCTATTTTGGATGGTGAAATGCCTCTCTTAAAAGCTTAGTGACTGGCGGTAAAGAGCTTTAAGCTAAAATATGATGGCATTTTTGGTCCCTCATTTTTGCCTTTGCATTCACCCATCACTGAAATGCATCTCCTGTAAGTTCTTGGAAACTGATTTTATTCCATGGCCTTAAAAAACTTCCCTACCATAAGAACAAAGGAGGGATGGGCAACTGATTCAGAAGCCAGCTGTCTGCCCTGGGACCTGAGACTTCTCAAACTGCCGGAAAAGAAAACAAAACACAAAAAACCTTTGTCTCCAGCTTTTTCTGTTGATATTATTGAAACAACTGTTCCAGTTTTGAAAAACTGGTTATTTCAGTGTTATGCACAGAAGAAACAGGAGACACATCTCATGATGCTCAAGAGATGCTTGTTTTATTTTTTAAAATAATTTTAATTAATTAAACAACATAACAATACATGATACTACAAAACAATAACACAATACCAAATACATAATAAACATAAACTAACAAACTGCTATATATCATGTCTTCTTGGACTTCTACAATTAAATCATAAGTGCTCCCCACCACTGGGACCATTAGAAATATAACCACTTCCACTCCCTTCAAGAAGCTCCATTCCCCTTTCAAAATTGTAATGATTGTTCACTAGGTTTTCTTCCTTTCCCCTTTATTAACACATAATCAATAAATTCCCCCCAAAAGATGCTTGTTCTATTAGTGAGAAAATCCAGTTTATTTCAGCAGTTGTTTGCTTCTCCCACAAAAATACTTGTTCAAAAATACTAGTCCCTGAAGAAGGCCTTAAGTGTACACACAGGGCAGCTTTCTTACAACTATCTTTTGAGCATCTTGAGACGTGTCTCCAGTTTCTTCTGTGGATTCCACTGGGTGTCCCTCAGTTTCCACTTCTTTTGTTTTACAGTGCAAAGGCATCCTGCGATCCTTTTAAAAGCTGAATTGCCACTGATGGTGGCTTGCTGGAGAGGTAATCTATCCTTTTGCTTGCCAAAAGAAGTGCACTGGGGAGGAGCTAGAGGGGCAAGAGTCACAAAGACAGCCTTGGGGATTGCATTGAGCCCCAGGGCTGCAATTTTCCAGGAAAAGAAGAACTCATGGCAGAGAGAAACAAGAGACAGACAGAACAGAATGAAGGAATGAAGGAGCCCTGGTGGCGCAGTGGTTAAATGCCAGTACTGCAAGCCATAAGGTTGTGAGTTCGATCCTGCCCGGCTCCAAGGTTGACTCAGCCTTCCATCCTTTCGCAGATTGGTAAAATGAGTACCCAGCTTGTGGGGGGCATGTATAGAAATTTCAAAATACATGCTATTTGTAAGTTGTTCACCGCCTCGATCCATATGGAGAGGCGGGATACAAATAAATCATCATCATCATCATCATCATCATCATGGGCTGAAACCCCCCCCCCGCAAATTCATTACCTGTTCCAGCAGTTTTTGATAAGGGGACACAAAAATCGGTGAAAGGTACATGCCATTTGGTATTGATAGTGTTTACACTTCTTGCTGTTGTCTACTGTCATTTCCCAACGCTTAGTATGTGGAAGATGACACAGGATGAGTAGGAATCATTACTTGCTGCTTCTGTCTCTGTTTTGATTTGGCTTCATGACAATGCCGATGAGGAGTGTAAACACCACCACTGCTAGAAAGAGTAAACACTACCACCACTAAGACAACATAAACAGGTGGTGGCATCTATGAAAAAGGCAAGTCACATAAAACTCTGTGAAACTACCATTTGTGAAGGGTGAAACAATCTATTAGGAAGCCATGTGTCCCTTAGGGTGCTTTGCTAATGAATTAAACTTCACTACCCATCACGAAGCTGGACTCAACCTGTGGAAGTTCTCAAAGTTGCATTTTTCTTTGCTATATGGATGCTACAACTTGCAGTGGGAAAGAAAGACAAGGAGTCCAGAATATCCAAGGGCTGGTTGCAAAATGAGCTGCTAAGCAGCAGGAATTCATTCAAATATAATTGCAGACAGACTGCAGGGAAAGGAAGAAGGTGTTGGGAAAAGGCAAGACTAGGAGAGGAGAGTCTATGACAAGGAACAGTAGCAAGCTGAATCCTCTTGATATCATGGCAAGACTGACTCTGCAGAGTGCTGTAGCATCAGGCTTTGCCACTTGATTTGGCTGTGGCCCATTGTTAAGTTTTGTGGGTATGGCTAGTTACCTAGTAATGCTTTATTTAAATATTTTTATCTCTTAGAATCATAGAGTTGGAAGAGACCCCAGGGTCCAACCCCCTGCTATGCAGGAACACACATCAAAGCATTCCCAACAGATGGCCATCCAGCTTCTGCTTAAAAACCTCCGAAGAAGGAGACTCTACCACACTCCGAGGCAGCATATTCCACTGCCAGACAGCTCTGACCATCAGGAAGTTCTTCCTGAGGGTTCAAGCGGAATGTCCTTTCCTGCAGCTTGAATCCATTGCTCCTTGTCCTAGTCTCTAGAGCAGCAGAAAACAAGCCCACTCCTTCCTCGACATGACATCTCTTCAAATATTTGAACATGGCTATCATGTCCCCTCTTAATCTTCTTTTCTGCAGACTAAACACCCCCAGCTCCCTAAGCCGTTCCTCATAGGGCATGGCTTCCAGACCCTCCACCATTTAGGTCGCCCTCCTCTGAACACGTTCCAGCTTGTCAATATCCTTCTTGAACTGAAGTGCCCAGAACTGGACACAGTATTCCAAATGAGGCCTAACCAATGCAGAATAGAGTGGTGCCATTATCTTCCTCAATCTAGACACCATACTTCCTATATCAAAAGGTCCCCAAGTGGCATACAAGTAAAATTGGTGTAACCCAGTTAAAAAATTTTGGAAAGTTAAAAAAATGCAAATGTGTTAAAAATACATGATTACCAGGTTTAAAATATTAAAACCATTTTAAAATAATTTGTATTAGCAGTTTGAAATAAATCAGTGAGGCTCAAAGGCTTTAATAAAAAGCCATGTTTTTACTTGGTACCTCAGTGAAATTAGTGTTGGTACCAATTGGGCCACCAAAGGGAGGGCATTCCACAATAATGATGCAGTGGTCGAAAAGGCCCTCCTCAATGTGTTGATCTCACTGGTGGGACACAGAAGAAAATCTCCTCCCAGCACACCTTAGTCTGTGGGCAGAAATCCAGAGGGAGAGGAACTCCCTCATGTACTTGAATTCAGTCTGGAAGCATATTGGCAGCTGATACAATTCCTTCGTTTGGCCAGAACCTAGGAGTTTATCACATAAAGGAGGTAAATCACAATTAAAGCAGGATAATAGTGTCTTGGCCTGAGAATTATTACATGAAATCTTTACTCTTCTATTCTCCTAGTGGGAGACAGTTTGGAAAGAACTTCTTTTACAGAGGAAGTCATTAACATATTTTTTTGTGTCAATAAAAGAAATGCTTTTCAAACAGTCTCCTGCTGGGAGAACAACAGAAAAGGAAAGAAATTGTGTGTGATAAATCCCAGGCAAATACACTGTTATCCTGATCTGTCTCATGTGATAAGCCTTTTGCTAGCAGCACAAAACTTGAAACTCTGCTGGAAGATTTCAAGGTTAGAAATGTCTTGCAAACTTAACACCTAGAGGTCCAGCCTCTCTATGTACCTCTTAGGGTCAGGGTGTGGAAAGTGTGGTCTCAGTTCCCACTTTGATGGCCCGTAAAGCTGCCTGTCAGTCTCCCAAAGCTCCCCAAACACCCCAAATTCACTGGACATGAAAGCAATAAAAAAGGTTGTGCAGGGAATTGAATCATTATAAGGCCTGGAAACGTTACTTTTTGGAACTACAATATTCAGAACCCCAGTCAGTATGGCCAGTTGCCATGCTAACTGAGGGATGCTGGGAGCTTTTGTCCAAAAAATAAATTTCCAAGCACTGGCTAGGCTGGATAGTTGAGAACTGCTGAGAACTGCAGGGTATTATTGTGGAGACAACAGAAAGTACATTGTAACATTTCAATAATTCATCTAGGATTGGAGGTGAACCATAATGCACTTCCTCATTGTACTCTTTATGGGGGTGTGTGTGAAAAGTGAGCACCTAAATACCCTATAGGTACCAGATCCCCTCTGATCTTGGAATCTAAGCAGGGTCTGCCCTGGTTAGAAGTTGGATGGGAGACTGCCAGCAAATGCCAGGTGCTGTAGACTATATTTTAGAGGAAGGAACTGGCAAAACCACCTTTGAGTATTGCTTGCCTAAGAAAACCCTATAAAATTCACGGGGTCACCATAAGTTGACAAGTGACTTGAAGATACATGCGTGTGTGCACGCACACACACACACACACAATGTGGAATGTTGACCCATCTTTTCTCATCCATGCCCTTAGAATGGCACTTGTCCTGAACCCAAGTCAGAGGGAGCGGTGGGGTAGAAACAGTGCTTGCTGTCTCAAATCTGCTGTCTCCTGAATAGAAAGTAATGTTCTGACTAGAGTTGCTAGAGTGAAAACTGGAGAAGTCTCCTGTCCCTTTCATGATTGTGTAGAAGAGGCAATTTCTGCAAGTGTTGCTTGCCCTGTAACAAGGTAACAAGAAACATGATCATTAAAGGTATAGGAACCCTCTCCAGTTTTCACTCTGGCAACCCTGGTTTTGACTTGGAACCTTGGTTCTGACTCAGCTGATGTCAGGGAGTAGGAAGTAAGTAAGTTGACATCATCATCATCTACAGAAGTGGGACACCTGTAGCCAAACAACATTAGAGCGTGGTCTAGATAGCAGACATTTTTAATGCGGAGAGTCAGACAAGCTAAGAGAGACTGCAGCAGTTTGTCTTTGTCTTGATCTACTGCAAAGGGCAAGACTCTATCCACTTGACTCTCCTCCTAAATCAACTGTTGTTATTCTTCTGTACCTTCAAGTTGTTTCTGACTTATGGTGATTCTAAGGTGAATCTGTTATGGGGTTTTCTGGTGACTCAGAGTGTCTTGACACAAAGTCACTTAGTGGGTTTTCATGGCCGAGTGAGGAATCAGATCCTGGTCTCCAGAATCGTAGGGTCCAACACTCAAAATCACTACACCATGCTGGCCTTAAGTAAAACCTATTTTTGCACTTTGAACTCAGTTTGCAACAAAGGACAAAGGGGGAAAGTGGGAGGAAAGAAGAGAAACTGAGATATTTTAAAGGGAAGTGAAAAAGTGGGATGATAGAAAGTCAGGATAGTTGGATGGTATGCACCATATGAGTGAGGATGGAAGAAGGAAAGACTGCTTCCTGTCTGGATAGGAAGGAATGGAAAGGACATTAGTTGTGGGGATTGTTCCCAGCAGCAATGGAGAAAGCAACTGCTCCCATCACCAGGTTCAAATGAAAAGATAGTGGCAATTAAAAAGAAAAAAGGAAGAAGGAGGGCAGAGTTAATTTGAGAGCCCTTTTGTCCCTCTCCAAATTAGTTGTTATGATCTCTTTTTGCCCAGCTCTAGCTAGAACCCCACAATAATGAAGATCAATCCTTTTCTATTTTCCACATTAGTCTGATGAGCTTTTTGTATCCTCCATAATGGATATGCCACTTTGGTTTTTATCTTTATGCATGCATATTTAAACTACTACTACTATTGTTGTTGTTGTACTATTATTATCCCATATGTATTATCATAGATATTTGTTTTAATTATAAAATATTGTGCAATATTTCCATACGTAAGTGCACTCATTTGAATAAACTCAGGAGTACAGACAAGGAGCAACATTCATTGACAATAAGTTCCTCTCTTACTTGCATTGCCTTTTCTTAGGATTTTGCTGTTAAGTCTCAACAACTAGCTCTGGATCAATACTAAACAGTAAGAACTGGAACTCACAGATTCCCCTGGTTGATGTAGCAATAGGGCATGTTGCCTGAAGGATTCTGGGAGTTCTATTCCCTAAAAAGTAACTTTCCTACATTTTGGTCCATTGTATTTCTTGTTAGTCATTTTAAGTGAATTTCTGAGAGCTGCTGTCAGGAATCTCTCCCTGCCGAGCTGCAGCCAGCAAGGGAGGAGGGAGGTCAGGAATACTTTCAGGGACAGTCTGAATATACAAAACACCAGGAAAACACAAGCCAAGCCAGGTCAAGGTCCAGTCCAAAGGTTCAGGAGGCAGAGATCTGTCCGGAGGGTTTCAGGGAACAGGAGACATGAAGGTTGTGAGGGCTTGCTAGTAATTTGCTGCAAGCAAAGAGCAGCCACGCCGGCAGACTTAAATAGCTCCTGTGAACTGCTTGTTATTGTTTCCTCAACCTAGTCCATGCAGCCTCTCTCTGAGCAGCCTGTTTTAGCCTTCTACATGATTGAGGGCTGATGGGCACAGGTGGCTGCCACTCTTCTGCATCACTGCTGGTTTCCTCTCTGTCATGAGCTGGCTGGGGCAACTCTGTCTCTGTTTGACTTTCCAGTGCAGGGGGTATTTGCAGGTTAACTTGCTCACTCAGTGGCCCAGTCCTTGGCACAGTTGCTCCTTGATCTCAGAGGCATCATCTGTCCCACTCACTGGCTTGGCCTCATGCATAATCAGTTGCTCCTCAATCACAGCAGCAGCATCTATCACACTTGCAGTGTAGGGAAGAGAAAGCAATCAAGAGTGAAAGAATCCTTTAAGTATCTAACCAATGCGACAATAATAACCGGTGTGTTTTGGAGGAAACCATGGCAAAAACTGATATAAAATGGATGCATTTGTAGTGTTAATATGCCTTGAATTTTTGGAGCAATGCTTTTGATACGTGAGTGTCCTATACAGACAGATCTTCAAGTTTCTCTCTTATTTTCCTCTTTTGCTGCAAGATTAAAGTTGGAAGAGTCATCACAACACAACTTCTCTCTTAATATTTGTGTGATAGATATTGAGTTAGTGCTCATAGATAGTAAGATGACAAATGACTTGTTTATACAAATGACTTGTTTATCTTAGAAGACTTGAAAAGCAGTAGAGGCAACTTTTGTGGACTGCAGCTCCCTTCATCAGATGCCCTTGTACTAAAGAAAATTGGTTAGTCTTTAAGGCGCCGCAAGATCTTCTGAAGTTCTTTTTTTTTTAAAGTGCTCATAGGGCACAACAGTGTCCCCACACAGTTCTTGATACTTCTACAAGGCCCTGTTCCCAGATCAAAGATAATGATGTGAATCAAGTCCTCTTGGATACCATCCAAGTTCCCTTCTCAGACCTTTGCTATCAACTGTACTTTCTAGTCCAGAGCTTGGACAAGCTCCATTTTGGGGCTACAGTTATCAGAATACTCCAGCCAATGTCTGCATTGGCTGGGAGATTTTGGGAGTTGTAATCCAAAATATTATGTTTCCAATTTCTGATTTAAATTAAAAAAAAATCAGTTCATTATTTGAGTCATAATCAATATATTGCCAAAATGATTTCCTCCACACAAAAAGGAGCAAAAACAAAAAACAAGATGGTGCGTCGTCTTCATTCCATGACTGACATTTGAAGCTTGTCTCAGCAGTGGTGATTTAATGTCTTCCTCTGCACCAGAACCAGTAGGCTAGGCTAGTTTGTCTGGGATGCCCAACTCGGTCCTTCTACATAGTGAAAAAGACTGGCAGGCTCAGGGGGAAGAGCCAGAAGGAGGGAACCATTGCTCTACCCCAGCACCTGCCCTCTGAGACTGTTGCCTTGCTTTGCCTAACAGTAGAGCCAGCCCTGAGTGGGAAGTATCCACAGTTTTGGGAGAACCCCAAGAACTAGAGAAGTACAAAATTATTTAGGGAAAAACCAACCAAGGGGGCAAAAACAGCAAAGCATCAAAAAAGCCAATGAGGACTGAGCATGTTCACAGAATGCTGAATTCTGTGGAGGTCTGGGAAATGGAAAAAAAACTTAGGAAAGAAGGCAAATGGAATTATGTATCTGGGAAAAGGATGTAGCTGACTGTTTGGATCACTGATCAAGAGCACTCCGCTTTGCAAGTTTTGTTGCAAGTCCCAGTTGTTTCTGACCAGCCTTGGGAACCCAATGGATTGCCAGTTTTTATAGCCTCTAAGGACTTGGCAGCACCTTAGCGGGGAATACTTCAACTGGCACAGCATCTGAAGAGCTCAAGGCATCAGTTTACCACACTCTTCCAAGCATTACTCCTAGAATCACACAAAACATTGATGATTATTCCTGGTGTCTCTGTGCTGCTTCAGTTTCCTTCAGCAGTGCCAATCTCCCTGGGATGGAATGCAGGGAAAGAGAAGGTGGGTAGACCCCCTGAGGAGGCAACTACAAGTGATCTTGTAATTGGTACACTTTCTCTTAGGGGCTGAGCACTGCAACAGCCAAGTTGAATTTGCTATAAAATTGTGGAAATGAAAAAAAATAAAAATAATTACAAGCTATCTTGTAACACTCCCTGCTCATAGTTTGCATTGAGGACCTCTCACCAGGAGCCTGGAGGAGTTATTATATAACTTACACATGCAGTTTTTGGTGACCTGTCCCTTTTTAGAGAATGGCTGAAATTGTTGGGATCTGTGACTATTCAGGAGTAGGCCAAGCCAATTAGGAGTTTAATGATCCAACCTGGTATTCTGAATAATTGGCAGTCAGCCACTCAGGGCCAACTGGGTCTTTAGAATTAGTTCAACAAGAGTCTAGCTGAGGCAGCCATATTTGTACAGGAATCTAACTGGCTTTCCTGATGAGCCTGAACCCTGCTTTGGGGGCCCATTTCCTTTTTGTACACCCCCTCTCGCCATGGCTGCTCCATCTAGAATTACATAACCCAGAATAAATTCTTCCCTCTTTTCTTTTCCCTGATCAGGCATTTTTGTAAATGAGAGAGCCTGTCAGAAGTGATGCTGCTAATAACTGCCAGCCGTCTAGTTTTAATTAGAGTTTTCTTCATTAATGCCTCAACTCCTCTCCGTGTGGCAGATTAAATAATGTACTCGCAGCTCATTTACACAAACCCCCAAACTGCAGGGCTGAGCTACAATCCTTTAATTAAACAGCCCGGCTGATCCCTACTGCTGCCTTGCCTCATCAGTCTAAGCCGATTAAACAGAATAGGGACTAATAAGGAGTATAAACAGAGAAGTGGCTCATGCCTCTTCAAGGGACTTGGAGGCCTTAGCAACTAGATGGGTGGGCTGGTAACTCCTCCTTCTTTTGGGAATGTGTGGATGGGGCTATCCTACACACATCATGACTTGCTGAAGTGGCAAGATTTTTCGCAGTCCTCTGGGGAAAAAAATATAAGGGAAAATAAAAGGATACGCCAAGCAACTGGCTGATGGATTAGCAGGTGCTTGTGTAACACCAAATGTTTTCCTATCTGAAATGATTGTCAAATGCCCTAGACTAATCTCTAGGCATCTCTATCTCTAAAAGAAGCTTACATGGGTTTAATAGCTATTTTGTCTCCCAAGAGTGTTCGTTCCGTAAGAAGGAAAAGGGCTAGAAAGTAGTTCTTGCTTCTTTGTAGGAACCTATGATGGTTAAATACTTATAAAACCATAAACAAGACACTAGTTCTAAAACAAGAGGCAAGAACAGAAATTGGAATTTTTTGAGATATTAAAGAAATAAAGTTTCTCCACATTTTGAATCTCTCTTTTTTACAAGGCACTCTCCAGTTTTCAAAATGGAATGCCAAAGTCCATCATTTGGTTTCAAGAGCAGGCAGTAGTTAATGCTTGTCTGTCATTTAGTGGTGACCTGGTAAAATTCAGTTCTTACAAGTGAATGTTCAACTTTTTTCCTTTGACAGTGTAACTTCTACCTTTAAAAGTGTGTCTTCCTTCAATAATTTCTAGTACTGTACTGCAATAATGTCACAGAACAGCTGAAATGGCTTCAAAATAATTTCATGCCAGATAGATTTATCAATAGCTATTGGTCATGATCTTTAACTATACCTTGAGAATCAGTGTGTAGTAATGGTAAGAATGTTGGATGAGGAAAATCCTGGGTCAAGCCCTTACCTGAGTCAGGAGAGTCAGCAGATGAACTTAACCCAGTCACTTGCTCTTTGCTTGACCCTTCTCACAGCATTGTTGTGAAGGAGGGGAGCCATGTAGCCTTCTTAAATAATGCAAGTTGAGCCTCCCTTATCCAAAATGCTTGGGATCAGAAGTGTTCCATATTTTGGATTTTTGAATATCTGCATATATGTAATAAGATACCTTGGAGGTGAAACTCAAATCCTACCTAAACTTAAAATTCAGTCATGTTTTATTTATACTTTGAATTTTAAATTGTTGTTGTGTATATACTGTTGCATGATCATTGTAAATTATACATTGTTCTTTTGACATAGGATCTTCTGTCAGTTCTTCTCTTCTGGCCTTCTTCCTGGAGGGAACATTAGGGAATTACAGAGGCTTACCTGGGACTGGGCAGAAGATGTTCATGCTGCTTGCAAAGTCTCTTAATTGGCTTGGTACCTCTTCCCCTTCCCAGCTTGCTTGGGACCATTTGTGTAATCCCAAATGAGCCTCCGTAATTTCCTCATGTTCCATACTACAGGATGATTGGGTTCCGCTTTTCAAGAGTTTTAGTTTTTGGAAGGTTTCAAATTTCAGATTTCTGCGTAAGTCCTTTGCAAAATACGAACTACTTTTGCATTTGAACTCTGTAACAACTGAAGTAAGCTGAGGGCAAAGAAGGGGGAGGAGGAGAGAAAAAGTGGGTTCTTTTGAAAGCAGCTAAAAAGTGGGATGATAGAGGATAAAATGAGACTGTCCCTGCCAAATTGAGACAATTGGAGGGTGTGCTTACCGTCAGTATGGACATCACCTCCATGCCCTATTTCTGGACTTCCCAGGTGCATTCAGGTAGTTGGACTGGAAAGAGGAAGAAGCTGAATTATCTTTGATCTGATCCAGAACAGTAATTTTATGTTTTTGATAGTACTTTATTTAGATATATGTCTAGGACTATTTAAGTACAAATAATTATTAAATATCCCACAAAATGTAACATTAGTGGAGCCAACATCAGTTTGAAAACACAGATGATCATTTAAGTATGTTCAAAGTTTGTGGCTCCACCACTACCATGTCCCAAGGTCCAGAAAATTATTTGGCACACAGGGAGCTGGCAACCCAAGCCTTAAGAGGAATATCTTGCTGTCTGGCTCAGAAATATCATTAATATCAATGATTATCTATCCAGATTACAAATATGAACACCAGGAAGAAGACCTTCTGAAGGCCTGGAAAGGCCTTCTTTGCTCTCAGTCTTCTTTCCTATAGAAGTGTCTGCTCTCTGTGGAGTATTTTAGGACTGGTAGTTTCATTCCTTGTTAGGAAAGATGCTCTACTGGGACATATGGCATTGTCCATTCCATGAGGTAAATTACCAGCTGAGAGGAACAAAGTTGATGGTCGTCTATGGGGCCTGAGTTGAGCATTATATTGTTGAACCAGGCAGTTCTCTGAACAAATCTATGCCAGAGTGATCCCAATTGACAAGTACGGATACCTGACAAAAAGCTGTGACCATGTTTTTCACATGGTTAAAGACATTTTACTGAATGAGGCAAAGGACAGGGCCCTATTCTAAATACAACAGTTGACTAGACCAGACAGAGTGATGTCCTGTAGCTTGGCTGATGGTCTGTAACATGTTATCCAGAAAGAAAGGAAAAGTTTTAGTCAGTGAGCAGAAATATGGTACTGGTTTGAGGGAAAAAGTGCCAGTCTACCACATCAAATAGTTTAGCACAGGGTGGGTACAAGGCAGGTTGTGTTGCACACACAATTCTGTCCCCATGGCATGTGTCACCTGAAGTTGCTCTTTACCCTGTCTAAGAATAGAGCTGGCCCTGCCATCCTTCACCAGGGCTGTTGAATATGAACTGTTATTTGACCCAGCCCCATGATTTCAGGAACTGGTGCCTGTATTTTTCTGCCATTTTTATCAGCTAATGATAGACATCCATCCTGGGATTTGAATAGGCCAGTAATTGCCTCACCATTTCTCTAAGTCTCATGTTGTGAAGAGTAGCATTCTGGAACAATGATCTTTCAAATGGGCCTGGCTGAAACCTGTCTCTAACAGGATTGCGTCCCACGTTTCCTTTTGTGAACATTAATGGGGCTGAGATGTGAGAGATTCATTTCTATTCTAATAATGAGGGGGAAAGCCTGAAATTACAATGGGAGAGAATGGCACATGCTGTTCTTCCACAGGCTTTTCGTAGTCTGCATGGGGCTCTGCTATGGAAATGGTCAGATCCACAGCATGGAAAGACCCTATATTCCATTCTTGTGACAGAGGACAGTATTCTGAAATGTATGACGCTGGAGATGCTGAAGTGGAATTACTCAGTCAATGAACTCTGCAGTCATTTTGAAGAGCCATGTGGGTGAGACAAGGGGATGCACATTAACATTTGCCACAGGTGATGGAAGATCATAAGCTCTCAGCTGTGTGCAGCACATCCCAGCTGTCAATTTAGCTTTGTTATTTTGAGTCAACAAGCCCTTTAAAATGTGTTATTAATAAAAATGAATAATATAGGTGTGTTATCAGAAGCATAATTTATAAATAATATGTGTAAACTGCTTCAAAATGTGCAGAATGTTCTTGTTAGTGATACAGTCAGCCAGACATGCCATTTTCCAAGACACTGCACCACTACCCCCACCACCCAATCCCAATTAACCATATCATTTTGCGTTCAATGTTGGTGTCACTTTGTAGTAGGTAGACAAAAGTTTGCAATATAGCCAGTGCTTTCAATTTTATTGTAGGTTCAGTTAAGCAGAGGTCTCTAGCTCCCTTAAATTACTGGCTCCGGTCTCCCTTGCTACACCCTACAGGCTCTTTGAACATATATGTGATAGCAGCTCTCTGCTTTCCTTAAAGTATTTTCTCAAAACTTGCTCTTTCCATCTGGATTTTGGCTGTTTTCCATAATCCTCACTTCCAACTGAAGCACATACATGTAATGGCAATTGTAAATGTTCTTCTCTCCCTACTCTTGTCTACTCCCTTTCTCTGTTGTATCTTTTGGGTTTTTTGTTTGTTTTTTTACCACTATTCCATACTGACCTAGAGATACCAGTGGAATTTGAGTTTGGGCACGCAGAATATGGTTTACCTTATTTACTTCAACTAGGGAGGACTGCATTAGTTTATTTCTAGTCTCTGTTGTTCTAGATATGTTCACTTATGTCCATTCTTTCTTGTTTCAAAACATACTTTTTCCCAAAACAGAGTTTAAAAATGTCTTTTAATATGGAATACTTCTGAAAATTTAAAGTGCAAAATCTTGTGGTAAGATGACTTTCAACGTCCATATTAGCCAGGTCTGTTGGTATTGGAATTTGTGAAAATCAAATTCCTCAAGCCCAACTAACTTCTGTTGTCATCTTCTGGTGCCGATCCCCAGTACATGCTTGTTTCTTGACTAAAGAAATGCATTGCCAAGGTTTTCCTAATGTATGAGTTGTTGAAGTGATCATTTTCGAGGCACCCTTTATTACATTTCTGGGGAGAAGTAAGATGGTGCCAGCACGATAGGTGGTGTTTTAACTGGCTCTGTTACGGTTTATTTACTTTTTAGCTTTTAGTTTTTAGTCTTTTATCTTGAATTTTAATTCCTCCACTGTGTCTTACCTGGAATATAATGTTTTTTAGTTGCCTGTTGCCATATTGCGGTGCAGCATTGCTTATTTTTATTTGCTTTGTTTTGGGAAACTTTTGCACTCCCATTATCTCCTCCCCCGGGCCTATTATTAGATGCTTTGCTCTACTAGCACTTTTTCTAGTTTGAAATGAAAGCCAAGAACTACTATTTTTTGGGAATTTAACACTTTATGGGCTTTGAGCTCACTTGGGCTTTTGTTTATTTTTGTAATAAGCCATGACAGTTTTAAATGGGAAAGAAAAAACATTCCAGAACAAGCCCAGAGACAGTCAAGCACAGCAAGGCTTCTAAACAACTTAAGATAGATGAATTGCATGCCTGTGAGAGAAATGTGAATATCTCAAATTTTACAAATCACATTACCAATAGTTTTTCGGCTTTGGGTAATGAGGATGAGTTTTCATCTGTGTCTTTTAAAAATCTTGGCAATGACTTGTCAGTCTATCAGGAGGGAGAATCCGTAGAGCCAAAAGAGGCAGGTGAGCCTGTCCTTGAGAAATTGCTCATTACCGAGAACGAACAACCCACAGAACATATATTGTCCAGATTTTGTGACCAAACAATGTCTCTTAACAGCCCATACTGTTATCTCAATCTATGAACGTTTGGAAAAAAATTGATAACCAAATGAAGCTTCTCAAACTTTCCTTTGACAACTTTATACAAAAATATATATCTTTAAAAGATGGCTTGGGTCAACCCAGCAGCTCGGGGCTCAACAAGGAAGACAAACTGAAGTGTGAAAAGAACAGGAATAGCGACCCAAGGAGCAGCTTACCAGCGGCCTCTATGGAGTTGGAAACAGGGAAAGGTAACAGAATTTTACAAACAAATCAAGTCATGCTGCAAATCACCTATAACAGAACAAACAATGGCAGATGGAGGTCCTTTAGAGCTATTAGACTTTCTCTGAGCCAGCTTCTACACATACACCCTTATAGTATTGACATGCTCGCTGTGGACTGGCTTCCTAGTACTTTTGCCCATAAGAGAATTATGCTAACATTCAGACAATCCACAATTCCTCTCATGTTGATGAAAATGAAGGGTTTTTTGTCCAACTATCAAATAACACCAGTCCGGGTCTATAGAGACTTGGCTATTATTTCTTTAATTAACCCTAAGTGCAGCAATAGGTTGCCTATTGAGGAAAGGAACAACGGCTTATCATCCAAAGAAACTTCTAGCCAGATCATGCCACAACCAGGACCATCTAAAATTTCCAGCATGGAAACAGAGAAGCAACCGGTGGGCCAAGGTGAATCAACTATTAATGAAGAACATATAGATATTACTTCCAGACTGGATGATCTCAAAAACATGCTGTTTACCATCAAAGATTTGGCCAGTCCTCCGGTGAATTTGGTAACGACTGATGAAGTCCCTCATATTGGAAGAGATTTGGCTGGGGGTTGCATTGAGGATTTATTAGCAATGGATCAGGACAACCTGACAACTCTAATTTCAACACAATTTTTGGAACCAAAGAAGATTGAAAATATAGTTACTTTGAAAGAGTTGTCTTCCTACCAAAAAGCCCTGGTGCAAACAGAATCTGCGGATACTTGTAAGGACATTGATTTAACTGCACCAGCCTGACAATTAAACTTGCTATCTTGGAATATTATGGGCTGGATGAATAAGTTCCATGGTGCAGCTTTTGCAACCTATTTACAAAAGTTTAAAATTCTATGTTTGCAAGAGACTTGGGCTCATGGCCCTAATTTACCAACACTCCTTGGATTCCGCTCATTTTCTGTCCCGGCCATCAAAACAAGTGCTAGGGGCTGTAGTAGTGGTGGACTCACAATATTTGTATCAGTTGACTTGCAAGTGGATATTCAACCATTGGTCACTATCTATCCACAATGTATACAGGCTCTCCTTTTCAAGAGTAGTCATTTTTGTTCTCTTATTTGTATAAATGTGTACATTCCACCCAGTTTATCTAAATGTTCAGGTTCTAATAGCATCTGGAATTGTCTATCTAAAACCCTCAGCCTTCTAGAACATCAGTATCCCTACACAAGAACCCTGCTGTGTGGAGACTTCAGTGCAAGAACCGGGGAGGGGCCGAAACATTTGGAAGGTACTAACTCTGGTCAGATTCCGCAAGATACATTGGTTGCCAGGGTCACCCAAGATACTAAAACAAACAAGTCAGGTCTGAGGTTTTTAGAGATCCTTTCCCTGCACCACCTGCAATACCTGAACGGATCTCAGCATGACATAATGCTGGGTGCTCATACTTATGTCACCAATAGAGGAGCTAGTACAGTAGATTATATTGCGGTTTCTGCTAACCTGCTTACCATTATTCATAGTTTGGAAGTTATCAGTAGGGCTGAAAGTGACCATTTTCCTTTGTCATTGTTACTTAATCTTGAAATGTCTCCCCCCACATATTGCCCTCAAAATTTAAATGGAATCTGATTGGGAGAGCAGAGAATACGATGGTTGATTAATCTGAGTGCTTCTTTAGTTCAACTATTTGAGAGCAACACTTTCAAAGCCCTCCATGAAGACATCTTAGTTGCTAAGTCAGACATCTTACACGTCTATCAAACTATCATTGAAAATTTGAGACCCAAAATGTTTTGCAACAAGCACTTTAATCCTAATAGGGTAACAACCAATCGATGGTTTGACTTAGAATGTAGAGGTGCCTGGAAAGCATTAATGGATTTCTCCCAACAGGTACTTAAAAATAAGAATACTAGTACCCTTAACACTTTAGCGGTCATGAGGTCATCCTATAAGGCACTCGTAATACAAAAAAAAAAAAAAGATACTTATTACAGAACACAATGGAGTCATTTGGCCCTAGCCGTGAGGACCAAGAATGAGAAGCAGTTTTGGGACATTGTTTCCATTGGTATACACGTGATTAGACCAGTTATTATTGGACAAATTTAATTGCAAGAATGGCATACTCATTTCAGTGGGCTTTATGGTGGTATAGCCATAGAGAACCACCCTTCACTCACTTCGAAGACTGTTTGCTTGCCTTTTTGGCCACCTGTGTCTGTGTTAGAGGTAAAGAAGTTGATTGCAGCTCTCACCTTAAGTAAGGCACCGGGGAAAATATGATGCCCCCTGAAATCTTCAAATGTTTCCCCGAGTGGTGGGCCCCTATATTAGCAAAAGTTTTTACCCAGATTAACAATACAGACACAATTCCAACAGGCTGGAAACAGAATATAGTTGTCCCCATCTATAAGAAAGGAGATAAGCAGGATCCCAATAACTGCTGGCCTATTAGCCTCTTGGATATCGACTCCAAGTTATATAGCAAATATCTGTTAAATAAATTAGAAAATTGGGAAACTACCAATCATGTCATTCACCCTGAACAGGCGGGCTTTAGGAAAGGTCAAGGCACTCTCGACCACTGTCTCACCCTCTATTTTTTAGCACAGCAAAGTGTTTTGGACCCCACCAAACATTTATTTGTCACCTTTGTCAATTTAGCAGCCGCTTTCAACTCTATTGATGGAAACCTATTGTGGCATAAATTGGCTAACACTGATTTAGATTCTCGCCTGTTGTTCCTAATTAAAGAACTTTATTCTAACACAACTGCTACAATAAGAGTAGGTATCTCTGGTTCATTAACAGCTCCTATTCACATAAATAAAGGAGTTTAACAAGGCTGCGATGACAAGGCCTCAACGACATAATTCCAGCCCTGTCAGGCTCAGAGTTTTTTCCACCCTCTGTTGGTTCAAAAAAGATTTCTATCTTGCTATATGCCGATGACATGGTTCTAATATCACTCACCCATGTAGGTTTAAAAAGGTTGCTTTCGAAGCTTAGTGTTTTCTGTTCTAAAGAGAAGCTGAATATTAACTACTCTAAAACAAAGGTGATGGTGTTTGGGAAAAGGCATTTTCCTTTTCAATGGTCAATAAATGGCCACCAGATTGAACAAGGCTGAGGATTCAAATACCTTGGCGTTCATTTCACAGAAAAGCTCTCATGGAAGCCCCATACAGAAGCCACCAGAGCAGTAGCCCTGAGATCTATTGGGGCAATTCTCTGATTCTATACTACTGCTGGGGGCCACCTGGTTGTTCCAGCATTAAAAATATTCCAAAGCAAAGTTAATGCTCAGATTCTTTATGGTGCCGCTGTATGGGGATGGAACGACTCTCATATATCTAAACTGGAATCTCTCCAGAACACTTTTCTTAAGAAACTGCTAAGACTCCCCCTGGGCACCCCGGCAGCTTTGATTCGGGCAGAGGTCAGGTTGCCATCCATCAGAGCCCACATTCATTTGGCTCTATTTAATTATTGGAGAATAGTTAAAAGATTCCCCAGTTAGAGCTTTTCCCAAGTTATGTTTCAAACAGCTACCTAATTGTAAAGTATGGAATTCAAGATATCATAAGTTGCTTGAGTAGTATCCTAGTCCACCTGACAACTTTTTCATCTTGAATTCCAAAGAGAAGCTCCGGGATTATATTTTCCATCATACTGCTCAATCAGACAGACAGGCTATCAATAATTCTAATTTTTCTAAATGGTACAAATTTTACAAACTTGACCATCAAAGGGCCAGTTATTTGACAAAGCTCACCTTTTCAAAACTTAGGCAAGCTTTTACAGCCCTTCGCTTTCTTTTTATATATATATATATATATATATATATATATAATTTTATTGAGTTTCAAAAAATAAAAAAAAACAATTGTTTCAGTTTGTAATTTTACATGTAATATTCCTGCTCTTCCACCCTGTTCTGTTCCCTACCCTCCAAACTCCATCCTTTTACATTCATGTGCCACATTACAATGTATGTTTTCCTGTTAGAACATGCTCCTCACTTTTCCTCCATGTTATGTTAAAGTTATCCCATTGTCCTTTCCTAGCCCTTCGCTTTCAAAGTATACCTACTGCTGTGATTGACGGCAGATACTCGCATACCCCTTTGGCTCTCCATTTATGCATTTGTGAGGCCCCTGAAATAGAGGATCTGCCTCACTATTTGTTTTCTTGTCCACTGTATTCTGATCCAAGAACCAAATTTTTGGGATCTATCCTGCCTCATTTGGAATCTAATACTGTTTTAGAAAAGATTTTTAATCTCCTTGCTGATATTAACTCCATGGTAACTCGTAAGGTCTCTCTTTTCACTCTGGCAGCTATGAAGATCCGGGCCAGATATGTTGCCAATATCGCGGTTGATTGTTCTGGAGATGCGCTCACTTAATTATAGTTTTATTGTTTATGTTTTAACTAAACCAAATTTTAAATTTCTCTCACATATGTCCATTATATAGCTTAATGTATGATGTATTTTTGCTGTGCTGCCTCTATATATGTATTATATATTATTTTATACTAACATTTTGTATTGTATTGCATTTTAATACTTTGTATGCAAATGGCCTTTGGTCTACGCATTAAATAAATAAATATAAAATATACTATACATTTCTGTGTCATGGTTCCAATAAAGATGTTAAGTTGGAATATATTGTCCCATCTCCCATTTATTTTCAGAACAAATCTGTGATGCAGCTTAGGCTAAGAGACAGTGAGTCTTCTTAGCTTTTGGGTTCAGTTCAGGTTTGGATGAGTGCAAGATGTCCCAAAAGTCCACTATAAGGGTACAGCTGCTAGTTATTAACCAATGATAATGTCTTTAAGTACTTTTGTAATCTTGAAGAGCAATACAAGTTGCCTTCCAGTGCTATGTAGCATTCATTGCAGCTTAAGCATGACATTGTAGCAAAATTTGATCCAGATGCCCTAAGAACTATTTAAAAAACAGTTATTGTCATCCAGATTTCCTAGAAATAATAGAAGCTGCCTGCATTCTGTCCTAGGCACACTGACTTGAGGGTAGACTATACTGAATACATGGAAGGGACTTTCAAATTCACATTGTGCTTGTCAGAGTCTTCAAATTTAAGGATGTTTCAGTGGTAATGAGTGAGAAAAGTAATTTGCCCCCCTGCTGCAAGTACCTTTGAGTGGCAAAATTAAAAACAATCTGCCTGTCAGTGTTGAGGCCCCCTCATCTTAAAAATAGTTCTGAGGTTACTGCATAGATAGAAAGCAAAATTGGCTACCAGATTAAGGCTTTTGTATTAGAAGGTAGCCTTGCAAGTGATTAAAGTATCTAAATTACATATTGGACTGAGCTGGCTAGTAATAGAACAAACAATTATGCATAAAGCACACTAGACACAAACTCAGTGTCACCTGTTGGGTGTGACCACTTTAGGATAGAGTGGGCAACTCCCAGAATGTTTTTGGGGGTACTATTAACCGTTTTAAAATAATGTGATGCAAGCAGTGAAACTGGTCTGGCAGGGCTTTCCTAGAAGGTTAATGCTGGATATGTGGGAAGTTACAACTAATCTTGTACATGTTCAGTGGATATGTGAAATAATAGCTTCTTTTTGGACAAAATTCAAAGCAATAATTAATATTAATGATGGATCATTAATAATAAATTTTGTCAATGTCTTGGTGTGTCATATACCCAACCTTTGAAATTTGAAGAATGGACATGGGAAATGGTTCTCCAGAGCCATGTTGAAGGCCAAGCATATAGTTTCAAAAAATTCAAAATCAAGTCACAGCCCTGGTATCAGCATTTCAATTCAAGATCTCCTAATACCAGTATCTCAAATTGTATCTGAAATAAAGGCTTGTGAGTTAGTGCGCTGTAGTGGTTGGAATACTGGACTAGGATTCTGGGAGACCAGGGTTCAATTCTCTCAGCTATGGAAACTACTGGGTGAATTGTGTGCAAGCCACACTCTCTCAGCCTCAGGGAAAGTCAATGGCACATTGCCTAAATCTTGCCAAGAAAACCCTGTCATAGGGTTCCCATAAGTCAAATATGGCTTGAAGACATGTAACAACAACAAAGACCTGTGCTCAGCCCATTGGAGCTGAGCCCTTTCTGTCTTCTCCTGTTTTAGTTCTCTTTCGTATTTCCACACATTTTCTTTCCTTCTGTACTTTTTCTCTCCTCCCCCAAGACTTCCATAAACATGCAGTGGTAACAAGCAAACTGCATTAAATAAAACTACCTAACAATAGAATATGAAACTAAATTGCAGCAGGTTGATGGGCTGGGGTTCAAGGAGTGAGCTTATCTCAGTTGTATTTAAAAATAATAGCAAATTAAAAACATGATCCAATATTCTAGATATTACATTTCACTGTCTCTTTTTCTCTTCCGTATCTCTAAATGTCTGAATGTGTAATGGATGTACCTCATCTCTAGTGCACATCTAGGTAAATGTATGTGTAATATATAAACATAAATGTATGTGTAATATATAAACATGAAGTACACATCCTGTCATTTCTCATATCGAAGCTACAGAGGTATGTGTTCTTGATAATATCTTTTTGAACAATTGTGTGTTTAACCATCTTGGCATGTGAATAAATGAATGAAGTGCTGCAGAGAACATATACCAAAACAGCAAGTGAAGCAAAATTCCCAGAAACAAGTAAGTACAAGCGAGACCTGGGCAATAATCATTAGTCTAGGAACTGAGCAGGGCTCACAAAAATTACTTTATTGACTACACCTCCCAGACCCCCGCAATGGATTCTGGGCATTGTAGCTCAAAAAGATAATGTTTCCAAGTTTTGCAAGTTTTCATGAGATGTTGGGGGGTTATTTTATCTCAGAAGGTCAACGTCTTCCCTTTTCTGCAAAGCTGTACACACTTCTGATACTGGATGTTTTGATTTTGATATGTAGAAGAACAATTTTAAGCTGTACCTGGAAAAGGTGCCAAAAATTGCAATCCAGCAGAGGGGGATTTTTAATTGTTGTAAGAAGGAGTACTGGGGGGTGTGTGGCTTCTCTGCCCATGGGTTTTGCATGTGTTAGCTCCCTTTTGAAGTTTAATTTTCTCATGTATAAAGTGCTCCTTAGATCAGACTTGAAACATGATCAATGCAACTGGCAAGTGTTTACTTCGTGATTATGGAGCAATTAAATTCCAACTCAATACAGTTTAGGCATCAAACAGCTGTGCACTCATTCCTAAAGTGCCTGCTGGATTACTCATCGCAGCAGCCAGGCTCCTGCCTGCAGCCTCAGCACCAATTAGTGGATAAGAAACATAACATAATCGATTTTCTTAGGTCTCTTCCTTAGACCAGTTCTCTTTACAGTCTTGGTCAAGCTTCTGCCTCCCTCACTGTTAACTTTGAATTGCTAAACATTTCCAATACAGGAACACAAAAAGTTTTGCCAGAGTAGCCACTGAAGAGTTTGTTTTGATCCTTCAAGGACTCAAGTGTCATAGAAACATTGAGCTAGCCAAGGCTGTCTTTGAGGCAAACTTTGCAGAATGGGAACGTTAAGGTGAGCCAACAGGAAAAAAGAATTATATCTGATGTACGTCAGCTTCTTTGTTTTGGAACAAGAGTGTTCTTAAATGCAGTATAAGGTACTGGTAGGTTTTTAGACAGGAAGTTTGGAGAGCCTGCTTTAAGTTACCGCTCAGCCATGAAACTCGCTGGTCAACCTTCCAGCAGTCAGTTTGCAGACTTTGGGGCTAGAAAGAACTTGAGGCTTAAAAAGTCTAAATGCAAGAAAAAGCCAAATTGATAGATTTCCTCATACTTAAAAGGACTTGTGTGTGTCACCCTTTTGGCCAGCTCCTGATGTGGAGCTTGGAAAAGAGGCAACCTGGCTGTCTGTTTATCAGAGACAGAGAAAAAAATAAAATAAAAAAGTGCTTTCTGACATTAAGCCAACACTATTTTTCATAGGTTAGTGTACTAGTACAAAACAATTTTCCATATGTAGCCTAAAGTACAAATGTTTCATTTCATATACCCATGCCAATATACCCATGCCAATAAATACAGTCGGCTTTCCACTTTTGTGGGTTCAACATTCACAGATTTGGTTATTTGCCCAAAGTTGACCATAGAATCTCACTGGATGACTTAGAGATTTCTAGACAAATGTTCTCAGATAAAGGAAAAAAAGTGTTCACAATTTTTATTTTTATTTGCAGTTTTTCCACTTTTGCAGGGGTCTTGTGCCCCAACCCCTCTGAAAGTGGAGGGCTGACTGACATCCTATGGGATGTTTCTTTTGGACCAATGCTGATAAATGTATAATCATTTTTCTGTCTTTCTCTGATAAACTTTATTTCAATTATTGTTTTATATTCCATTTTATATATTTTTCTGCATTGCTGAATTTTTTTTAATCTTGGTATCATGCTCCAAATCTCTCTTTAAGTTCACCCAAGGGCCAGATGGGTACACTATGTCTGGTCTGGATGGAGGTGAAGATGCACCAAGCATCATGTCCCACACCAATTGTGCTCTCTCTCTCTCTCTCTCTCTCTCACACACACACACACGTGTCACCAACCAGTTAAAGGACCTCCTCAGTCCGCAGACACACACTTCAAACTGGCTCCTGTGTTTTTACCACTCATAGAATCATAGAATTGGAAGATACCACAGGGGCCATCTAGTCCAACCCCCTGCTATGCAGGAACACACATCAAAGCATTCCCAACAGATGGCCATCCAGCCTCTACTTAAAGAGGCAGCATATTCCACTGCTGGACAGTTCTGACCATCAGGAATTTATTCCTGAGGTTCAGGTGGAATCTCTTTTCCTGCAGCTTGAATCTGTTGCTCCTTGTCCTAGTCTTTGGAGCAGCGGAAAACAAGCCCTCTCCCTCCTCGATATGACATCCCTTCAAATATTTAAACATGGCTATCATGTCCCCTCTTAATCTTCTCTTCTGCAGACTAAACATACGCAGCTCCCTAAGCTGTTCCTCATAGGGCATGGCTTCCAGATCCTTCACCATTTTAGTCCCCTTCCTCTGGACATGTTCTAGCTTGTCAATATCCTTCTTGAACTGAGGTGCCCAGAACTGGACACAGTATTCCAAATGAGGTCTAAACAATGCAGAATAGAGTGGTACCATTACTTCCCTTGATCTAGACACCATACTCCTTTTGTTGCAACCAAGAATTGCATTGACTTTCTTGACTGCTGCATCACACTGCTGACTCATGTTCAGCTTGTGATCTACCGAGACTCCTAGATCCCTTTCACATGTACTGCTATCCAGCCACGTGTCCTCAATCCTATATTTGCACATTCCATTTTTTCTGCCTAAGTGCAGGACCTTATATTTCTCTCTGTTGAAATTCATTCTGTTAGCTTTGGCCCAGCTCTCCAATCTGTCAAGGTCATTTTGAATTTTCATCCTGTCCTCTGTCATATTAGCAACCCCTCCCAATTTGGTGTCTTTTTCCTGGTGGGATGTATGATTGCTTCTGTAATATATCACCATCAGTCTATGACTGGTGGACTGTAAAGCTTACAGCCATATGATCTCCATCCATGGTCCTTACCTTGTAAATTGCTTCTGAGACTGCCCCTATCCTTTTGAATAACATTCTCCCTTTTTCATGCATTACAATTACTGATACCCTTTTGAGTTTCCAATTTCTCTGATGCAGAATTGCTCATTGGTCACCCAGTGACCTGTCTTTTCTTGATATGCCCATCTGTCTTCCATCTAACGCAGTGTAGCTAGTGGCTATCAGCTTTGGTAACGTATGAAAAAAACCAAACCACTGGTGTAAAAGGCTCTTTGACATTTCTTTCTGAAACTGAATCTGTCTGCTGGAATCCTTCTTGATGTTCACTTATCTTCTTAAAAAGGCAATCATTCATTTGCCCTTGAGGTCAGCGTCAGATCCTTGTGCCAGTTGGCTTTGTGGAAGCTTATGACCCATTTTTTTTTAAAACCCTTCAGTTTGTATGATGTGAATAGCAATAGTAAAAATGTAAAAAAAAGTGGGGGAGGGACTGAAACTGAACAAATACCAGAAAAAACAACTGAAGTTGGGAGTTATAATATCAAACTATGTATGAAAATTAAAAAAAAACTTTTATGTATATATGTGTGTGTGTGTGTGTGTGTGTGTATGTATATTTTAGGAAACTTACTAATCTATCATACACAATAATTAAAACAATGAAACATTACATGAAATATATATAGTATACAAATACAATAATTTAGTAAAAAGAACCAAAGTCCTGTGGGGAGACCTCCAGTCTCTTGAAATGCAAAAGCCTTGTTGGAGGCAGTTGATGGAGATGAATTGAATTTTCAGAAGATGTGCTAGTCCTTCCAAAGGCAAACAACTTTGTAAACCACTTGATAGGGAAGAATAAAGTCAACTGATGTCTGTTCAAGGCCACCACTAATTACAGCCAAACGCATTTGGACCATGAGTCTTCATCAGTGGCTGAAATAATTCCTTGAGCTTCCTTATCTTCAAAAATAAATCAACAAGCTTAATAATATCTATTTACTAAGAGAAGCACACATTAAAAATATACCAGTCAGTAATAAATGTTACCACAAATAAATCATTCGATATATAAAAAGGAGTATCCACAGATATTTCTCTGCTTTCCTACAGACTGATCTTTACCATGTAAAAGCAATCACTTAAATAACCAGGTGCAGGTTTCTTATATCTATTGAGAATTTTTCTCTTTCAACTAGATCCTTGTTCTGACATAACTTAACTAAATATTTTCAGTACATAGAATCATATGGACAACTTATTTCAGAATAAGCCTGTATACAGAAATTAAAAGACTTGTAAATATATACATAAAACATGCTTATTTTACAAAATGTTGATAAAACAATGGCAACAAAATACTCATAAAAATAGAGGAAAAAGAATAATCAATCCAATTTTATGTAGGATTTTGTATGAGGATGTGGATGAACCCTGTACCTCAAAAACAGCCAAGTCTGTTTGCAAGATAATTATATTGATGGCTACTTTATATGTGTCTTTAAATAAGGTCTTTTTAAAAAATATATACAAAATTGACCATGACAACCAGAAGGCTCTTTACGTAGAGAAGTATGAAATAATTAGATAAATGAATATTAACCTCAGAATTCCGTATTCAATTTGTTGGATTTATATTGTATTTTATAGATCTTTGTTTGAGATTAGAAGACTGCAGATTAATTGAAAGGGTCTACAGTAATACTGACATCCAATCAAGGCCCTTTTCACACGCGGGTGGCAGAACGGGGCTTACCTTGTTCCATCGCCACGCGGAGCGGCGCATTTCACTGCTCTGCACGCAGCAGCGTCCCGCGGCGTCCTCGGCGCCTGGCAGCACCCAAAATGGCGGATTTTGACTGGTGGAGCCTCTCCACCAATCGGAGAAGCTCGCCAGCCAGAAATCCCACCCCCTGCCCGATCTGCAGGGACGCCCTTTCGCGTGTCCGTAAATCCATACGGGCTCTGCGACGGGGCTGGACGGGGTTGGATGCCCCGTGCCTTTGAAAAACCACATAAAATGTGGTTTTTCAAAAGCATGTGGTGCCGTCACTTGCGGGCGCCTGACCGCGGATTGGCATGTGGATTTACTCACAAGTAATCCACCCCAATTCACATAACGGTGTAGATGACCTCTGTGGAGGTCGATCTACACTGTTTTTTTTAGCCCCATGTGAAAAGGGCCTAACTCATCATTTAAACCTGAAAGAGTAAGACTATTCAGCTAGTGTATCCAATAGGTGAATAGCAATAGTTCCATGGATATTAATGTGGCCTTTTCCTTGATTTCTAGTGTACTTAAATAAGATTATTTAATCTTGTTCAAGGCAAAACCTCAGCTGTAGGCACATCTGGATGGTTCTGAGATTAATAGTTTTTCTTAAAATGCTTCTTAACACAGTTCATGGCCAAAGTTCTATACATTAAATGCTCACATATTTTGATGAATCTCACAGTTGATCAATTGATTGAGCAACATGTGTCATATCCTTGAGCTCATCCATTGTCCAGTTATGTTTTAGATTATTTCTCAACCCACCAAGTCAAAAGTCTGCTCATGGATTGGTCGGCTGCACTGGGGACCACATTTATCTTACTTCTGAGAAAATGCAACCAGTTGTACAAGGATTTTTACATTAGGCCATCGGGCCTATTTTTGTCATGCCTTTTACCTTTCTCTTACCTTTCCGATATAGCAATTACTCTTCTAATTTTATGAAAAGCATGTATTTTATAGACATCAGCTTCAAGTAAATGTATGTTTAGAAATAATGGTCAGCTTATATCAATGTATATGCCCAGCTCTCATTCATATCCTAGGTGTATCCTGTTCCCCTTTTTTCCTTTCTTTTTTTTCTCTGTCATTTTTTGTTTCTTTTCTTCATAATCTTCATAATCAGATTTTAAAAATCTAATAAACTATATTAGAAAGCCCAAGAGGAGACAGACGGCTGATTTTTTATTTTAAATCCACTAAGTTACCAGTTGCGTTGAAATTTGAACTTGGTATCTCTGGGGAAAATTCAGCTTCCAAAACAGATTCAGAAAAAGGCTGATGCTAGTGAACTTAGGCTAAAAATAACCATGTTGATTACCTTTCTGTAGTTAGATGTTTAAGAAAGAAAGGTGGGTGAATGCATGAAACTAACTTCCTTCCTTCCTTCCTTCCTTTCCTTCCTTGTTGTTTTTGAAGAACATGTTTTCCTTTCTTTTGCAAAGCCCTCCTCTGTGACCAGAAGAAGGAGAACAAATTATGCAAAATAATGTCAAATTTCCATAATTTGTATTTGTTACAGAATTCTTCTTTTATTCGAGTGGGTGACCTCAGCTCAGAATTTTAAAATAGGATATATACAACATTGCTTTTTGGCACATTGGATCCAAAACTCTGCAGATATACAAACTATAAGGGGTAGAACAGTCATTGCCTAGGAAAGATGCTAGGAGAAGCTGTGAACTTGCTGATCTTTTTTAGCAGAAGATAGCAATAGCAATAGCATGTGTATTTCTATACTGCTTATCAGCTAAGTGCTCTCTAAGTGGTTTACAATGTGTTAGCTAATTGCCCCCCAATGAATTGGGTACTCATTTTACTGACCTGCGGAAGGATGGAAGGCTGAGGCAATCTGGAGCCCGGCAGGATCAAACTCATAACCTTGTGGCTGCAGTACTGGCATTTAACCACTGTGCCACCAGGGCAGTGAGTAAATGCCCTGGTGCTGCTGGCATTAATGACCTTTACATTATGGAACAAATGCTGGTATTAAAGCAGGTTTTGTTAGTGAGCCTGCTTCCAAATTAACTCCTGCCTGTTAACAAGATGCAAGTTGAGATCATAGAATCAAAGAATCACATGTTGGAAGAGCCTACAAAGGCCATCGAGTCCAAACCCCTGTCATGCAGGAATACACAATCAAAGCACTCCTGACAGGTGGCCATCTAGCTTTTCTTTAAAAGCCTTCAAAGAAGGAGACTCCACCACACTCTAGAGCGGCACATTCCACTGTCGAACTGCTCTTACCATCAGAAAGTTCCTCCTAATGTTTGAGGGAATCTCTTTCCATGTCCTAGTCTGTGGAGCAGCAAAATGTAAGCTTTCTCCCTGCTTCATGTGACATCCTTCCAAATATTTAAGCATGGCGATTATGTTACCTCTTAACTTTCTCTTCTTCAAGCTAAACATACGCAGCTCCCTAAGCTGCTCCTGATAGGGCATGGTTTCCTGGCCTTATGACATTTTGATTGCCCTCTTTTGGACATGTTCCAGCTTAGCAATATCTTTCTTGAATTATGGTGCTCAGAACTGAACACAAAGTTCCAAGTGAGGTCTGACCAAAGCGGAATAGAGTGGTACTATTACTTTCCTTGTCCTAGATACTATACTATTGATGCAGCCTGGAGTCACATTTCATTTTTTAGGTACTGCAGCACATTGTTGACTCATGTTCAGCTTGTGGTCTACTAAGACCCCTAGATCCCTTTCATATGTATTGTGATCACCTATCTTATTTCTGTGCATTTCATTTTTTATCTATCTAAGTATAGTACCTTACATTTCTCCCTAATTTTACAACTTTTCCCCTAAGTTTCCAAACTCAGCAAATACATCTCCAAACTTTTTAAAAGAGGAAATGAAATACTGAAACATCCACAAGATGAGAAAATCTTGCACTATGGTACTCATATCACCCTTCTCCTGAAGAAAGTCTAAGGAAGCAAAATTAATCCACTTCTTTGGCTGCCATTAAATTAATGTGAACTAACGGTGTGTGTGTGTGTGTGTGTGTGTGTGCGCGCGTGTGTGTAAAAAAAGCACACTAAGATACCAGTTTCAACATGATTTTTGCTTTGCTAGCATGTATTGTTTATACAATTCTATCTTCATTTCTCTTCTTTATTGAGGTCATAGGAACAGATAAAGGGTTTTTGGGAAAGATTTTTTAAAAAAAGAAACTTAACCTGATTTGTATCTTCTCCTCCTCCCTGTAGACCTAATTATTTCCTTGGTTTTGAGCATTTATTCATTTCATTTCATTTCATTTCCATTCTGATGCTACCTTTCCCCTGGAGTGGAACTGAAGGTGGCTCACTAAAGGAATCAATTAAACCCAATAGTAAAATTTTAAAAACAATTAAGATCATCACATTAAAACAGTATGAGAAAAGACTGGTGTGGTGGAGGACACCATTCACATGAAACAACAGCATTCAGTTCTCATAGGCTAAATGGAGAAACCTGTTTTGCCGATGCCAAGGGCATCTTGAAAGACACAAAGACGTTTTGAATATAGGAACTTGGTTAGTCATGATGCTGAGATGGGTGCTTCTAAAAAGTTGTGTTATACAAGGACAGATAATCTCTATATCTGATCCAGTACTGTCTAGCCTTACCTTACTTGAGATGTGTTCATTTATAATTCTCATTATCCACAACCAGCTTAGCCTACCTGTGTTGACTGAGAAAGATGGGGGTAATTGTTAAACCAGATCTTGGAAAGCAGAGAACTAGACACGCTGGATACAGGATTCTAGGAGTTCAAAAGAATAATTTTTCTATTCTCTGAGTCAGACAATGGCAGCATGGAGAAGATCTGTCAGTTCTGGATGGCAGAGACTCTACAGCACTTTGAGTGGAAGTCTTTCCCATCACCTGTTACCTGATCTTCTTAGCTGGAGATGTGAGATTGAAGTTGGACCTTTCTGCACACAAAACATATGCCCAACCTTTGAGCCCTAATCTTGACTGTGTCTTTTGCTGGAAAACTTCAGGCTTGTGGCCCAGAGTCAGTCTTCTTTCATCTTTCTGTTATAACTCCTTGATTCATTCCCACTCTACTTATGCCTACTTCTGTTGTGGAATAATAAAAATAAAGGGATTATTTGGAAAGGATAGTAGGATATCTAGATATTATTCAATGCATTGATGTGAGGTGCTGGGTATGTGTGTTTTCCTATGTATTTTAACTTTAACAATTACCTAGTAAGTAGATTTAGGCTAAGAGACAATGGCCATTTCCGCACTAAACTGTTATAGCGCAATTATTTCAACATCCTGTGGAATTCTGGGGTTTGTAGTTTGCTGAGGCCAAAGAGCTCTCTGGCTGAGAATTCTAAAAGCCCTTGGATATTGAAAGTGGAATAATAGCACTATAACAGTGTAGTGCAGAAATAGCCAATGATTGGCTCAAGGTTGCCAGCTCAAATTCATGGTTAAACAGTGATATGAACCTATGTCCCTTGTTCACGTTCTATGCTCTGCATGCTTACAAGAACAACCATGGTTATATAACAACAACAGCAACAACAATACATTTCTCAATCCTTAAAATGGAAAATTAATGATTCCTATGTGGAAGCTTTAGTTCTTTTCAGGGTCTTTCCAAAAGTAGCTGCAGCTGTTTTCATCCCGTCTGCTAGAGAAATCAACATTTGCCCTTAGGTGATTGAAAGGTTTGTGAACAAACTGAGGAGTTCTTGAACAGAGAAGAAAACCTCTTGGTTGCAGGTAGAATTCAGCTCTGTCATACTTTCTCAAAGGTGAATCCCTCTCCCTGTTCTTTTCTCCTGAAAAGAAAAGAAATCAATTTCAAAGGCAGTCAGAATATGTTAACAATTGCGCTTTGGATCTCAGAAGACTCATTGTGATCTGACATTTTTTGTATGTTTTGTGGGCAACTCACAGTCAGAGCCTCAGGCAGATAAATACAAAGAGAACAATATTGGGGCTGTGAGTTTTACCCTGTTTCACCTTTTCCATCTTTCCCTTACTTTTGAATAACATGAAAGGAGTTTTCTCTTGTTGCCGTGTCTTATTTTCAACTACTTACTTGGGAAGATTCAAATAGCTTTCTAGGTTTACCAGATGAAATAAGAGACAGAGTGCTTGGCCCTTTGATGGTTATGTTGAAGAGGGAGTTTCTGCAGGTGTTACTTGTGTCATCTGGCAACCCTACTTGTCACTCATGACTCAAACTGTTGACAGCAGTCATAGATTTGTATAAATTATATATAGTATAGAAAAGTAAAACAAAACTACAGAGCAAGCAAACAAATCCAAACAAATGCAGATTCTCTTATGATTTCATGTTAAAATGTTAAATTAAATGGAAGATTAAAAGTAGAGCTGCAGTGGTACTAGATTAATCAGCTGGAGTAGGGATGAAAGTCGTGTTTTGTGGGCTCCATATCCCTTCAAGAGATTTTTCTTGTGTTCCAACGCATTTCCCAGCTGCTTAAGATACTTCAGATGTGTCACACACATGCATTCCTGAATCATGCTCACTTTAGGGCTATTTTACACTTGATTGTGAGGTACATCTTGACCTGAGAAAGAAGATCCTGTTGGACATCTGTTACCCACACACAGTTCCAACCATGTGAGAGAGAAGAATATGAGGGCATGCTCCTTGGCCCTCTTTTTCTGTTACTGTCACCAGGCTCATTATTCTCCAGACACTAGAAACTGAACTCTTGCAGCAAAGAGACTTCTTCACTTGAGTACTTTGTGTGATTTAGGACCTTTCCACACTACACTGTTACAGTGCTATTTTTCCACTTCCAACATCCTGTGGAATTCTTTCCAAGTTTCTTCTTTCCTGTTGAAATGGTCCATGTGTTTATGAAAGCACAAAAATTCTGGACCATTCTGACAACTACTATGCCAGACTACACAGAGAGGCCATTGAAATCCATAAACAATTTCAACAGGAAAAAAGAAACTAAAATTTGGCTACCAGTACTGAAGAACACTAAAATCAAGACTCAAAAATATGCCAATGAACCCTACCCAGACTCTGGAGGTCCCTCCACAGGAAACATTACAATGGGTTGCTAATGTACTTAATGCACTGTTATGCATATCCCCTAACTAACAGTAGGGGATATCCCATTTAACAACAGGCCATCACACAGGCCAACTGTAACATATGCAAATTGCTTCCTCCTATCCGGGGACTACACAAATATATACACTCTGGCCCTTTTCACACGGGAAGGGAAAAACGTCCTGAGACGTCCTGAAACAGAGCTTACCTTAGTCCATCGCCACGTGGAGCAGTGCGTTTTTGCTGCTCCACACTCGTCGGCATCCTGCGGCATCCTGCGGGGCCCAAAACGACGGCTTATGACTGGTGGAGGCTCTCCACCAACCAGAGAAGCTCGCCAGCTGGAAAGCCTGCCCCCGGCAGATCTGCAGGCACGCCCTTGCGCGCGCCTGCAAATCCACACCGGGCGCTGCAACGAGGCTGCACGCTACTGCACAATCATGCTTTTTAAAAACCACTTCAAAAGTGGTTTTCAAAAAGCACGCGGCGGCGCCACTTCCGGGCGCCCCAGCACAGATTGGGGTGTGGAATTACACAAAAGTAATCCACCCCAATCCATTTTACGGTGTAGACGACCTCCGTCAGAGGTCGCGCTACACCGTTTTAATACCCCCATGTGGAAAGGGCTTTTGTCTTACTTCCATGCCACCAGATCCTCTGAAGATGCGAGCCACAGATGCAGGCGAAATGTTAGGAGCAAATACTAATAGAACATGCCTCAAAGCCCAGAAAAACCCACAATAACCTATGGATTCCAGCCCTAAAAGCCTTCGACTTTACAACTCCTGACTATTTCTTGCCTAAAAAAACCCTAGGAAATTCATGGGTTTGCCATAAGTCAACAAGCAACTCGAAGGCACATACACACAGAGAAACAGTACTATTCAGGAGAAATTGCATAGGAATTATTTGGTTTATTTGCAAACAATTCTTCCATGGTAAATGTTTGAACTACATAGATGTCTATTAACAAATCATGCTACTACTGAGGCCTTGGACTTTTCCAGACTGGTCTAAACAAGTGTGAGCTCTCAAAGTGTAGATTCTTCATTTTTGTTGTTGTTGATTCTGTGTCTGCTTGTTCTTTGTCAATGTGCTTTTTTTCAATTATGTTTTAAGGTTCAGTTTATAACTGGGCAGAGCAATTTTTGCATCTTCACTGGAAAGCTTTCAAACTTGATGTGTGGTATGCTGAGATAGCATTCTGTTCCTATGTCTCTGAACATTTTTTGTTACTTTTCCTTGAGTTGTAGTGCATCAGTGAAATGGTGAAACAGAATTTCAGTGCAAAAATACTGTTTCACTGATGCACTATGATGCTATAACTCTTTTAAAAAAAAAAAAAATTTATAATGGGGAGAAGAGTATGAAAGAATTGCTTTAACTTTCCCACTATTATTCTTAAAATTATGCAGGCTACTTCAAAATACACAACATTGGGAAAGTGGTCAAAAACTAGCACGAACCATAACAATTGATGTACATGTGACCCTTCAGCCTTTCTTGATCCACTGTGTTTTGGAGATACAAACAAACAAACAAAGGACAGGAATGAAATGTTGCAGCTGATGCTCCAATTGCCAGCAACAGCTAGGATAACAAAAATGTCATTTGGATATATTTGAAGAAGCTCAGTTCATGTTTGTGCACTGCAAAACCACAGTGAATTTTAAAGTATCTGAAATCATATTTTCGAGCCTCAGTTCTCCCACTGTTTATCTGTAACATGAGATCTCCAAAAATGCATCTCACAGGCAATGTGAAGAAGAACAAAAATAAAATTTAATAAGCACTGTAAATAAAAGGGCCTTGATGGTTCTGTGATATGCTTTACATGTAAGTGTATATTTTTATTGGATGGAATATATTTCCTTCCTTGTTCAGGCATTGCTGCCTCACAATGCTCAGCTCAGCCCGTCGTAATACTGAAATGCTTTCTTATGCTTGGTTGCGCCAGCAGGCTTTTGTCAGCAAATTTGGTGATGTTCAAATCTGCCTGAGGCACCAGGAGCCAAGAGAAATGAGTCGAAGTGGCAGAAAGACTGCTGCTGAGAAGCCAAGTTTTTCGTTCCCCAGGCACAGAGCAGGCGGTTAACACTAATTCAGGCTGCCATCTGTTTCTTCGTTCTGTAAAAGGTCATGTTTACCAAATAATGCAAAGGCAAGAGGAGTCTGAGGTTAAAGTGAAAGTAATTAAACCTTGCAGCAAAGAAGGCACTGCCCTTTCTATCTTCTTCCATAATGTTTCCTTTTGTGCTTTCAGACCTCATTGGCATAGGAGCCCAAGTACTATTCAGGGAAGAGCTCTGTGGAATTATTTGCATTAGCAAATCTTGGAATGTCCTGATTCAAACATGCAGACACGGGGTAGAAAGTGAGGCTTTTACATATGCTACAATTAAAAGAGATCTTAATTCTGCCCATTGTTTTTGTTGTGTGCCTCCAAGTCATTTCTGACTTGGCATCCCTAAGGTGAACCTATAATGGGGTTTTCTGGGGGCTGAGTGTGTGTGGCACACCAAATGTCACCTAGTGGGTTCTCATGGCCAAGCAGGGAATCAAATCCTGGTCTCCAGGGTCATAGTCCAACACTCAAATCATTACTCTGTACTGCTCATAGAGAATCCAAATTCTGCATCAAGAAAAACAAAAAACAAATCCCCTAATCTGCCCATTATGCACACTAGGCTAGGGACACCTCCTGGTTTAAGGAGAGCCTCAGCAAAGTATCCTGTGCTGCGCTCTTACATAGACTGGTGGCTCCACAACTTACTTGATGATAGTAGTGGCAGCCCAGGATTTTAACTTCCCCAAATATTGGTGTACTGTGGAAAATAGAGAGGCCAGTTAAGTTTGCCCCAGGCCTTGAAGTTTCCAGGCCGAAACCTGAGACCTACAGATAGTTCTTGGTGATGTCATTAAGGATTATCCTTTAAGCACTAGCCACAGTTGCTCACGGCTTCTCATGAAAAAATGTGTGTATGCACACAGACACAGTACCACTCTATTCTGCTTTGGTCAGACCTCATCTGGAATACTCTGTCCATTTCTGTACACCTCATTTCAAGAAGGATATTGACAAGTTGAAATATGTCCAGAGGAGGGCAACCAAAATGGCGAAAGGTCTAGAAACCATGTCCTATGAGGAGTGATTTAGGGAGCTGGGTATGTTTAGTCTGCAGAGGAGAAGGTTAAGAGGGGATGTGATCGCCATGTATATTTGAAAGGATGTCATATTGAAGAGGGAAAGGGCTTGTTTTCCATTGCTCCAAAGACTAGGACAAGGAACAATGAATTCAAGCTGCAGGAAAAGAGATTCCACCTGAACCTCAGGAAGAACTTTCTGACAGTCAGAACTGTTGGCAATGGAATATGTTGCCTTGGAGGTGTGGTGGAGTCTCCTTCTTTGGAGGTTTTTAAGTAGAGGCTGGATGGCCATCTGTTGGGAGTGCTTTGATGTGCGTTCCTGCGTGGCAGGGGGTTGGACTGGATGACCCCTGTGGTCTCTTCCAACTCTATTATTATTTTGTCACACACACACACACAGAATGTGTTTTCCTATTTGGAAATTAAGCCAAAAATCTTAGCTAAATAGGCTATTCCCAGATCAAGGTGAAATGAGGAGACCATTCTCACTTAGCAAAATAGAATAAGGAACGTTTAATTTAATTTACTTGCTTCTTGTTCAAAGGTGGATACAATGCAGAGTGGAGGGTAAGTCTGGCATCACAATAACTAGAAGAGAAGCAGGAAGTAAATACACAGAGCTCTCTGGAGAAACTCTTCAAGATGCAGCAAATAAATAAATAATCTTTGTAAATGGTAGCAAGCTGCTACTCTACTAGATGAATTGGAGATCTACACACAGCTCTTTCCTCTTGTCTGAAGCTGAGCCCACCAAAACTGGAGAATTTGCACCTTCATCTCCTGCCTAGAGATGGCTCATGGAAACCGGAGACATGGGGACCCTGAGATCTGCAAACCCTAGTGAGACATTAACAGCACTCTTCCTGTTTTCAAGCTGGGGTTCAAAGGCAGGTGTCACTTCCCATCAGCCCTGCCAAAATTCTGACACTATGGCAGCTGCCTAAGGATGCTACGAAGATGCTGAAGTTGGACTTCAACTAAACACATTTGCTCACCTTCCACTGTATGTGCATAAGGGTCCACATCTGCCTCACCTGCCCTTATGTGAGGTACATTAGTGGCAAAAAGATTCACTGGGGCCCATTCACACTGCACAATTATAGTGCTGTATTCCACTTTAACTGCCATGGCAACATGCCATGGAATCCTGGGAGAGTTGAGAGAAGTGCAATTAGATTCTCATCTGAAGAGCTCTAGTGCCTCCTCAAACTATAAATCCCAAGATTACATAGGATGTTGTCATGGCAACTGAAATAGAATATAATTGTGTGGTGTTAATGGGCCCCAGATGTCAAAGGAACCATATGGAAAATCAGTTGCAGAAATTTGTGATGACTGAACAGAGGATAACCATCAGATGAAAGCAGGGTTTGGTGGGTGGATATTTTTTTTAAAAAAACACTCTTGTGCTTGAATCAGGCTGTGGTTGAAGTGAGTTAAGGGAGGAGTGACAGTCTGTGGGAAGGTTAAGACCCTTCAGTTTGCCTCTTTCACCCCTGATTATGCTATCCTGTAAACTGTTGTTATGGGGTTGCTGTCTCTTTTGACCAAAGTTCACAGTTTCATGGAGAGTCATCATGACCTCTGTGCGATCTGAGAGACTACGCAAAGCCTTGTGAGTGAACCCTTCTGGAATCTGTTCTTTTTTTAGGAGCTATCTCAGAATAGCAATTTTTGCTTTTTTAGGTTTGGCAGCTCTTGAACAGTTTTCTCCTCTTCAGTTTTTAAAATAAGCCTTGCAGACATGGGGTAAGAGATCAGGTCCTCTTATAGATCAGTAACTTAAAGAACAGGAAGCAAGGGAGACACATGGATGGAGGTAGGTGTTAAAGGTTCAGAAAGAGACAACCAAAATGATTCAAAGAGCATCTCTCTGTGAGAAAAATATTTGGGGCTCTGTTTTTAATTTATTAAAGATACTCGAAAGGACACATTGTAGATATTTATAAGACATTTATAAAATTTCTGTATAGTGTGAAGAGTGGATCAGAAAGGGTTGTGGTTTGTTGTTTTGTTTTGGCTTTCCTTCTCTATAATATTAGAACTCATGATTTCACAATGAAATTAACGAGCAATAGATGTGAGGTGGGCAAAAGAAAGCCTCTTTCATCACAATGCATAATTTGATTGGAATTTACTGCTAGACATTGTGATGTTGACAATTCATGCAAATGACTTTAATGGGAGATTAGACAAATTAGTAGGGGAAGGGTTTTTTAATTGGCTGTCAAGCACAATAGGTTAGGGTCAACTTCATCAACAATAGAAGCATGTTTGTATTTAACTTCTACTTAAAAAATTAGTGGCTACTGTTGAGTGTGTATATGTGTGTGTGCGTGCGTGTGTGTGTGTGGAAGGGAGAGAATTATTGAGATCATAGGTTGAAAGAGGGGTTAATTCTATCTTGCCTTACTACAGTCTTTTTTTTTTAATTGTTTACATTCAAAAGAGTTCTCAGTTACATACAATAATGTTCCTGTATAACAAAAGCAGGAAAGTGAAAATGCAAGAGGAAAAGAATAACCACATGAGTTGTAAATTTCTATAAAAGATGACCAAATATCCAAATACAAGTCCATTTGTAAATTTCATAAATTTTGCCTTGCTCAGTTCTGACAAGAACTATTCTAGACCTGCTCTTTGTAGTAGGAAGAAAGCTCCTGTTGTCTCCAAATATGAATCACAGGTGCAAAGGAGCATTTTTTTTTTGCAGGACTACAGCAGAGGAAGAAAGGGTTGATTTTTTTTGCCTGTCTGCTGCAGTTCTGATATGTCTCACCCTCCCTCCTCTGTTATTGTGTGCATTTTTTGAAAATATCTATATTGCAAACAAGACATATAGAATCAGAGAGTTGGAAGAGACCACACGGGCCATTGAGTTCAACCCCCTGCAATGTAGGTATACACAATCAAAGCACTCCCTACAGGTGGCCATGCAACCTCTCTTTAAAAACCTCCAAAGAAGGAGACTCCACCACATTCTAAGGAAGCATATGCCACTGTCAAACTGCTCTTACCGTCAAGAAGTTCTTCCTAATGTTTAGGTGGAATCTCTTTTCTCTCTCTTAGTCTCTGGAGCAGCAGAAAATGAGTTTGCTCCATCTTCCATATGACATCCTTACACAAATTTAAACATGGCCATCATGTCACCTCTTAATCTTCTCTGGAGACTCAGGGTCAGACCCTGAAATCTTGCAAACCTAGCAGGCATACTTTCCACAAATTTGGACCCAACACATGATTTTGTGACCATTCTCTCTAAGCAATGTTGTTATGCAAAGCAGGGAATACTCAAGTAGGAACTTTCTCTCTGGACTCCAGTTCCTGGAGTATGTGGGAGAATAAGCAGCAGAGAACCGTCTGGCTGGCCACTGCCAATAAATCAATGAAGATTCGATAACCTGTTGTTCTGGTCCATCAGGCCTCTTGTGAAGTTGGAATACTTTTACCCCAAAGGCACTGTTGTATACTTGAAACTGAATTCTCTACATCTGTTTCATATAAATCCAAAGGAGTCCTTCAGACAATGTGTAAATGATGCTGCCTGGTTAAATTCATTTTAAATGAAGTAATTTTTTGATTTGAATAAATGTTGCCTTATTGTTAAATAGGTGCTATGGATTTTTAATGGTCCTGTCAACTGATTCATTACTTTTTGCTTATTCATTGTCTTGCCTTTTCACAGAGCTGTTGATGGATAGCCTAGCTGAAATAAATATTTTAGCTTCAGTGTCTCACCTTAGGCCATATTTTTATCTAATGGAGCTAACTCTGTCTCTTAACTGATAAACATTTTAACATAAAACTTAAAAATAATTCATTTCTTCCTTGAAAAATGATTCCAAATGCATCTCAATCTGGAGACATCATTCATGGTTATTAGTAGTCATCCATGGTAATATTAATAACAATGACCCAGTATTTCATGTGTTTGCTTTCAATATGAATATTGAAATGAGAGAAGATTTGGCACAGTACTAAACTAAAAACCCATCATCTGTCCTGAGGGAAGCTCCATCACGTATGCCAAAAAATCACAAAGTGTAGAGACACAAAGTGTAGAGAGACACACAAGAAAGTCCTCCCTCTGTCTTGGAACTGAAGGTGTTATGGCAGTGGTATTTATCCTTGTACTATACATAGTCAGGCACACTCTCCATACCTGGCACCAGTTCCAGAACATTTATACTTGACACCTGGGTCTACAATCCTCAATTATTATTTGCTCCAAATGCCACAGAGTACCTTGGACCACTTTAGATCTGTTGGACTTCAACTCCTAAGCTTCTCTCAGCCTACATAGTTGATGGCTGTGTTGGTTTAAAGTTGATAGGATTTGTAGTCCTAAGCATCTGTAGGGGCACAAGCTTTAGGACAGGTTATGCAGGGTGATACAACACTGATTGCTCCAGAGCATTTTGGAAAACTAAAATGGCAGCTCATAAGCGTGCTTAGAGAACCTAGGTCATCTACTGAGGTTGTGTAGTGTGAGACTCACACAGCTGCTAGTCAAATTGTAGAATTCATTACCACAAAATGTAGTGATGGCCATAACTTTGGATGGCTTTCTAATGGGATGTGGCAAGTTTATGTACTAGCACTACTAAATATAAATATATTTATTTATATATATTCTTTAGGTATGCAAGTAAGTGGTGAACATGAGTGGGAAGGCAGTAATGCCCATGTTCTACCTATAGGCTTCCCATCGGCATCTAGTTGGCCACTGCCAATACAGAATGCTTGACTACCTGGACATTTGGTTTTATCCGACCATCTTAAGTTACAGTGTTTTGAATCATGGAAGAGCAATCTCGAAGTAAAATATAAACATAAAAGTGACCCAATGTCAGAGTTCAACTCCCCGCCCAACTCCCAGTCTGTTAGCAAGGGAAGGAAGGCAATAGTACTTGCCCAAGAGGAGAAGGCAGTGGAGAGTGTCTAATGCTTACAATCAAGTAGAAATGCTGAGCTGAGCTGAAGTCAAGGTCAAATTCAAAAAGTCCAAAATGCCGAAGGTCCATCCAAAAAAGGTCAAGAGAGCTGGAACACAAGGGTTGTGGGAGCCTGAGTAGTGATTTGCTACAAGCAAACAGCGAGCCATACTGACAGACTTATATAGCTGATAAAAACAGGTGTTACTCATCATTGTTCTGTTTTCTCAGTCTCACCAAAACAGCTTCCCTCTGAGCTGCTCTTTTTTGTCACCTCTGTGATTGCAGACTGGGGGGCAAAGGTGGATCTAATTCCTCTAATCATTGCTGATCCCTTCTCTCTCTGGCACTGGCTGCCACAACTGTGTCTCAGTTTGTCTTTCAGCTGATGGGGGTGTTGACAAGGTAGTTTGGTCCATCACTAGCTCTGTTTCTGGCACAGTCAATTGCTCATTGACCTCTGAGCCATCATCATACCCACCCATATGGACCTTTGTCCCTTTGCACCCCTCAGACATGGAGACAGAAGCATACATTGTTCTGTTGACTCTTGTTCAGTAGCCTTGCAGGTTTGGTAGTGTTTCAGAAGCCTACACATTATATGGATGCCTATAATGGATGTTGATGATTTTTTATTTAAAAATTGAGCATTGTTCTGATTTTTTCATAGAAGTGAGAGCAAGGAATCATGCTGATCAACCAGTGATGCTTCTGCAATCAATCTTAAAATTCTGGTTGGCTCTTTGGAAAATCAAACCTTGAGATGTGAGACAAGAAACTGAGTCTTCTCCTGGCAAATCAAGGACAAGCACATTTGTCTCTTCCAGACAGATAACGAGTTTGAGTTGGCATAGAAAAATGCTAAGAACTACACTAACTGGTTGTTAGGCACAGAGATCACAAGAGCCTGAAAAGGCTAAAAAGGGGGAGTGTTTCAGGATCTGAGCTGTGCGAGTGAGCTGAGCCGGGAGAAGGAAAGATGGTCGTTGTAAATTCATTTAGGTTTATTGAATTTTAAGAGATTGTCTTATATTTCTGGGAGGCCTGTTTGCAATTCTTCAGTGATAGAACAGCAGGGTGGGAAGTAGAAGAATGAGAATTTATCATTTTGGTAACTTAGGGGTTTTTCCCCCAGCCATAATTCTGTGTTTTTAACTGTCACAAATTGGAAGATAAATACCTTTTCAAGAATGACATATTTTTATATAACAGAACATATAGGAATGGTATGATCTCATAAATATAAATAATATTATGGCAATTCCTTTACTTTTAAGGCAAAAACAATAAACAAACATAGCTGTTTTTGTCCAAGAGCAAAATCCAAAAATAGGATTGGGCACAACTTTTATTTGATCACTAAAATATTCTAGACATGTTTACTACTTTTAAGGTAGGCATTTATCAGAGACAGGCTTCTGGAGTTATTTTCTTAATATCTCCTTAATAATTCCTTAATGTCTCTGTTTAGGGATGATTTGTTAAGAAAAATCTTTAGGACAGGTACTTGGAAAACATCTGGATCATATCTGCAAGGCTCCACTGGAAATCAGAAGAACTGGGAGAGAAGCAGATCTAGGTTAAACACTATTGTTGTTTTTCTTGTGTGCCTTCAAGTCCTTTTGGACTTATGGCAACCCTAAGAAACACCTGTCATGGGGTTTTCTTGGCAAGATTTGTTCAGGGAAGGCCATTGCCTTCCTCTGAGGCTGAGAGTGTGACTTACCCAAGGTCACCTGATGGGTTTCCATAGCCAAGGAAGAATTTGAACCCTGGACTCCATAGTTCTAATCCCATACTCAAACCACTACACACTGACTTTCCTTAAGCACTGTAGACATTTTTTAATGAATAATTGTGGGGGAGTTTGAAGGGATTTAGATGTAGGACCAGGCTACCATTATAGAGATCAGTTAAAAATCAGAAAGGATAGTCCCCACAAAACATGGGTAGTGGAAGAACAATAATCCAGAGTGAATGGGGATGAACTATTGCCTGTGAAGTTTCTAGACAACCAAGAAAGAAAGGATGGTTTGCACATTTGCATGGAGTAAAGATTAGCATATCCTGCAATTGTTCCAACTTGGCAGGGAGAGACCTGATTAATTGTCTGTCATCCTACTTTTCAGCTGCTTTTAAAACATCCCATTTTTCTCTCCTCCTCCTCCTCCTCCTCTCCTCCCTTTTCTTTGGCTTACTTCAATTGCTGCAAACTGAATTCAAAGTGCAGAAGTCATTTGCACTCAACTCAGAAGTGGAGAAAGGGCAGAATCTTGCCCTTCTTTGTAGTCTCAGACAAAAGCAAAGCAAATTGCTGCAATCTCTGCTAGGCTATCTTTCTTTCTTTATTAACTTTTGCCATCTTGACGATATTCTGATGTTGTCCTGATGTTGTTTGGCCACACATGTCCTGGTTTTCTTCTGTGAAATGTTGGCGGTATGGGATGATCACTCTCCTAGAGTGATCAGTTGCATTAATTTCTCATGCAAGCAAAGTGATGCTCAGAATTCTATAACAAAGACTTTTACCATATATGGAACAAGAAATGCCAGATATCCAAGTTAGATTTAGAAAAGAAAGAGGCAATAGGGATTATACTGCAAACATACATTGGATAATGGAACATACCAAACATTTTCAGAAGAAAATCAGCCTGTGCTTTATAGATTATTAGGAAACATTTTGATTGTGTAGATCATGAAAAACTATGGAACGCTCTTATAGAAATATGGGTATACCACAATATTTGATTGTCCTGATGTATAAACTGTACTCAGGGCAAGAGGCTACCATCAGGACAGAATACAGAGAAATAAAACAGGATTAGACTCAGAGGAAGGAGATGTGAAAATTGAAGAAGGAACATCGACAATTTACAATATGCACAGGACACCATATTATTCGCAGAAAATAGCAAAGACTTGGAACGAGTACTGAAGAAAGTCAAGGAAAAAAGTGCAAAGGAAGGTTTACAGTTGAACATTAAGAAAAATAATGACCACAGGTGATTTACATAACTTTGAAACAGATAAGGAAGCTGTTGAAATAGATCAAGATTTTCCATACTTCGGCTGAGAGTAGAATAGAGCTCAGAATAGAGATTGCAGTCAAGAAATCGGAAGAAGACAAGGACTTGGAAGGGAAGCTATGAAGGAACTAGACAAGATCCTGAAGAGTAAAGATACATAACTGAATACTAAACTTAGAATTGTCCATGCCATTGTATTTCCAATTTCTGTGTATGGTTATGAAAGCTGGACAGTGAAGAAAGCTGCTAGGAAGAAAACACCATTGAAATGTGGTGCTGGAGAAGAATTCTACAGTTACAATGGACTGCTAAAAAGACAAATCAATGGGTCATAAAGCAAATCAAGCTTAAATTCTCCCTAGAAGTCAAGGTGACCCAAATAGAGACTGTTGTACTTTGAACACATCATAAGAAGCTTTGACTCACTAGAAAAGATAATAATGCTTGGTAAGGTAGGGAGGGAAAACTGCATTACCAATAGATAGACTTAATCAAGGAAGCCACATCCATGAGTCTGCAAGATCTGAGCAAGGCTGTTTATCGTAATCATAAATTTTATGGTACATAACTGTCGGCTGCCTGCCTAGCGAGCCTGAAAACTGGGGTATTTGTTTAAGCAAACAAGGACCTCCAAAGAACCTCTGGCATAAACTACAGCCTAGAGGAAAAACAGCCACTTCAGACCGCAATAAGGAAAAATACAAAAGGTTTATTGCGGGTAACAAATTAAGGCATTTAGCAAAAGCCCGTCATAAAGTTAAACCGTAAAGACAGCAGAGTAACATACAAACCAGCACAACAAGGAGACAAGAAAGAGAGAGGAAGAATGCTTTTTCCAAACAGCTTATATACACTCTACACAGCTGTACATTATTAGGTACTCTACATGTGCCTCAGTCAAACACATAAACTTACAACTTAAACATTTAACATACAGCTGTGTAGCCTTCTCAGTCTACACCTTGAGCTTAAAGGGCAAGGTCAGAAGAAGCAGCGCAGCATCAAGTAAGATTAACCCTTTACATATAGTGACAATAACCATAGATCATCACAATGGAAAATAAATAGCATGAAGACATTAGTAAATAAGTGTCACATTAAAAGCTTATTTAATATTAAAAACTTTCTTGATGTTAAATGCCATATATGTGCCTATCATTGTTGCAGTACATTGTGGCAGGGATGTTGATAATAGGGTGACTTGGAGATTCTTTGTTCATAAGGTCACCATAAGTTGAAGTTAACTTGAGGAGAATTAACAACAACAAGAGTGGTCTACTCCAAAAGAGAATAGGGTACTTATACCTTTAATAACTTAAGAGCTGTTTATAAATGGGGTTTTTGGTTTTAAGTATAGTTTGTCATGCTGCCCTCGACCGACCTCTCCCAGGATTGAGAGAAAGTTGGAAGAGTGATTGCTGCAGCTGGTAATCTGTTACCATGGGAGAGAGGGTTGACTCCACACAAAGCAAAGGGAAGCAACTGATAGGAGAAGATACCATCTTGCCCTTCTCCTTTGGGAGTAAAATACGTTAGGCCAGCCCTGGTTTGTGAGTAGTGGGATAATGGTTAAAGCATTGAAGTGAGACTTAGGAGATCCAAGTTCAAGTTCCCAGTGACAGTTGACACTCAGAGTTCGGTCATTTACTCCATCCTGTGCCACCTAATATTTTGTTGGGAGGATAAAGTTGTCAGGAAGAGAGGTAGATGTGTTCTCTTGAGCTCACTGGAAGCAAGATAGGATCTCATAGACAAGCAAATAGTGGATGTTAAGGGGCAGGCAGAGAATGTGGTCCTTTCCCCCTTCCATTAGCACATGATACCTGTTGCAGGCAAACAAGTGAGGAGCCTATAAGATAATATCTCACTCAATAATCTGAGACATATTGGTCCCTGTTATATACTGAGATGACATGTCAACAAATTTTTTACTTCCCTGAAAGGTTGTGCCATTGCATGCTTGTGTGTGTGTAGGTTGAAAATATAGAATAAATTTGCTATCTGCCATTTCCCCCTTCATCCCATGAATAAAAGTATAGTATAGGGGAATATCTCCATAAGATCCCTGTTCTAAAAAGAAAAATCTTTGTGAATGCTCCCAGGTAACCCCATAGAGAACTTGAAACAGTAGGGGATTAGAAAGTTTAAATTGAGTGTGGAAATAACTTACACTGAGAAGTACCTCACAGTGTCACACCACTATTTGGTTTTTCTCTCTGACTGAGTTGTGACCCTTTCAAAATCCCTTGATGGACATGCATGAACCATTTGGAAATTGAGATGGGAGGGTTTGCTGTACACTTAAGAGCACAGTAAACTGAGCGTGCTCAAAATGAGTAATTACACCTCCTCCCCAATTGCTTCTGATCTCCTACAGAGAAAGATATTGGTTCCTAAACTATTGTTTTAAAGAGGATACACCATTCCATAAGTGAAGTTCTTTCAGTCTCTTAGGATTGCCTTCTGTCAATAGCCACTGCAGGCAAATTGTGCTAAAGAGGCTTCCAAGGCCATTTTATTTCAGGTCAGGTCTCTGTGAAACAGGGAGCCAGTGTGGTGTAGTGGTCTGAGTTTTGGGCTATGATCTTGGAGACCAGAGTTTGATTCCCCACTTGACCATGGAAACCCACTTGGTAACCTTGGGCACATCACTCATTCTCAGCCCCAGAAAACCCTGTGATAGGTTTGCCTTAAGGTCACCATAACTCAGAAATGACTTGAAGGTACACAACAACAACTCTGTGAAACAGAGAGGCTTTCATATATGGCATATGAAATTTGTCTGCCCAGTTTATGGGTTAAGTCAGGGCCAGTCCTACCATTGGACAGATCAAGACAGCCTCCACAGCCTACAGATAGTTGATGTCATGGAAAAAAAGTGGAAATTCATTCCACTTAATTAATTCATTGTTCTTCTGTTTTGTACTCACAAGGCAGAGCTGTTTGCTAGATTGTCTTCCACAAATGTTAAAATAGTAAGGTTGGTCTTAGGTACTATGCACATTGAATTGGTAATGGGGAGTTCCACCATTTGCTCTGTCTCTGGCAGCAAATATTCTTTGATCAGCCTTGGTCAAAGATATGATGACGGGGACTTTCACTAATTTTTCCCAATAATTTCTCAGTGGTGGTGTTGCCATTAGCAGTGGCAGAAGCATACTGCTACCACCACTGCAGTTGGTACAAGTAGATAAGCACAAGCAGTAAATACAAGCAACGTGGCTGCCGTTTTGCATCTTCTACAATGCTGTGGAAGGGCATTGTGGGAGAAATATGGTCTCAAAACAACAACAACAGGCTATTTTGAGCAAATTGTTCACAGTACCTTTGTCTAAGGAGATGAGGAAACCTCACCCACAAATCTCTAACGTGGTATCAGAAACATCTTCTGAGAATTTTGGGGGTTAGTTCAAAATATAAATACTTTAATTGCAACAAGGTTTCAGAGGTCTGCTCCTAATGTTCTTGTATCTGTTTTAACTTTTGCAAATTTCCTTAGGTCCCAATAATAATGTTCTTGAAATTTAGTGGTTAAAATCAGTGTGCTTTCATTGCGATTACTTTTAAGCCTACAAATATAGCAAAGTCATTGCTTTCTTTGAGAATAGGGTTTTGTGACTTTGACACACCTACCTAGAACTAGGGAGGTAAATCTTGACTTATTTCATTCTTGAATGCTGTTATTGTTGTGTGCTTTCAAGTCATTTCCAATTTAGGATTACCCTAAGCCCTGGGGTTTTCTTGGCAAGATTCATTTGGAGATTATTTGCCTTCCTTTGAGGCTGAGGGTGTGGACATGTCAAAGATCACCCAGTGATTTCCATAGTAGAGTGAAGATTCAAACTCTGGTTCCCCAGTGTCCTAACCCAATTGTATGAGAAAAATCATGAAATCTCACAACTTGATCTGAGACCAAATGCAACAAAATCAAGCCAGAGAGATTTTTCACATCCCTAGACAGTGAATTTGTTTTTAACTACTGTGTGACAGGTCAAAATTCAATGAGCGCAGAATTCCTTATGAGAAAAAACAATTCCTGGGCTCCATTTTGTGTAACCTGTGGGTGACAAACACCATTAATCATACTTAAACAAGATGTCAGGATACTGTAATGGAGAGCCACCTACATTTCTGTGTACGTATTTGTTAAGGCAATCATCTCAGACTGGAAAGGTACTAAATCTTGCCTTAAAAAGTTTCAGCTGTGTTTTTCATTTTGCCATGTTAAAAATTAAGCAGCATGTTAAGTCTTGATTTGGTGTCTGCACTGAGAAGGAACCACAGCATTACAGTAGAGGACATGCTATGCATGCAGAAGATCCCACATTCAGTCCCTGAGATATCCAGAGTGGCCTGGAAGAAGGCCCTTCTCTGAAACCTTAGAACTATATTGCCAGTAATTATAGAGTCTATAATATAGAACAGGGGTGGCCAATGGCACAAAGGTGGGGTGGGGGCCGTTCCCTCAATGGGCTGCACCCCCTCCCAACAGTAACCAAACAGACCATCTCTGTTGACAGTATCTCAGCCAAAATGGTGACCAGAAGAAGCAGATACCAGGGGAGTAGTAGCATTTTAACACACCTGGGGTGGTTTGGGTGTGAGTTTTGGATAAAAATCATCCCAGACAAGAGGCCAAATAGTCATTTTTCAGGAGTGCTTTAGTTACGTATTCCTGCACTGGGGTGGGGAGGCACTTGTCATCCCAATCTCTGAATGCCACTACTCTTGCTTCCTTTAAATGTGTCTTCACATTTACCCCTCCCCCCTTTTTTTTGCAAAGGCTTTAGCACAATCTCTAAGTCCAAATACCCTACTCCAGCCTTTCCCCCTTTGGTACCTTTCAGGATGGGTGGGGATGATGGGAATTCTAGTCTGACATTATCTGGAGTACATCTAGTTGGGGCAAGCTGTGAAATGAATGCCTATTTCTTTTACCACTCCATATATTTCTTTCCTCTTTCTCAGTTGTCTCCCATAAGTCAAATTGTAAACCTGTTGGTGGAAGGGACTTACTCCTGCATTTTGTAAACCACCCTTCAAATGAATATACAGTATGTAATTATTCATTCCTATGTTAAAAAAAAAAAAAGGGGTGGGAGAACAATAGAGCACTGAGAATCTGGTGCAGTTTTCTCCTGGTATTTGAACGTCCCAAAGTGGGGAGGAATTATCAACAGAGAAAAACAAAACAAAAGCCTCTTTACTGTGCTGAAAATGGGTAAACAGTGCTTTGGGTAAAAAATCTTGTGTTTTTCTTTGCAGAATAATTCCTCTACAACAATTCAGGATGTTCAGATGTAGGGAGAATACTGTGAAGGAATATTTATTTTGTCATCAAACATGTATCGTGGTTAATTGTACCACAGAGGCCACCCCTTGTAACAGCACCAGAGCAACCCCTTGCAACATCCCAAAGCCTTGTCCATCATCCTCAGATTTTAGCCCTGAAGTCTCAGGACCTGTGACAGTCCTGACCTGCAAGCCACAACGAGGATGCACTACTGCCATCCTTGGCCCCACCTGCCTGCCTACCGAAAACAGAAGTAAACATAATCATCCCTTCTTCTCCCTAACCATTTGCAAAAGAGAAGAGACGTGGCCACTGAAAGCATGGAGAACATGGTACTTCCTGCCCTGATAAGGACTTGGAGGCAACTGAGAATTGTAGTCCCCAGGTTGTCATAGATTTGAGGGACAAGCTGTGCAACTTGGTAGTCCCTTTCTAGAAGAGCTTCTATAATAAGTTAATTAATTAATATTTAATAGGAGATTGTTTTAAGTATATACAAGTATATTTCCTAACAATTGTCCCCCATTTTTTTAAAAAACTACAGTTTATTTAATGATGTGCTGAGAATAATTTTAACTATTATCTGCTTCCTGATATTAACCATAATGGTTTTTATTAGACGAGGTTATAGAAATTTGAGTATTTCTGTTATTTCTACGGATTCTCTTCCTCTTAAAAGGGACAACAATGAACAAAAAGTTCTTTGTGTTTTACCCCAGTAATAGACACAAATGCAGCAGATATTGAAACGTCCTTAGAACCTGTCTTAGCTTGGTCTCTGGACAGCAGCCACATTTTCCTTATACTTCAGACAGAGGGATCTGTTGACCGAGCAGCAGAAATTGCTGAAAATTTTAATTGTTTAGCTGAATGGGAAAAACAAACAAAAGATAACCTAGCTGACAGAGGATATTATATGGTATCCTAGAACTGAAGTGTCATTAATATTAACTATGACTAGTAAAAACATAATCCATGGCTTGAATTTGTCTTCTTTTAAGCAAACCATAATTAGCATCAAATACAGTTTGTTAGCTTTGTATAACGTGAAAAGCTGCAGGTAATCTAAACTAGAAGCAAAGCTTCCAGATCCTACTTGGCCATATCGGAGGATTAGAAAATAGGAGAATAACCAAGTCTGAAGCTCACTACAGTTCGTTATTGTCATCCTAAACTATGGTTTAGAATGGCATCTGAATTGGGTATGTGTCCTTCAAATAGTGTTCATGTTTAACAGAATCAGCTTAATGTGGTTAATTCCATATATTTTTGCCTAATGAGAAGGGTCTTCCCCCCTGCCCCCACTTATTTCTATTCCCCTTTAATCTGCTGTTATGACTCTAACTCTCTTTCTCTCTCTCTATCAGGGAGACTACTTGGGAGAGGTGTCCTTTACTTCACCCTGTGGCACATTAATATTCTTGTCTTTGTGACATCATAGTGTGTTGCCATGGAAATCATTGAAGTGTCCAAAAAATTAGCTCTGTGGGTTCACTGAAAAGATTGGGGGTAAAATCTGCAGTGTGATTTCTGGTCTGAATTTCTCTGCCAGTCAACAGTAAGTCAGGAGCGCTCAGTAGGAATCCACCTGAGTTAAGACCAGTTTGAGGCAAAGCAAATTATTTTTTCCCCATGATTTTTTTTAAAACTATAGTTCACACTCCGCACATCAAAATACATGCTTACACTTGTTTTTTTTTACCCCTTAATTTTAATGGCAGCTGTGATTCCCTCTCCTGCCAAACCGCAAATCATATTTCACATTGCAAGATTAAAAAGAAGACGACACTCTGATGTGTGGCAGAGGTGCACATGTTGGTGAAAATTGAAAAAAGAAATCAGTTTCTTTTATGTGTGCAAGTGTCTATGTTTACTCATAGCCTTTGGGTGTTACACATAGTGATATGCTTTATGTGCTGCTTTTGACAGGGGAGCAGGGAATCTAGATGTAAATCTGTTCTACTAGTTAGTGAGGTCTGCAGGGAGAGAAAATCCATGCTACTAGAACTGTCACACTGCATGGTTATTTGAGAGTAAGTTTCACTGAACACCGTGAGACTTACCTCTGAGTAAAAATGCCTAAAGATATAGTTTGTCACATAGTAAAAGAGCTTGCTAGAATATCTTCATATTTCAGCAATTTTTCCTCCCATTTGCTGGCTACATTAGAAGAAACTTTTACAGCAGTGGTTTTCTTATTCTCTCCACCCTGGATCTGTCGAACCACCTAAGTTACAAGATGTCTTGCTACAAAACCCTTCTGTTAAAATAAAGGAGACCTTACTACTCCGGGAAAAAACAGCTAGCACCAACAGAACAAACCCAATATCTTTAGCTCTGCTATAATCAAATATGAGTTAATATGCAGATGAGCCATACAGTCATCCCTCCACATTTGCTAGGGTTAGGGGCACAGGACCCCCGTGAAAATGGAAAAACCATGAGTAACTCTAGGCCCTCCCAAACCATATTTAACACAAAAAAAAGTATGACCATCATATTCAACCCTTTGAGGCATCAGGGTTCCTTCACAAGGCAGAAGTGGCTGGCTGGTGGTGCTTACTGCCACCTCCACTACTGCCCCACACCATTTTTAAGAGGGACTTACAAACCTCGTTCACAGTTTCTCAGTCCCATGAGGATTGCAGTCCCTATTAAAAATGGCATAGGGAGGCAGCAGAGGTGACAGCAAATAATCTGCAAATAATCAAATCAGCAAAAGTGAAACCCGCAAATGTGGAGGATTGACTATATATGTAAGTCTTGCACAGTTAGACCCAGAGAAATGACTGTCACTGTTATATGATGATCAAACCCTTCTCCGTCAGCTCATTTTAAAGCATCACATAAAGAGTCAGACCTACAGCATCTGAGAGAGGCCTAGTTCTAATTTGGTCAGGATAAAATAGTTTGGCTGGCACACTGAACATGCATGCATACTATTTAATAGGTAAAGTGAATACAAAGACTTTACTTGGGTTTGTGTCTCAGTTGAAAAGATAGGTTTGTATCTGCCTACCATATCACAGAGTATACCTGGGGACATTAGCAATGTAATTCTTCACTATATTTCTTCTTGAAGAATGGTCAAATAATTTTAGCAGTTTTCCTCCTGCTGTGAGAAAATCTTTGAAGATAATGCAATTTTTGAAGTGTATTCACATTTTTGGACTTATGCTGCACATATTTCACACATTTTTTTCCCCCACAAAAGAATTTTCTGTTTAGGAAACAGCAATGTTTTTTCCTGTGTAGAAAATGTTGTCTAGGCAAATCAACCATGTGCACATTTAGCACAGAATAAACACACAATTGCAATATTCTCTGCATAGGAAATAATATTTTTGCAGAGCGATATTATTTTCTGTGCAGAAGATTTTTATGTGCAAAACCACCATGTGTAACTTTTGTGAAGAGTAAGTCCTGGCCTGTGAAGATTCTTGTCAGGCCAAGATTCTTCTCATCAGGGTTTCTTAATACTTGAAAAACATATTATTCAAGAATTTTGTGAATATTTTCAAATATTCTTTCCATCCCTAGAAGACGTGAAGTGCACCCCCTAATTCAGGTTGCAGAACCTGATGCCTGTCCACTGAATGCAGCCCACCTGACACATATTGTGATCATGTAGGAACTCTGATAGTTTCCTATTTTTGTAATCCAAAATGGGCTACTATACTCCATTTATTTGGCTTGCTGGGCCACAAATTATATGGGCCTTTATTTTATAATGAATAAGGCATCCTTGACATATGCAGTGGACTATAATGACCGTCAGAGAGGAAAATGTCCCACCAAGCTTTTAGGGGTACTGAACCCACCCTGTGCCAATTTTAATCCACATACAGAAGCTCTCTTGCTTCTGCTGTGCAACAGCATGTGCTCTGTGGATATTTGCGAAGCCGATTAAACTACTGAGGGCTAGAGAGAATTAAGAGAGAGAAAAAAAGAACAAATAAAACAAGAGAAACATTGCGTTTTGTTCACAGTGATGATCCCTGCGGTTCAGCCAGCAAGAAACCCGGGTGTGACACGGAGGATCCGAAGGAGGCCGGCAGACACAGTGGCCAGGAAGGCAGGTTCGACACCTTGAAGTTAAAAGCCCAGCATGCGGAGCAGCAGGAAGAGCAGGTGGAGCAGGCAGCGGGGTGCTCCCTTTTGGTGCAGAAGGCCAGCCTCCACCACACGGGTTCCCCCGTGAGAGGGCAGCGCAGCAAAGGGGCAGCCACATGTTCCCATGCCGCTGCCTCTGATTATGAGCTCTCCCTTGACTTAAAGAATAAACAGGTACACCAGCTTCACCTCATGCCATGGGAGAAGGGGCTGGGGTGGGTTGGGGCCATTTCTCAATCAACTCTCTAGCTTAGTTTCCATGTGCATCACCATCCTGCTGACCACTGCCATTGACAAAGATGGGGAGTGGGCAAACATACATGGGGAGGGATCATAGCTCAGTGCTAGGTCACCAGCTAGAGCCAGTCCATGACATGTTGCTGCCTGAAGTGGAGCCACAAATGGTGTCCCTCTTCCTCACCCCAGCTCTCAGCACAGGACAATCAAAGCCAGCCATGTTCTTTCAACACTTGAGGCAGAGAATCTCACTGGTACTTCTCCCCCTCCCTGCAAATGAAAATGACTAAATATAAAACTACCCAAGAATTAACTGCCCTTTTATGTCATCCAAATTCTTCTGCCTAAAATGACCACTTCATTACCTAATGAGAGGGCTGGCCCTTGCACCTGCTTTGCGTATAAAAAATCCCAGATTCAGTTCTAGACATTTACAGCTTAAACCATTAAGTAGCAGGTAATGGGAAAGACTTCACCCTGAAGATCTTCTGCCTTTGAGGGCAGAAGGGACCTGATAAGAAAATTGGTGCAAACCTTGGAAAAGTTCCTCTTTTGGACTATAACTGCCCAAACTCCTTAGCCATGCTTTCAGGGGATTTGTGGGAGTTGTAGTCCAGAAATGAACTTTTCCAAAGTCTGCCAGCTTTCTATATTTAAATATAAATAAATACACCAGGGTGGGCAAATTTACCCGAAGAGGGGCATGTGGCTCTTGGATTCCACTTTTCTGCCCCCTGAGCACCTTCACCGGTCCCCCAAAAACCTCCATCTCAAAAGTATTTTTTCTTTCAGCGTGTTTTTTTGCTCCCAAACCATGCAGAAAGCCCCTCAAATGTGTGATAGCATGCAAAACTAGCCTTACTCCATCCCCACAAGACCTCAGAACTCCACACTATTCCTATATATCTTCTTTTTCATCTGTAGACTCTCTCAAAATGGTGACAGGAAGTGGTGCAGGTGGGACTGAGAGGAAATTGGCACTTGGTTCCTACTTGGCAGCCCACCCATAAAATAAATAAATAAATAAATAAATAAATCCTATGCCGTTAGTCTAATTCAGCTCAAAACTAACATAAAGGTTAGCTGTCACTGCCTGTTACTTTGGGTTCTGAATATCCAGGGATAAAGGCAGCATTCATCCCACAAACCATTTCAGTGCAATGCCACCTGAGATTGTCTTACTTCTATAAGCAACAAATTGAGGCTTTGTTTCTATTACTGTGCCCCCTCAGTAGGAATAAGAGGAGGCTGCTGTGTCTTGTCATCATTCTGCTTTCCTGCTTTTTCTATACAGATTGTTCTTCCTACATTTTCTTTGACCACAGTGGAAAGATAGGATGTGCCATTTCTTTGATCACAAACAGAATATCCATGGATCTAATAGTAAGAGATGCCTGGCAGATCGCTCACAGTTGATTAATAGATGATCAGAGTTCTATGGGAGCAGCAGAGCTTGCAAATCTAGATTATTTGTATTTAGGTCTCCCAGTTTCTCACTGACACAAAGTTCTTTCTTTCTGTAGACTCTCCCTCAAACTACATCATTTTTGGCTGAGCAGTTCACTTCACCATGTATTTTGTAATGTGTTTTTATCTCTTTGTTGTTACACAGATAAATGTTCTCTGCTACCTCCGACACATAGCAGTTTTTCAACACATAATCCAAGTTATTTCACTTCCTGAATTCCATACAGAAAATCAATAAGGATTCATGAAAAGGTTGCACTACATCCTGTGGGCTTTGTAACAGGCAAATGTCTGGAGATCACAGGATCATAGAATTGTGGAGCTGTTAGAGAGTTCTAAGGGCCATCACATCCACCCTGCTGATGCAGGAAATGAATCTAAGATATAACGCTAGTGAAATCAGAGACCATAGAATCACAGAATCATAGAAGGAAGGGGCCCCATGGACCACTGAGTCCAACCCCTTGGTCAATGCAGGATCTCCAGCTAAAGCATCCCCAGCAGGTAGCTGTCCAGACTCTTCTTGAAGACATTCAGAGAAGGGTACTCCAAATGATCTCTCTATTGTTCATCTGAGACTCATGCCTGATTTTCTTACAATTAAAAAAGAGTCAAATACCATTGGCAGTTTGGCTGAATTTTCAGGGATATTTTTGATGGTGTCCAAACACAAGGTTCAGCCAGATTTGTTTCTGAATCTAAAGATTCATATTTGAATTAGAATCTCCAACATTTGATCATGAAAGGATACCATGTCCAGCCATTTCTGAGCAGAATGGTTAGACCAGGGAAGAGCCTGGACAAATTGTCAGAATCTTAATTTCATAGGGTTTTCATTCCTCTAAAAAAACCTTTATTGATGCTGCTAGTAAAAATACAGAGGTTCCCATGATGTCTGATTTCAAAACAGAGTAGTGCTGCTGACAAATGATAGAAAGGGTTTTTTGGGGGAGGGTATGACCCCCCTCAACCGTCATAGCCAGTGATCATGCCAAATGGGGAATTCTGGGAGTAGCAGTCCATAAAGTAACATTTCTAAGCACTTTCTGCACTCCATTTATGGACATTTGATTTGTTCTGGGCTTCTTCAGGCATTGTAGCTGCCATTAAGTATACCCTGTGGTTTTAGTTTTGCATTGTAGCTGCCATTAAGTATACCCTGTGGTTTTAGTTTTTCAACCCCCTCATTTCTGAGCGCCTTCAGAAAGTGGAAGAGAAGAGGCAGAAGTACATATAATGTTCCAGCCAGGCAGGTGGCTGAAAGAAGAGACTGTGGCCAGAAGGGAGAGGTACACTTCCATGATTGAATTTGGCTGCAAGTAGGTAAGGTTCCCCAACCATCCTCTTGGCTCAGAAGAGTGCCAGTACTAGGAAGTGAGATACAGGGGTTGTCCAGGAAGTAGCATGAAGTACTTTTAAAATCCATGGGTGGCAGCAATAGTGCTGGAATACAGTGGTTTTGCACAGTTCCAAAACTCTATGGCGATCTTCTTTGTGGATGCTGACTGTTATTCCAAACAGTTATTCCAAAGATCCAGCACAACATTTTGTTGCAGGTCCAACTTCTCGAAAGTCAAATTAGCAATCCAAGCCAAGCGTTAGAATGTCTGTAGGATTTTGCCTTGATACTTAGATAGTATGCCCTTCTCAGACAACAATTAATATGGATATGGATATGTAGAAATAAGCTACTTAACTGTTCAGGTGTGCCATAGCAGAAGAAGGAAAGGGAATAATAGAATAACTACTCTCTGAACAACTTGCACATTGAATAGCTCTGCTCTTGGCATCCGGGGTGTGTGAAGGTTCTAAACCTGCATAATTTGTGCTAAACAGTCCTAGTCCAATGCTCAAACTACTATTCCATTCTGGTTCATGCAAGAGCAGGCAGATGACAAGGGTTGGGTTTGATCAGTGCACGCAAAATTTGGGGATGCAAAGTCATTTGGCACTGCCTTGTTCACACCTAGGAACAATGTGTAAAATGTAAAATGCCTGAATTGGGGTTACATTGATAAGTTTATTGTGCAGCTCACACTCTTATTTGGGAGATATGGGGCAAAGGGTTGGTTAGTGTTAGCATGGCTGTCTGTTAGAGAAAATGAATAGTCAGGAAAAAGTACTCTCTGAAACCTGATGTTTCAGTGTACTGCCACCAGTCTTCTACTTCTTGTTGGATCATTCTAAACAGACACATCTAGGGACATTCAGGTTTCTCCTCATCAGCTTCTTAATGGTTGGATACAAGGAAGGTTTCTAGGTTGGGGTGGAGGCAGTGGTCTGTCTCTTGAACAGTTGTGCAGAGAAGGTGGCAAGTGGTGATTTCCCTTGTCCTCACAACCTTGACAAGAACCCTGTTGGTATGTTACATGTGTGCATTCTCCTATGAAAACAGTTGGGCAGTTTTGTCAGATGCACAGTGTCTGCATTCAGTATACTGCTGCCAAAGTGGAGTTGGATATTTAGTGCTATTATAGATACTTGTTTTTGGCTGATACATATCAGTGTACTCTTGCTGTTGTCAACAGTAGTATTCTGTTAGTTATACATTCAGTTGAGCATTGGGAAGTACAGTGTCGCTGTTCCACCCAAGGCTTGCATTCCGTAAACAATGCATAACTAGGTAAGATGAGAACTAGGCTATGCAGCCAGTGTGCCATAAAAGCTACTTTGTGCTGATAATTTTATGTAGCTGTTAAAATGTTGAGAAAATGGGAGCTCTGTGGTCAGCTGCATCTGTACACCTTGTTATACAACTAGAGGTGGGAATTATGATGTTGGATTGTAAGTCCCAGCAGCCCTAGTCAGCATAGTCAGACATAAAGAACACTGGAGATTGCAGTCCAGCATATGGAATACTGCACGATTCCCACCTATGTTTCAGTTACTTTTATAAATCTGCAGCTGAGGTTTCATTAAAGAGTATAGGAGAAATATCACAAGAATCAAGTGCTGCTGCTTGGCGCTCTGTTGTGGACATTGAGGCAGCAAGGAGGTGGGGATGACAGTGGCTTCTAGCATCCAGGAATTTGTTTTTCTTTAAAGTAACTAAAAAGTACTCATTTTACTACTGTCAAGAAACAGGAAAGTATATAACTACTTTTAAAAATTCATAATTACAATTGTAAATAATGCCGTTGTTTTGTTTTTGCTTTGGAACTGTTGTTGCTGCTGTTGTTGCTGTGTACTTCAAGTCATTTCTGATTTATCTCAACCCTAAGGTGAACTTATTGAAGGGTTTTCTTGGCAAGATTTGTTCAGAGGGGATTTGCCTTTGCCATCCTCTGAGGCTGAGACAGTGTGTCCTGCCCAAATCTCACCTGGTGGGTTTCCATAGTTGAGTGGAGATTTGAACCCTGGACTCCAGATTCATAGTCCAATGCTCAAACCACTACAATATACTGGCTCTCTTGGAAATACAGTGGTAACGTACTAATTTGAAAAGCCATTTTCCAAATTCTAAGTGTTATTCAAACAATAATTTATGAACCTGACTTGTTTTCACTAAGCACAGCCAACCTTAGCTAAGGATTAAATGACATGCTGTGTTAAATGGGTAAAATGGAGCTGAAAGTTATTTTCCTTTTCCTTTTAATTAGGTATATGGGCTATACTTATACGTATATGGCATTCCAGATTCAAATCCGCCCCCCTTTTTAATGTAAACTGGGAGCAGGGGAGGAAAAAATAAAGAAAACTTCATTGAGAATTTTTGCTCTCTGAGAAAAATGAAAGAGTTCTGCAGTTCTTGATATGTATGATAGAATAAGCCTACAATAAAAAGAAGCAACGTCCTATCATTTCTTTTCTTATTGCATTCTTTTCTAACCCAGAAAATTAAATATCTGAAAAACTTCAAATGATTCCTCCTTCCCAAGAAAAGATTCAATAAGGACACAAAGTGTAATTGGAAATATATTGCATGGAGATTACATTTTAAGAAATGATATGGGTGGAATGAAACAAACCCACGATAAGACGTAGAGAGTACAATACAATACATAACGATCCAAATGAAGGAAATTAAATCTCCAGTAAACAAGAGAGCATGAAATCTACTGCAATTCTATAACTCTGTTTCAATGGGCAGTAAAATGGTGAAAATGAAGATTAGCAGCACCATACATTTACTTGAAATATAGTTGCACTACATTTCACTGGATCTTATTCCCAGGTAAGAATGCATAGAACTGCATCCAATATCAGCTGAAAATAATTCAGCAGTGTTGTAAAATGGTTCTGGAGAAATGGTATCCCATGGTTCTGTAGAAATAGTTGTTGTTGTATGCCTTCAAGTGCAATTTGCTCAGGGTCACACAGTGGGAGTATGACTTTGCCAAGACCACCCAGTGTGAGTATGGCCATTTCCGCACTACGCTGTTGTAGTGCTCTTATTCCACTTTCAACATCCTGTGGAATCCTGGGGTTGTAGTTTACTGAGGCCAAAAAGCTCTCTGGCTGAGAAGTCTAAAGCCCCCTCCCGAAACTGCAAAGCCCAGGATTCCATAGGATGTTGAAAGTGGAATAATAGCGCTATAACAGCCTAGTGCGGAAATTCTCCAGAGTCACAGTCCAAAGCTTGTACTTCTGCAAAAGTAGATTGCTTGGAATTCTCACAAAGTCTGGAAAGATTTTTGATATAATTGCTAAATAAAGTCAATACCAACGTAAATCCTGCTGAGTCCACTCTAGCTGGGTCTAGCAATTAAAATTAGGCCTTGGTTATTGAAAACTGGTATAAAATTTACCCCAAACTTAAATTTAAGAGAAAACTTTTACAAAATGTTACATAGATGGTATATGACCCCAGAAAGATTGCATAAAATAACTAAAAATAGGAATGTGAAATGTTGGAAGTGTGATGAATCCTTTTTTGGGTCCTTTTTTCATATGTGGTGGACTTGTGGAAGGGCAAGAAAGTTCTAGAAGGGAATACATGATGAAATTAAAAGAATCTGTAAAATCTTTGAAATGATACCGGAATTTTATTTCTTAAATATGTTCGGACAACAAAGGGAGATTAGAAGTCATCAGAAGATATTGTTATATTTGATAACAGCTGCAAGGTTGACATAAGCGCAACATTTGAAAGAAAAGAAAGATATTGATTTAGGAGAGAAAGGGAATGGAAAGGAGTTTTGGAATGGATAAAAATTTAAAAGTATATGAAAGTAAGGAAAGAGATAATGTAAAAAAAATAAAAATAAAAGATAATTATGATATTTTTGCTTCAGGAAGAGGGGAATTGTACTTGAGAGATTTTCTGCTTTGGCTGCTAAAACAATGTGACTGACCTATGTACCCTGATAATGTGCAAGAGAGGGGCAGTGTACCGTTCATTCCACAGTTTATCTTCACAAAATTTACATGTTCTTATTTATTGATTGATTTATTGAGTGGAGAACTGTATTGCTAAATTCAGGAAGCATGAACATTGAAGGATAAAGCATTCTAATGCGTATACTAAGCTGGGAAGTGTGAATCAAACTGGCTGTCCTAAAAATATGGGCTTAATGTAATCCTCAAGGATGGCCAACTTGTTAACTGCTACAGAGGCTGATAGAAGAAGGACAGAGGGTCAGAGCAGAAAAGAGTTTTGGTTTAAAGCAGGGATCATTATGAGCAAAAGGGGGAAAGAAACCTCACAGCTGGGCAAAGGTCAAGTCTAAATTTGCGAGTATTTTGAGCTAGCAGTATTCCATGACTATAACAACAAAAGGAGGAGGAGAGTAACTTCTGGGCCATTGGAGAGGTTTATTACTTTTGTCTTTAGTAGTGTGATTTTCCTCTTTAAGGCATGAGAGGAAAACAATAAAGAGTTGTTCCCACTGAGTCCATGCAGACCTCTTTTGAAGGTGTGTACAGGTGAAAGCATCTACTGGGCAGGCTAGATCTCTCTTATTCCAAACTGAAATAACTCACATTGCAACCGTGGTGTTGTTTCTAGTATTCACAGCTGGCTTCTAGTACAAGCTTTCTCTAGTTAGGAACCAGAACACTGTCAGAAAAAGGAATTACAGTCAGCCCTCCACATTTGCGGGTTTCACTTTTGTGGATTTGATTATTCATGGATTATTTCTGTCACCTCTGCAGCCTCCCTATGCCATTTTTAACAGGGACTGTAAGTCTCTATTACAAATGGTGTGGGGTGGAAGTGGCAGCAAGCCCCACCAGCCACCCGCTTCTGCCTTGTGAAGGAACTCTGATGCCTCAAAGGAATCCACAGTGGGTTGAATATGATGATCCTCCTTTTTTGTGTGTTAAATATGGTTTGGCAGGGCCTAAAGTTATTCACATTTTTTTTTACTTTCATGGCGGTTCTATGCCCCTAATCCTAGGGAATGTGGAAGGATGACTGTGCCTGAAAAGTAGAACCCATATACTATACTGTATGGAGTGTGAAGGGCTTATGGAGGCTCACTTGGGACCAACTGTGCATGCACTGCTTGTAAGGTTTCTCAGCTGGTTTAGTACCTTCTCACCACCCCAGCTTCCTTTGCAAACAGCATGCACATGCGAGCAATTCCATGGAAGCCCTGATAGGCAAGAAGAACTGATGAAAGACCAGAACCCCCATTGAATTAATGGAATTTGTCCTTAATTTGGAATTGTCAAAAGACTAAGACATCAGATAGCAGAATGTCAAAAGGTGAAGGCTTCCTGTATTCATGAGCTTCGTGTAGACAAAGGAACACTGAGTTTGTGCACACTTTTGACTAAAGTATTTCAGTTTGGCAACAAATTCCTCACATTGAACCTGTTGGCAGCTGATCTTTATGTTACACTTGCCAGAGAGACTGTCATCCCTTTGGGAAGTTTCTTAGCTGGTTGGGAAATTTTCTTATCATAGCATGAGATATGGGCAATATGCAGTGAATTGCTTCTTATCCCAGCTGGCAAATACAGCTGACAAAGGTAATCATTCTTCAAAATATACTTTATATTCCAATAGGAGAGAATATTGGAAATCTGTACAAGCAAGCAGGTCACTCACCCCATTTCATCTAGTCTCAGTGTCACAGCATCACAGTGTCCTATTAAGTCTGATGATTTGTGTGGTGCTGTATAGTTCAAGTTAGTCATTATATCTCACAGCTTCTCGTATGAGAGGCTGAATGACGCCATCCCTTCCACTCTTGGAAAGGTTACTGCTTCATTGCAAGCTTCGGGTAATTATATAGCTGATCTCCTGATAATTGATGTTTTCATGGATACAGTGGGAATTTGATCTTTAATTAACAACAGTGTATGCTTTTATTCTGCTTTTTAGCAAGAAGGTGTTGTTTTTGGCCTGTTTGTTAATTTTAGGGATGTAAATTCTTAGTTGGTTCACCTCACTGAGCAAATAAATGTCTGCTTGCTCCATTCTCCTTGCCTTAGAAATCATGGAATCATAGAGTTGGAAGAGACCACAAGGGTCATCGAGTCCAACCCCCTGCCGTGCAGGAATACACAGTCAAAACACACCTGATAGATGACCACCCATCCTCTGTTTAAAAAACTCGGAAGAAGGAGACTCCACCACACTCCAAGTTAGCACAGACCACTGTTGAATGGTTCTTACTATCAGGAAATTCTCCTTAATGTTTAGATGAAATTTCTTTTTCTGTAGTTTGAGAATCCTTTGCTTCACATCCTAGTTTCTGGAACAGCAGAGAACAGGCTCCCCCATCTTCCATAAGACATCCCTTCAAATATTTAAACATGTTACTTCTTAACCTTCCTTCTCCAGGCTAAACATTCCCAGCTCCTTAAGCCTCTCCACATAGGACATGATTTCCAGGTCTTTTACCATTTTGGTCGCCCTCCTCTGGGCATGTTCTAGCTGAGGGATTTTCCAATGGTGTGCCGTGACACATTAGTGTGTCGCCTGAAGTGTGTAGGTGTGTCACCTGCAAACTTGGAAATGTGTGTTATTATTTATAAATCATATATTTTTAAAGAGATATGAAAGGTTTTCATGAGATATGTGTTAGGCTGAGGAGCTAAAACAAAGCTCCAAGATGTTCACGTCCTCTGTATGATTAGGAGAACAAAGCTCCATAATGTCAAAGTTCCTGGTGTGATTGGTTTTTGCCAGGGTTGTCAAAAGCCGCAGCTATATGCAAATCATCCGTGCTCGACGAGCCGTTTGTCAGGTTCCCTAATCCTGTCAAGCTGGCTTCTCGGGGCAGAGGACTCTTTGTATATTTTAATGTGTGCATGTCTGGAGGGCTCCTGGGGCTACATGACAGATTGTTTACTGGCCAGACTGAGTTTTTCCTGATTGCGGCTGTTTGGCCATGCCTACCTGTGTGCTCATCCGGGGGACCCTCTCAGGCACGTGGAGATATATTTTTAATATTTGATATTAACAAATTTTAGACCCCGAGAGAGGGCGAACTACCGCAGTAACAGTTTAACCCATTCCCCCATATCATTTTCCAATCCCAAATTAAAGGAGTTTGCTGCCAAAGGTGCTGTTTGCAGCAAACAGGAACACAAGGAGGACATCTGACCATATCTACAAAGTTTAATATATCTCCAATTCTCTGAATTTCTGCATAAAAGGTCAGAGGTTTTGATTTACTATATAGATTCTTTGTACTGCATTGATGCTCTATATACCACCTTACAATTCTTATCACTCCTAATCTTGTCAGATATTGGAAGTTAAGCAGGGTGAAGCCCTGTGAATAACTAAATGGAAGACCATGAGGGAATATCAGTGACAGAGACAGATAGACAGACAGACAGACAGACAGATTTTGGTCATTGACCAATAAAATAATAAATACAGTCATAGAAACTGGTAACAAAACAGATAACACAGATAATCTCCAAGTATGGCTAGGAAAGAATCCTGAGTGAAACTCTACAGAGACACTGCCAGTCAGAGTTACCAATATCAGGGCTAGGTGGACCAATGACCTGACCAAATATAAGGCAATTTCCTACGTCCCTTATGCAGTGTTATCCTAAAGAAAAGTTGGTAATCATTTTTCTTTGAAACAGAAATACTTTTTAAAACACTGGTGCCAACACTGACATTAGACCTCTTAGTAAATTTCATTGTATTGTGTGGGCCACGTGCAGGATTCAGCGCATAGGACTACTCTATAATTTAACAAGATATGATTCATTCATTTTCTATTTTATAAAACCCTTTTTCGTACATGAGAAACTGTAATCTATACATGGATTTAAATGTTCATAATTGAGTTTTGCAGTACCATTCGAAAAGGGAACAAGTCTGCATCAGCCCCCCCTCCCCCTTTTAAATGATTATCTGAAAATCATCCTAAAATTTTTGTTTCCACCACTCTCATCATATTCTGGATCAATTGGGTATGCTGTGATGTGCAATTCATTAGACTGGTTAAGTGGTGGGAATTGGCAGAAAGAGGTCAGTCCTAATTGCGCATGGACAGGTGCTTGAAAGAAAGAGGCTGTAATTATGCTAAAAAAGACTCTCAACCCAGGTAAGCAATTAACTGAACACTGAGCACAAGCAAAGCCTACCTACTAAGGCTTCTCAAAGAAACTGTGAGGAGAGGCACAGCTTCATCCCCATCACTATTTATGTATTTATGTATTTATTTATTTATTTATTTATTTATTTGCCACCTTTTCTCCCAAAGTGGGATCCAAGGTGGCTTCCAAAAAGTTAAAATATTTAAACAATTTAAAACATTAAAAAACATATAAAATTATAAAAACTTACATTTTTTAAAAAAGATAAGTAAAAGCTCCCCTGCTCACTCATTAAAATCCTGTTTGAAAAGAAATGTTTTTGTCACTAATCTGACCTAGATTCAGCATTCGTTAAATACAGTTAATGACATTCAACTGGTTTTTCCAGGTGGAAGAGGTATATCAGAGGATGTATCTGGCCAGTTCATTGGGTTGTAGACAAGCATATTGATGCACAGATGTGCATGTCCAGAGGACACTTTCACTCAGATGTGCTGAAGTTTGCTTCCACACGCACATTCCTTGCCATACTGGGGAGACGATTTTCTGTCTTCCTAGTAGTTGCTCATAGATGTGAAGAAGAAAAGTACAAGACTAGATTTAGGGAGCTGAAACCACATTCGTTTTCCATTCTTTGTGGCCGTGTGTACAGTATATAGACCATAGGATGCTCTTTAAAACACACAGACAAGACTTTGTTGTCAGTCACTTTCCCAATATTATTATTCCTTTTATCTACAAATACTTCTCAGTTGTTAGCTATGCGCATGTCTGCACACAAGCTAAATAACTGTAAGGGATAGGACTGGGAAAGCGCCTAGAGATTTCTTGAGTAAGTAACTTCAGAATCATAGCTGGAGGGAAGGGATACTTTTTGGACTGCACATTCCTTTTTCAGGCTCTGCTCAGAGGATCACAGTGTAAGCTGCTTGTCTCTATGCATCTGTTGTAAATAATGCTATGATTATTAATACTGGAGAGTAGCTAATGCTTAATTTGATGTCCATATGCTAGTCTGCTCATTAACACAAAGCTGATCTCCCTTGCATGGATCTGTTTTTCCAGTTCTGTAGCCCGTTACTGTAATTTGACAAACAGCTTCCAGGAAGACTCTGAAGAAGAAAATCCCTTATCAGGTGAAAGAAGAAACCTGCCTAGGTCTCAGTATATCAGCTGTAAATCTCTGTGGGGATAATTAGTATTTATCCTTTCAGCTTCCTCCACCACTGTCATCCATCCTCTGCTTCACCACCATCATCATCTCCATTGTCATCTTATGGCCATTTGTTGGGACCAAAACTGGAATGATATATGGTGAGGACACAAAGCATTCTCCACTAGTCCACTTGTTAAGCTTTTATCAGCAAGGTTAACAAGAAGGAGGCTGTTTGTACAAGGATTCTTCTAAGAATCTAGGCAGAACATACAGGCACAGAAACTGCTGGCATGAAATGTCCTGTTTGGTGTTTTTTATCTCTCTTTAATGTGTGCATGTATCAATAGCCAGATCTTTCAAAATCCCCCTTTTCTTGATGTTTATCCTTTGCAACTTGTTTCACATAGTAGAATTAATTTTTCAGACCTTTCAGGGGTGGGGACACTATTTCTTTTCTTCCTTACTGTATGATTTTCCTGCTGTTAATCTGTATGTACAAAAGGGGAAATGAATTAGCTCTAGGAGTGATTTTTTAAAAAATCTATCCATCTATTACTTTATTTATATTGCATCATTCTCCCAGACTGGGACTAAAGGTGGTTTACAAAAAGACAGAATACCATAAAACACATATAATTAAAAAACACACATTACAAAATCAAGATTAAAACAGTATTAAATGATAACAGAATCAAAACCAATTAAAATCTTATTGTAAAATGGATTAAAAACAGTACAACACCATAAAATCTATTTTTGTTCAAGTTAGTTTCCAAAAGCTTGCTGCTGCCGAAAGGAAAATAGAGAAGAAGCCCTCCTAAAGGGTTGGAGTTTGAAAGCGGGAGAGCAGTGACAGAGGAGGTCTTCTCCTGTGTTCCCACCAGCTATGCCTGTGAGGGTGATGGGATAGAAAGAAATGCCTTCCCTGCAGGTCTTAGAGTTCAGGAAGCCTGAGCCTGGGTCACAACTTTGAACTGTGCCCTGAAACAGACCGGCAGTCAGTGGAGCTGGAGTGGCAAGGGAGCTGTGTGCATCCTATAACCAACACCTGTTAGTAATCTGGCTGCATCTCCTTGAACCACCTGAAATTTCTAAACACTTGTAAAGGCAGTCCCAAACAGAGTCCATTAAAGTAATCCAGTTCGGGTTCCATTAAGGAATGTGTCACCGCAACCAAATCAGATGTCCCAAGGAATGGACACAGCTGGTACACAAGCTGCACAAATGCACCCCTGACCACCTGAGAAAGCTGAACATCCACAGTGAGAACTGAATCCAGGAGTACACCCAAGATGCAGACCTGCGTCCTCAGGGAAAGTATAATCCTATCCAACACAAGCTGAATTCCTATTCCATGATCTGCCTTTACGACTGAGCAGGAGCATTTCTGTCTTATTTGAATTAAGCTTCATCTTGTTTGACCTCATCCAGTCCATTTCAGCTTCCAGGATGCAGTTTAGCACAGAAACAGTTTCCTTAGAATTAAGTGGAAAAGAATATTTGAGATGGGTGTCATCAACATACTGGTGACATCTGACCCCAGAACTCTGGAGAACCTCTCCCAGAAGCTTCATGGGTATGTTAAATAGCACAGGTGACAAAATAGCCCTGAGGGATCCGACAGACTGACGGCCAAGGAATCAAAATAGGAGTCCTCCAGCACCACCTTCTGGATTAGCTTCTCCAAGAAGGAACGGAAGCACTGTAAAACATTGCCTGCAAGTTCCATCCCAGCGAGGCAGTCCAGAAAGATGTTGGTCAATTGTTTGAATGCTGCTGAGAGGTTCCGCAGAACGAACAGGAATACATTCCTTCTGTCTGGTTCCTGGCATAGGTCATCCACCAAGGTGACTAAAGCTGTCTCCATTGCATAACCAAAACTGAAGCCAGTTTGAAATGGATCCAGATAATCAGTCTCATTTAGAAACCCCTGGAGCTGGGAGGCCACTACACACTCTAGAACCTTGCCCCAAAATAGAGTATTAGAGACTGACTGTTAATTACTACTAGAGTGGGGTCCAGGGAGACCTTTTTAACAAATGCCTTCCAACTGCCTCCTTAGGCAGATTGGGACCATGCCTTGCCAGAGAGAGGCATCACACACTCCCAGATCTTAATGGCACTTTATGGTGTGGGACTGAAGAACTATTTGAGAAGGCCATTATGAAAGTTGGAGACATATAACTTGGGATGCTCAAATGTGCTTATGGCCATAACTCTCAGCATTGCTCATCATAACTATGCTAGCTAGAGATAATGGGAGATGACATACAGGAGAAACATAGCTACCTACCTGTCATAAGGAAACTTACCAGAAAATCATTCCCATTGTTTTTGTGCTGTTTTTGTTTTTTGCCCAAAACAGTTGGGATCACACTGTTAGTAACATCAGTTTCAAATTTTCACTAATAATGAGCCAGAAAGTAGGACTTCAGAAACAGATCTTAAAACTTAGAATTGTAAAAGGACAGGCAGGTGTTCAAATAAGCTGCTGTTAGATCAATGATAGATCTTTAGGCTCAAAGACATTATAGCGTTGTTCTGCACTTGGCAAATGCTTCTTTTTGTCTGCAGACAAAAGGCTATCCATTTCTTGCATTCAGATTTTAAAAACGTCTTTCATTCCATCTTAAATATGAGGAAATACTGTGAATTTTTGTAATTTCTTCCAAAAGGAACTCTTCCCAATTTGCTACATTCAATAGATGTAGATATTCCCAGCAAGGAGAAAACCATGCTATAGTTGCACATTTTTTTTGCGGGGGGCGGGGGAGAATGAGATGGCACACAAATGCTGCATTGAGTCCTTGACAGTACTGTTAGAAAGTAATCAGTTTGGTAATAGAGGTCATAGAGTCGCTTCAGAAATCAATTTTTTTTTTTAAAAAAAAATCTTGTTTGTGTGTTTCAGATCGAAATGCTAGAGCACAAATACGGAGGCCACCTGGTCTCTCGGAGGGCAGCCTGCACCATCCAGACCGCCTTCCGTCAGTACCAGCTCAGCAAAAACTTTGAGAAGATACGGAATTCACTTCTGGAGAGCCGCATGCCCCGGCGGATTTCACTGAGAAAAGTACGAGTCCAGAACTCTGAAAGTTTCTCTGCTGAGAAAGCCCTGGTGGAAGGATACAATTTTGTTGGCATCCCCTTGGTGAGATCTCCATCTTTGCCAGCCACTATCAGCGGGGCACTGACTGAACTGGAGGACTCTTTCACCGAGCAAGTCCAATCTTTGGCCAAATCTATTGATGATGCCCTCAGCACATGGAGCCTGAAGACTATGTGTTCCCTTCAAGATGGCAGCTCCTATCAGATAAGAGAGACATTCAGTACTGGTTCAGTGCAGCCAAACCAAGACCTGGAAGCTGAACTGAAGGACCAACAGAAAGAGGAAGGTATGCTGCCAGATACACTGCCAAAGAGCAGCAGCACACTCATGATGGCCTTCAGGGATGTCACTGTCCAGATTGATAACAAGAACATCTCGGTCTCCTCATCTACCTCGGTGTCTATGGCAAACTGCCTCGCCAACAACACCCAGGCTGGGATTACTCAAGCTGCCAAAATAGAAGAAATCCCAGAAGAAGGGGGAAAGAGGGCCAAGAGCCTCAAGCTGCTCCAGAAGAGCAGCCTGATTCTGAAATTCTCCAGAACAGTCATACAGAAACTGAGGAGAACATCAACACCAATGGCTTGGGGGGAGGGGAAACAGAACCAGAACAAATGATGGTGCAGAAGCTCGAGTTTGGCTCTAGCAATGAGACGGAACAGAACAAGGCCTCTGAGGCTGAAAATGTGGACAATTCAGAGCAGTTGAGCAGCAGCAGCACCTCCACCTCAGCCAAGTCTGCCTCAGAGTTATCCTCAAAGGAAGCCCTGCAGGCCATGATTTTGAGCCTTCCACGGTACCACTGTGAGAATCCAGCCAGCTGCAAATCCCCTACTCTTTCCACAGACACCATGAGGAAGAGGCTCTACCGCATTGGGCTAAACCTCTTTAACATGTAAGTGCTTAATAATACTGTATCTTTTAATCCTTCCTGGTTTTCCTTTATTCATGGCAACTAAAGGCTGGTGAAAATAATTGGGTTAGACTCATCCCACACAGATTGCTTTTATACTTAGGAGTTCATCCAACTACAACGTGTTGTATTTTTGTCAGACTGTTGTATTGAAGACCTGCCGCAGATATATCCACATCCACATGATTAGCATCCATAGTGCTTGAGACAGATCTCTGGCTGCCACCCAGACATGTTCTGTGAGAATGAGGGATAAATATCCTAGTTATCATCTGTATTGTTGTTTATTTCTAAAGGGGATTTGAAAGAGAAGTTACCTCAGTTTTCTGAACAGAAATTCACCACTATGACCTGAACATTTTGGCTCTTCTTTTTCTTGGTGAGACTGATACAATTTTGCACTAGACTAAGACCAGTGTTTTCTGAATAATGGCTGTAGGTGTGAGGGGGAAAGAAGGCACAGCTGAAAAGCAGAATCAGAGGAGGTCAAAAACATTTAATTTTGGATTTATAGAAGCAGGCTCAGTCTTCTAAAAGGCACTGTAGATCTGTTCTATTGCCTGTCAACATGACCCTCTGAACCTCAGTAAACCTTGTGGAGAACAACCTTATTTCTTCAGGAGTAATCTCTTCAGGGCTACATGATACATGCTGGGGCTGAAACCAAGGGAGGGGGAACAGAGGAAAAAGTAGGCTGAAACACCATGTAGGCACATTTTTCTTGCCAGAAATCTGAACTGATTGCTTGCAGGGGATACCTGAAATTAGACTAAAGTCTAGTGCTACCCACTCCTGCATTAGGGAAGTACAGTGAACCCTTGGTATCTGTGAGGGATTGGTTCCGGGACCCCTTGTGGATACCAAAAATTGTTCATGGTCAAGTCAGCCTTGTGGGACTTGCAGAGAGACTGGGAAACTGAGGCAAGGCTTATGAGTCCATATTAAAAATGACATAGGGTAGTAGCAGAGGTGATGGCAAGCCATGGTTGCAAGACGCACCTCATTCTTCAGGCTTCCCCAACTCCAGGGAGCATGCCAACTGGACTCCTCAGAGATGAGGGTTCCCAAAGGATGTGGCACCCATGGCAGCCAGGGCTTACCACCACTTTTCCTGCCTCCCTATCTTTTTTTAAATATCGATTTACTGTGTAAACTTCACTTCATGTTCACAGTCTTTCTGCAAGCCTCACAAAGCTTGCAGAGAGACTATGGCCCTTTCCGCAGCTTACCTGATTCTGGTGTGGGTGCGTGGGGATCATGCGAGCAGCCTCTTGCAAGAGGCACTCACATTCCCCTCTGCTCCTTCTCCGCAGTAGTTCCCTGCTGGCCAGCAGGCAGTGTGAGGTCTCCACCTCTTCCTTCCGCAGCACAGACAGGTACTTTCCCAGGCTGCGCTGAGGGAGGAAGCGAGAGGGCTGCATCTCCAGAGGCTCCACACTCAAGTTAAGTGCGTGTGGGGCCCCAGAGCAATGCATGATTGTGCATCATTTTTGGCAAAAAGCCGAAAATGATATATTGTGCGACTGGCACCTGCTGGCCCCAGCAGCATCGCATGATTGCGTCATGTGGAACAATTGTCACAATTGCACAATGCTCCGGAGACCCTTTCGCATGTGAAATGCCATGCAAAAAAGGCCTATGAAGCCTCACAAGGGCCCTTTTTGCATGTTACCTGTTTGCGCGACGGGGGAGGACGTCTTGCGTGAGAAGCCTCGTTCGAAACGCTGCCACTTCCCCCCTCCTTCCTACCGCAGGCCGCTTCCTGTTTGCGCGACCGTCGTGCTAGCGCCCCACCCCTTCCTTCTGCAGTGCAGAATGGGAGTTGTAGGCTGCTCTGGGGGAGGAAGTGCGACCCGCCTGGCTCGCTGACGCACCGCACGCAGGTACGTGCGCAAGAGCGCCGCGAGCATTGTGCGAGCGCGGGGCATTTTTGGCTTAAAGCTGAAAATCAAAAAACGCGCCTGCACCCCGCTTCAGCCTTGTGAGCACCGCGCAAGTGGGAGTGCGTCGTACGGAGCGGCACTCCCATTTGCGCGGCGCTCAAGGGGTGCTCGCGCTAAAAAAAAATGTGAAAAGGGCCAAGGTTTCATATATAAGAGGCTTATATAAGAAGCCCCATTTAAAATGGCACCACTTGCCTGCTTCCTCTTTGCAAAGAAACCCTGCTACCTTGAAGGCAGAAGGGTGGGTTAAATTTGCGGATCCCAGGCTTGCAGATATGGTGGGTCCATGGGTCCACTGTTTTATAATATGTCCTTATGTAGCTTCATCATGGATTTCTACAACTGGTTCTTATTTCATTCATTAAAGTACAGCAGCTGACATATCTCTGAGACTGCTCATTTTATTGATCCAAACATGATGATGATGATGATGATGATGATGATGATGATGATGATGATGATGATTTTATTCATTTATATCCTGCTTTTCTCCCAATAATGGGACTCAAGGCAGCTAACAGCATATTTAAAAAATTAAATTAAATACATAGTACAAAAATACAAAAGCATTAACAGTATAAATGTAAGATTTAAAAATAATTAAACAATTTATGAAGTTAAAACAGTAAACATTAAAAATATTAAAATACATTAAAAGACTATATACAAACCTTAAAAACAGAACTGCACAGTATTAAAAGGCCACCTGTAAAAACCCGGTGGCAGAAAAATGTTTTAACCTGCTAATGGAAGGAAAGCAAGGATTGAGCCATCCAGACCAATCTAGGGAGGGAATTCCAAAGTCTGGGAACGGGCACTGTAACAGCTCTTTCACTTGCTTCCACCAAAGAAGCCTGAGAAGGTAGTGGAACAAAGAGAGGGGCCTCTCCAGATAGTCCTCAAAGCTCTATTTCATTTTTATGTCACTCTGAATCAGGGCAGCAAGTACAGTGTGTTTTTCCCCACCATTTTATCTTTGCAGCATTCTTATATCTTTGAGGTAAGTCAGGCTGAGAGAATACAACTGATCATGGGTTGTCAAGTGAGTTTCATGGCTAAGTGTAGATTTGAACCCAGGACTGATATTCAAATAGTTTAAACTTGGCATTGAAATGAAAGAAATAACAATCAGCACAGAACAACATTTAGGGAGGTTTTCCCTTGTGCTGGGAGCTGCCACCAAGGATGCCCTGTCCTGGAAAATTGCCCATCTGACCTCTGAGTTGAGCCTTTTACAATGATGGCAGTAAATGGATAGCCTCAAATAATGGCCAGTTAGCACGCCCAAATTTGTTGGCCTCCAGAGATTATCTAAGCTTAACCCTTTTCAGTTCCACTATTATAAAAGAAGACATGGAACACATGCCTACCAGCTTCCAATGATCGTTAAAAATGCTAAATTTTAGCTTGATTGTTCCTATTTTAAGTATTAATTTACTAAATGTGCTAACAAAGTGATGTTTATCATTTTTAGCCCAGATAGATGGTAGATAGACAGACAGACAGATTGATTTTTACCTGGTCATCCTTTCCAACTGCCTATCTCAGAACAAACTGGCCACTTTTAAATGTGTGTAACTAGATCATGCTAGTAGACAATTTCAGAGATACATTGTACTGGCTATAAATCCTCTTGATTCAATGTGATGTAGTGGTTTGAGCATTAGACTGTAACTCAGAAGATCAGGATTTGAATGTTTGCTCTGCCATTGAAACAGGTTGAGCTTGAGCCAGTCACACTCTCTCATCCTCAGGGGAAGGCAATGACAACTTGCCTCTGAACAAATCTGGCCAAGAAAACCTGTGATAGGCTCACCTTAGAGTCACCATAAGTTGGAAACAACTTGATGGCACACAAGAACAACAGCAACACCCTGTAGATCTTTTTGTTCTTTTTATATAGGACAGTGTTCTGCTCCAGTTCTTCAAACTCTGTCTTTCACCTATGATTTTTAAAACGGGTGAGAAATGCACGACTATTCATTTGTTTTTAAAATCAGAAGTATTAAAATCGTCTCAGTGTGACAGGTCTGAGATGCTTGCTTTATTTGTGCAGAGCATAAAGAAACTGCATATTAAAGGATTCCTTTGCAACTGTGCCTGGGCTCATTGCAAGATATCTTCTTTTGCAATCAAAAGGCACATTCTGATTACTCATTCACCTGCTGTATTCATTTGCTGCGAAAATGTTCAAAAGAAAGGCAAGTTATTGTCACCTGAGCGGTGATATTGCAAAGCTTAGAAAATTGCTTTTTAAGAAGAACGAATAGACTGATGTGCCACAGGCATCTATAACTAAGGAGTGGTAGGATAATGTTCTGCTACCTGTCTGATGAGGGCCAGCATGGTGTAGACCCTCGAAGCCAGGGTTCAATTTCCTGCTTGGCCATGGAAACCCACTGGCTGACCTTGGGTGCATCACACATTCCCAGCCCCAAAAAACCCTGTGATAGGTTCTCCTTGGGATCACCATAAGTTGGAAACCACTTGAAAGCACACAACAACAACAGCATCAAACCTGACACCCTGGATGTTGGTCTCTAGGGTTCCTCGGGGTTGGTTCTGTCCTCCATTCTGCTGGGAGAGATTATCTGGAGTTCTGGTGTCACCAGTGTGCTGAGGACGCCTAGCTCTATGTCTTATCTAATTCCAAGGAAGCTCTTTCAGTACTAAAACTGGTGTCTGCTGTCAGTAATGGACTGAAGGGAAACAAATAAACTGAAGCTTAATCCAACAAGACAGTGATCCTGGCTAGCTGAAATGTAGATCAGGAATAGGGATTTAACCTGTCCTGAATGGGGATACACTCCTCTTGGAATCTCAGATTCATAGCGTGGATGCATTCCTGCTCAGCCAGGAATGTATTTGCACAGTTAAAACAAGTGCACCAGCTGTGCCCATTGCTGATGATAAGATATGATCACAATAGTAGTGCTTTGATTACTTTCCATTTAGATAACTGTAATATACCCTACATGGGGCTTGCTTTGGAAAGGCAGTGAGTCCAAAATGCTGTAACCAGAATGCTAACTGTGGTTGGTTATTGGCAACATGTTTTTGAAACAGCTTCACTAGCTACTTTAGTTCAGGGCACAAATCAAAGTATTGCTTATGACCTTATGTGGCTTAAGTCCAAACTATCTGAAATCATATATTTCTCTGTATGAGCCTTTCTCTGGCTTAATATCCTTGGAAGGAGAGGTCTGTCTTTCCGTTCTGCCACCCTCACAAGTCCCTTTGGTGAGGACACTGCTCTCTTTCTGCTGGAAGGTAAAAGCTCTTTTGATTTAAATAGGCATTTGGTGAGTAATTGATTGCACAGAAGGTCCCCCCCCCAAATACTCTAAAGGCACTTGATCCCATCTGATTTTGGAAGCGAAGTAGGGTCAACCCTGGTTGGTACTTGAATGGGAAACTGGGAGATGAATACCAGCCACTGTAGGCTGTATTTCAGAAGAAGCAACTGGCAAAGCCACCTCTGAGTATTCCTTGCCTGAGAAAACTCTATGAAATTCTTGGGGGTCACCATAAGACAACAAGCAACTTGAAGACACATATGTACATACATGTGTGCTTCAAGAATATTTTTATTGTTATGTTTTTAAACTGATTTTGCACTATTAGTATTCTAGCTGATTTTATGATTTTTTTAATTTTTTTAATTGTCAGACCTTTAAATAGTATCTTATTATAATCTTGTTGTAAAGTGCCTTTGATTTCATGTCAGGAGAAGGGTGGGATAGTATTTAAATCAAATTATTATTATTAATTAATTTAAAATACCCAGACTTCTCATCTTTCACCAAAGCATCATCCTATCACTGCTCAGTTGTGGATGGCTTCAAGGGTGTCACAATATCCATTCTTCTTAAAGGTAATTTCCCACGCTTTGAGAGTGAATGGCATTAACACTATTGCGTTAGGAATTACTGCCAACAATTCACTGAAAGCAAAGTTTGTAACAAATTCAGTTTCCTTTCAGTTGAAACATACAAGGAATGTTAACGGAATCAAGGAAAAAATGTTGAGACTAATGATCTTTCTTTTAGGCAGGAACAGTGTCATACTTCACAAAGGACAATTTGCATATGATAATTGTTGCTGTTTGCCTTCAACTTGTCTCTTGACTTACGGTAATCCTAAGGCAAACCCATCATGCGCTTTTTTTTTTTTTGCAAAATTAGTTCGGAGAGGCTTTGCCTTTGCCTTCTTTTGAGGCTGTGAGAGTGTGACTTATCCAAGGTCATCCAATGCTGTTCCATGGCTGAATGGGGATTTGAACCCTGGCCCAGTGATCAAACCACTACATTACCCTGGTTCTAATGTGAAGGTCAGGCCTACAAAATGGTCTGGATGTCAGTGATATGCTGCAGTTCAACAGCTCTGGCCTTGTAGCACCCTGGATTGGTGAATGGTTGGAAACCATGTGCAAACATTTGGCCAGGAGCTCAAGGCATGTTCGGTCACATCTGTCAAATGATGGGAGTGCTGTTGGGTGATGGAGGAATGTCAACAAGAAAAATACCAGCCCAGCTGGATCAAACCAAAATTCGATTCACACAAGAATGAACCAGATGCCTTCTGGAAGTCCACAAGCAGGAGATTAAATGTAATAGCACTCTCCTGTTGATATTCTCCTCTAACAATATTGGGAAAGGATATCTTTATCCTCCCAGAATTTGTCCAGCCCCAGTCTGTACTGAATCTCCTACTATTCAGTTTCAGTAGATAAAGCCAGGTTTTAATATTATGAGGGAGAGAGAAAAGCTTGTCTCTGACCCTTTTCTCCAGACTTTGCATAACTTTATACATTTGCAAGAGTTTTTTCCTCGTAGTTGTGTGTCCTCAAATGACTTCTGACTTATGGAGACCTTAAAGCAAATCCATCAAGGTGTTTTCTTGGCAAAATTGGTTCAGAGGGGGTTTGCCGTTGCCTTCCTCTGATGCTAACAGAGTGAGACTTGCCCAGAGTCACGCGGTGGGTTTTTGTGGCCAAGCAGAGATTTGAACTCTGGTTCCAGAGTTGTAGTCCAACAGTTTTTCTCCTCCTTTATATCCTGCCTTTTCCCCAAGATAGTGGCTTACAAATTAAAATGATTACGTTAACATTACAAAGTCTGCAGTGAAATCAAATTAAATAATTGACAGTACTAAAGCAAGTCCACTAAGGTTTGTACCCAGGCATTTCATACAGATATCAAATAGTGTTGGAGACAACTTCATGCCTTGAAGCAGTCTGTAGCAAGACTTTCAGAGGGCCACCAGATTGCTGGCCTCTGGAACCTGGTCTATAGATAAGAGTGGAGACATCTCAAAATAATGCCCAACCTCCAGGCTATGGTCCGTTGTATAAAAAGTCACAGATACAGAGTGATAGAGTTGAACTCTCCATGTCTTTCTGCCAGTGAAGGTCTTGGTGACTAAGTCCGAATCCATTCCATAATAGGCTGGAACCCAAAACGGAATGGATCTGTATAATCCTTCAAAAATACATGAATCTAACATCATCACCTTGCCCCAAAAGTGGTATTCACTAAGCAATAGTTCTTATAAATGTCTGGGTCCAGGAAGAATATTTTTCTAGAGTGGTTGTACCATGTTTCCTTAAGCAGAACAGAAATTACCACTGCAGTCCCTTCCAGGTAGTATACCACCCCTGAACCCATCCCGTTAACCCCTTCCCAGATGGCTCAAATTAACCATGAAGGGCAAGGGTCAAGAAGATATGAATCAAACTGCTACAGATGTCTTTTCTATATACTCAAAAAATCATAGAATAATAGAGTTGGAAGAGACCACAGGGGCTTTCCAGTGCAACCCTCCGCTATGTAGGAGCACACATCAAAGTTCTCCCAACAGATGGTCATCCAGTCTCTGATTAAAAACCCCCAAAGAAGGAGATTCCACTACACTCTGAAGCAGCATATTCCACTACTGAACAGCTCTGACCATCAGGAATTTCTTCCTGACGTTTTGATGGAATCTCAGATTGAAGAAGCTGAGCATGAAAATGATTTGTTTCAATAGTAATGTTGAGCTCATCATGAAGGCAAACACTTTTCTCTTCAAAATACCTTGCAGAATTGTCATTACAGGCTTCTGTGAGTAGCACCATCATATGTCCTAGAATGTTTTCCCATCTCCTCTGAAGACAAGTTCCATCTTCATGTCGTATTTTTCTTTATCCACATATGCATCATTGTTGGGACTTTGCCCCTACATAAGCAGTAACTTGCTCTAGGGCTTATTCACATAGAGTCAAATAATTTTTGTGGTAAATGTGTTCAAAATTGGTGGGACTCCTCTTTTACCACACCTCTCATTTTGGAGCACAATCACAACCTGCATTTTGGTTCTGCTTCCCCCAGTGGAATTAACTACCTTTTGCATAATACCCTCAGTGATCATTAAAAATAATGGCTTTGGTTGCCAAATGGTTTTAATGCTATTCCCTTTCACAGTATGGCTGTGTACAGGAGCCTTTAGTTACAAGAAGTGCTCCCAACAGAACAACTGTTATTGCTCCCACTAATAAATGTCAGGATCCTTGGTTATATAAACTTTTCAAACAGAATTTAATAACCTCGTTGGTTTACCTACAGTATTATAACTGCTACCCTGTACAAAAATTGGGTCTATGTGGCCCAAGAGGTCTTCTGTGTGGCCTTGTCCTCCATGTCTTCAATCATGTAACTCCCTTATGAACAATTATTGAGTAATATTCTGAACTGTGACAGCCTTCTGTGAACTGACTGTACGCATTTGTGACTCGGTGTTTCAAACGACAACACATTTTGTGGTGAGTGGGTGGAATTCCTGGAATGGAGAAAGCCTTATTATGCAGTGTTGCTCTAATAGCAGTATTTGTGTAGGTGGCCATCTCTGTAGGCGGAGGGGAAGCCAGGAGAGCTGAAGGAATTTCACAGCATCTAGCCAAACTCACTGAGCTCCTCAGGAAAATAGAAAGAATCATTCCCAACTGAATCCAGAAACAGTATTAGGGGGAGGTATTGATCAAATTGTACAGTGCTGAAGGAATATTAAAGGCAATATTAGAGCATGGTAACCTACACAGTAGCTCTTGCACAGGCTGTGATATGGCAAATCAATTCAGTGACAGAATTACCAATTCAGCTTTGAATAACAATTAATTAAAATTGGCATTTGGTCTCATAGCCAATGCTGGAGTAAGAAAAGCACTTTGATTATTCTGAGAAGAACCTCTATGAATTAAATTATTTGACCCCTTTAATATGGTATTTCAGGGTTCAACCTGAAGAGGACTTGGAAAGTTACTTTCTGAAAGCAAATTATTCCCATTACTTGTTAATGTTGAAAGAAGATTCTACCTGGTCCTTGCTCATTCTTCTGTTTTAGAAAGTAATTTGCTGTGTAATACTGCTTGTTATGTTTTATGTTGCTTTTTTGTTTTTTTAAAAAAGGATAAGAAAAATTGCATTAAATTTCCTCTAAACATGTCTAGACATGCCCTTTAAAGCTGACAAAAATACCTTGTTCCTTTTCCCATCCTCCATTTATAGCATCATCCCCAAATGCTGTATTTCCGACATTTTGAACAGAGCATATGGATGGGAGGGCAATGTGGGCGGCAATGTTTTGGGGGTGTCCCAGCTCATAGCCATGCCCTGTGCACCGTAGGCCCGCCCCATGCACTGTGGCCATGCCCCTCACACACTGTAGCCCCACCCCATGCACCATGGCCATATCCTCATGCACTGTAGCCCCGTTCCTGCTCACCCCCACTCCACAGACTCTAAGCTCCACCCCTGGAACAGAGCTTCCTACAAGCTCTGTTATCTGTAACTTACTACTTTCAAGCTTTAGCCTTAAAGCAGGAGAATTTACACTCTAGAATTCACACTTTGGTTTTAAAGCAGGAGAATTCACGCTTAGTCTCCCCTTGCAGGTCCCCATATACGGAAGCAATATTTTTTTCAGTGGATTGTTGTTAATATTTTCCCTTCCTGGTCTTGCCTAGGTATCCAAACTCCTGAAAGCCCAAAGTCTTTGTTGCCTCTTGTGGTATAAAAAGGGTACTTGAGCATTTATGCTCAATCATGGTGCTATCTTTGAAAAGACTCTACTTGAGCATTTGTGCTCAAGAGGGTCTCTTCGAAGATAGCACCATGATTGAAAAATATTTTCTCATGTTGTGGTCCTTTTGACACAAAGTGAAGGGCTTTTTATTTTCCTGGGATTTTTCTTCTTCCTCTTTCTCCTCCTCCAAACCTTATATTTCTTCCTTTTAGGTGATAATATATTGCACTTGGTGTTTCTTTGGTTTTATTTTGTAACTAGCTTTATTGTTTCTATTATTGGTTTCTGTGCTATGTTTTTATATGTCTCAGTTTTAATATTATTTTATGAACTTCACAGAAAGCTTTGTTGTTGGCCTGTATAGAACAATAATAGAAAGCCAGTGTAATCAGGGGGTTATATTGTTGGTCTGGGACTTAGGGTATCCAGGCTATTTCTCTTACTCAGTCATGCAACTCATTAGATGCCCTAAGGCCAGTCTTTCTCAGCCTGACCTATTTCAGAGTACTTTCATGAAGTTACTTTGGGGAGGAGGAGAACCATATATGTTGCCTTGAGCTTATTAGAGGAAAGGCAGGATATAATGAATGAATAAAGCACTGAAGTAAATACAGGCAAACCTCAATTAACAATGTCTCTGACAGAGAAGTTCCTTTTCACAAATCGTTTAATACCTGCTCAATCCCACTTTTTTTCTTCCTTGTCAGCTGTTCAGTTGGGAGCTTTTTAGCAGCATCAGTACTGAGAAGATAGTGAAGGAAGGCTGGAGAAACTGACCTTTAGTGCTGAGTTGCAGCCCTCTGTCTGCAGTAAACCTTGCAATGTAGCTTGAGCTGCGAAAGAATGGGATTCGATTCCAGCTGAACCTACTGTAGCTCTAGCTAGAACAGGGAGCTGCCTCCGGAATCCCTTATTGACCATGTATGAATTGCAAAGCAGAAAGAAAAAACTGTTATCCCCAGCAAGCTTTTTTTTTTTTTTACAAAAAAGATAGATCTCTAAATTTGGTCACTAAAATGCAAATCATAAAAAACAAACAAAAAACGGAAGCTGGTGGAACAGAAAATCATCCCTGGTTGCATTTTAGAAGAATCTTTCAAATGGTCTTTGGAAGGTTCAAAATGTTTTTGTTTATTTATGTGAAGCTTACTTGGCCTGGTTGTTTCATTTCACATGTGTGTATTGTTAGTTTTGGATAAAAAGTTTACTGAAACATATTGAGCTGCTGTTCATTTTTGTAGTGCAGGAACCTTTCCCCCTATTCTTTCCAAGTTATTTCTGTCCATGCTGCTATGTGTTCTGTTATAGAAGTAATGCCCAAGAACACCTCTACTTCGTTAACTGAGGTATACCTGTATGTAAGTCACCTTTACCTCTCTTCTCATTTCAGAAATCCAGATAAGGGGATTCAGTTCCTTATCTCTCGAGGGTTCATTCCAGACACGCCAATCGGAGTGGCCCATTTCCTGCTGCAGCGCAAGGGGCTTAGTCGACAAATGATTGGGGAGTTCCTGGGAAACAGCAAGAAACAGTTCAATCGGGACGTTCTAGAGTAAGTGTCTCACCCCTACCACCATCCATCATCCACAGCTTCCTTTAGTGTCAGTGGTTATAAGAATGGTTGTTATGGTTCACACAATTGAATTCAGCTGTGTCCTTTCCCTCCAAGGTGCTCTTCTCCAAACATTCATTCTGAGAGATAAATAGATATATAGGCTTCTTTTTGCATCTAGGAACACTGGGAATTATTCCAAGAAACGCAATGCAGGAGCAAAAAGAGCTCACCATGTAGTTTGTTTGCATAGGTGAATTAAGGGAAACAAATCAAGGAAAAGAGGATATAAGCTTGCTTTGGAGAAAAGAATCCACAGCCTGAGAATCAAGGCACCTGGAGTTATCCCCCTGTGAGAGTTTGAGAGGCTTGTATTTCCAAATCAATTAGAGACTTTAGGAAGGAAAACTCACCTGCATTGTCTACTCTTTGTACGTTAATGCAGCCCTGATAAATGGCACAGACATGACCAATGGTGCCATCAGCAAGGGAAGCAGGCAGATGTCCTTGAGAGTGGAAGCGCAGGGCAACTTCAGACTGATGCTTAGTTGTATGGTACTGAAGATGTAAGACTGAGATATGAAAAACAGCTCAGAGCCTGCCTTCAAATGTGAACTGCAAAACATCCTGGCAAATCAAACAATTGCTGAAGGTTTTTGGTCTTGCCACTCTTCACTAGCTCCATCATGCACTTCTGTTGCTGTGTTCTCCTACCTAATTCTTTCTTATATTACTTTTGCCCAAGAGAATGCTAAGGAAACAATTTATATCCCAAGCAGGCAGAGGAAGGAGGAGGAAAGATCAACAGAAGGAGGCAGTCATATCAAGTGATTGAGCCAGAAGGAAGATGTAGATCTGAAGGACTTTAGCCAGTGTCCAGTTCACTGGCAATCTACCATTTGGGTATCTAGGACAAAGCCAAATTTGAAGGGGTTCTGTAGCACTTTGATGCCACTCCTGATAATCTTATTAGGCAGCAGTGGCCCTGCATCAGGGAGTCAGTCCTTCCTTCCTTTTTTCCTAAAATACTTTGGCTGAAGCAATAAATACATTAGTAGCAGACAGCATAAGAGAGTGTTTCACCTCTCTAGTAAAAATGTGAAAGAAAGAAAGATTAAAGGAAATTGGCAACCCGTGCTAACCCTCTTGGATCCCTTGTCCTGTTGTGAACCTTGACATTTGCCTAACTATTTTGGATGTTGACACTTGGGCCATTTCCGCACTACAGTGTTAAAGTGCTGCTATTCCACTTTCAACGCCCTGTGGCATTCTGGGGTTTGTAGTTTACTGAGACCAAAGAGCTCTTTGGCTGAGAATTCAAAGTGCCCTTCCCTAAACTACAAACCCCAGAATTCCATAGGAGGTTGAAAGTGGAATGATCGTGCTATAAGAGTGTTGTGCGGCAATGGCCTTGGTCTGTTAGGTTTGAAAATGAGCTGTGGAAGTTCTCTGAGTTCTCTTGTTTTCTTGAATCTGTCTCTTTGATAGATCCCTATTTTCTCTTATTTTTAGGCCCTTGCCTTGTAATAAGTGTGCAATGTGTTTTCTGAGGTAGATAATCCCTACATAAGAAATGAGCTGCCTCTGTAAGGTTTGGACTACAACTCTCATAATCCCTGATCATTAGCCATGTCGGCCAGGGTTGAGGGGAGTTATGGTCCAAAATATCTAGAAGGCACCAATAACCCTGTTTCTGGTCTAGGATCTCTAGAATATACATTTGAATTGGTTTGATGCCATTGTTTCTCCACAGAGATGTCTGAGGGCTGTATTTGGAAGGACATGGCCTAGGGATCACTAGCAGAGAGGTCTCAGAATCTTCACCACCTATAATTTTTAGTATTCTTTGAGAGTAGCCTTGACAATCAGTATCAATTTGTAGTAATGGTTGCAGTGGGCCCTTGGTGTCCGCTATGATTTGGCTCCAGGACACCCCATGGATATCAAAATCCTTGGATGCTCAAATCCTTATGTACAATGATGTAGTAAAATGGCATTCTTTATATAAAATGGCAAAATCAAAGTTTGCTTTTTGGATTTTTTTTTTTTTTGAATATTTCAAGCCATGATTGAATCCATGGATAAAGAATCTGCTGATGTGGAGGGCCAACTATATACTGCTCTTGTCATCAGGTCTTTCTCTTTCTGAACCAGAACTTTTGTATCCTCTCTTGCTTATGAGAAGACAAACAGTATGTTTCTGATAGTGCTAATTTTGTGAAATCTTGGTTGACTCTGATAGTGCTAACTTTGTGAAATCTTGCTTGCCTCTCTTGTCCTTTCTGTTCCTCATACAACAAGGCTCATGAATGTCCCAGACCGTTGTATTCTGCTACCAGCTGGCTGGTTAAGGGCACAGCTATATAAACTTCTAAATCATGCATAGACATTTATAGCAGAAACAACAAGGCTTTGGCTGGGGGCCAATTGACATGATGAAATTATCTTCTTCAAGTGTTCTAAAATTGAGTTAAATAAACATTGGAGGAGGGGGAGTGTGCAAGTCCTTCCCTGGCTGTCTCTAGTTTGGAGGGTGACCTTCTGAGAGCAGGGCCTCATCTTCCTTTGTGGTCTTTCTACACACTGCTCTCCAAGGGTAGAGCAGGCTTTCCTTTTCAGAAAGTTGCCCTCTGTGTGTATAGGATGATGACGACGTCAGAGACAGAAGAGCAGGGCTAGTGAATTTTCACATCATGCATGGTTATCTAACTCACTTCTGCTATGCCCTGAGTAAAGCTATTGTCATAGCATGCAAGCATGTTGGTGGAGCTAATAGAGTACATCACTGTTATTGCAGTCCTATGATTACTTCATTATGAGGTCATCTTACAACTCAGCTCAACTTATACATACCCCTTCAGTACAAAGCTGCTAGAAGTAGGATGGTGAGACAAAATGACTGTGTATCCATCAAGAGATTTGAGAGCAGCTTCAGAACATGGTTCAAAACTGTACTGACCTCAAGATTGCTTACATTTTAAGCAGCCTACACATTGTTTGCAACCCATATATAGGCTCTTAAGTTTAGCATTATTAGCAAAATATTCACCATTCTCCAAAAGAAACAGAATCTCAGAGACACTCATATCCAGATGGATTGAAAAGTCCCAGATTTTGTTCCTAGTCTTTCCTATTTTATACTAGGTTAAAATAAACCAATGTACGAAGCTAGTATAAATGTCTCTGATCATACTGGCAGCCTATAGAAAATATGCTGGGATAAAGAAAACATGTATGGATATTCAAAATAAAATTGGAAAGAACGGGAACAGAATCTGGGACTTTTTGGTCTTTTTTAGGGTGCATCTAGACTGGTTAAAAAGAACAGAAAGTCCCAGATTTTGTTCCCATTCTTTCAAATTGTATACGGTACTTTAAATACATGAATGAATGAATTTTGGTAATCTATTCAAATTTTTTTTTATCCCAGAATATTTTCTGTCAGAGACTTTCTATGCCAGCTCCCTAGATTGGTTTATTTTAACTCAGTATAAAATCGGAAAGAACAGGAGCAAAATTGGGTTTTTTTCCAATCAGTGTTGATGCACTGTTAATCAGTCTGAATGTGCCCACAATTACTTTAGGTAATAATACAGAGTACTCTAAAAGAGTACTCTTTAAGCAGCTACAGAGAGGGACCAGAGTGGGGTGAGAGGTGGCAAACAATCCCCTCAAGAAAATAGCTTCCCCATTCCATTTTCCATTCTGGTTACATCCAAAGCCTGGAAAAGTTACTGTTTAAATTGCTTTTTATTTAAATTTTAAGTACATTTACAAACAATATTATAATCACCCCCCCCAATAGTTAAATTAACACAATTATCTATCACAGTCTTACATATCTTCCATGTAGCATATTTACATCAAGTCCATAAACAACTCCTGGGTCTCCTTCACAAATATGAATCACTGTGTGAAAAAATGCCATTCTAGAACTGCAGTTGATTTATTGGTGATCCATGTGTTGAAGTCATATCTATACTATAGAGGAGAAATGGTGACCACAGTTCTATGATATCATCTTGCTTTATCTCTCCTCTGAGCAATCATAAATGGTAAGTTAATTTTTCAGAGAGGGCTATAGAGGAGACTCTATCCTTAATGAATGACCCTACAGGGCTTTCCAAAAATCTGCTATTTACATCCAGGCAGCTACCAGTGATACAGAGACAAGATTTTTATTCAAAAACTTTCATTGTCACTGTCCGAGAGTAGTAGTGTAACTCTCAACTAGGTGATTTGGTTAGACATTAAACTCAACTCTCTATTATTTCCTCCCCAAAACTTTTCACCATAGGACATTATAATTTCATAAGTTTCCATGAACCTGTACTTCTGCATTCTCTCCAGGAGATTTTTTGAAATATTTTTATTAATTTTTGGACAACCACTTCCAGAATACCCCACCGGCATGGCTGTCATGTAATGTTTCAAGGAGAGGAATTTTCTGCATACTCAGATTTCTTTCCTTACAATAAGTATAGTGGAGCTCAAATAAGTAACAGCAAATGAGTGACATGCTATGATATGTGAATTTTGATCTTAAGAACTGTCTGGGGAGTCATGGAATTTATGAACCGAGTGGCTCTGTGTGCTCTTTTTGCTGCTCAGTGAAATTTCTGTGGTCACAAAGAATATGAAGTATGCATAACAGAATTTCATTATTGATCGTGGGTTTTCTGGTTTTTCAGGATGCCTAAACAATTTGCCATTCTCACGCATGGATGTTTTTCTTGTGGATGTTACTCCCCCTTGCAAGTTGATTTTCTCTGTTTCCTCCTGTTCATTCATTCATTCTTGCTTGCTTGCTCTTGGTAGCAGATGGTAACTATGCCATCTTTTCATTGTGAGACCAGAATTCAGTGCTAGTTGAGTACTGTTCCAGATTAGAAACCCAAGCCAAACTGGGCCAAAATGACAAGTGATTATCAAAGCAGAACCTAATAAATTAGTATCTTGATTTCAAGGTTCAGGCTTAATGCCTTTCAACCAGTGAATTTGCTATCGATCTTCCTCCTTTCTGTATGTGCCTTTAATACACTGCATGCATATTGATCTGAGCAAACCAAGGGCTCTATTCCTCCAATTTTGCCATGTTGAGCACCGTAATTAAAAGTAACTAAGGCAGAAGCCATTGATTCAGGCATGAAAGAGCGAGGATTGTGTGCATGTCAGTATGGGAAGCAAAGGAAAAGTCACTTTCCCCCTGACTAGAGGAGTGAGGAGCACTTGGCAGTTGCCTCCCCCACCTCTTCCCTTCTTTCACTTCAAACAAACCTGGTCCTGGCCATCAAACAGAGAATGAACAGGTACAAAAATGCTGAAGCTGTCTTCCCTCTGCTTCAAAGCCAGAATATCATTTTAGGTGTCAATTGCCCTTGAAGGAAGAGCAAAGACATTCTGACTTGGTCATGGGCCAGAGGAACAAAGGCTATGAGGCAGTTGCACTAGCTGTGTCTCAGCAAGAATGCAAAGCAAGAAGTGGTACGGTGGAGAATTTTGAAGTGCCACCTTTATCATGATCGTCCCTATAGCACACCTCATTTGGAGTCCATAAATGCAGGCGTCTATAGTGATCTGTATTAATTTTTTTTTTAAAAAAATCTAGAAGTTTTCATCTCTACCAGGAAGAGGTCCTGAGATCAAGATGAAAGGATTTTGACCACTCAAATCCAAGTCATCCTGTATACTTTGGATTACAACAGGAACAGGTCATAACAACATACTGTTGCTGGGAAAATTCATTTCCCCTCCAGCTCCTGTGAGAATTGCAACAAAGCTCAGAGAAAACAGTAGAGTCCATGGGTGTGTGCATGTGGCAGAGGATGTCATAGTTCCTGCTAATTAAAAAAAATCCTGGTTATTCAGTCCTGTGAGCCCTGCCTCCACTATACAACTGTATCCAAGATTCAGAAAGACAGCCTTGCCTCAATTGGCTGTAAATGTCAATCCAGTTTCCTTCTGACTGCTAGTTTACAAAATGGAGGGTCTCTCTTTTCTTTTATTTTAATGTATGGACAACACGAACACCACCACCATCTAACTCAGCTCTGTTTTCTCAGGCTTATTATAAAGCAGAGTGAGGAAACTACCTCAGGTCGCAGATAGGGGGTAGCACTTGGGGCAGTAGCAACCTCCCAACTGTTTCACCTAATACCCTTGCTCTTCCCATTTATTGGAAGACAGAGCAGTGTAAATGCCACATGACCTCTCTTGGACTCCCTAAACTAGGGCCTTTCCTCACTACACTTTTATAGTGCTATTATTCCACTTTCAACATCCTGTGGAATCCTGGAGTTTGCAGTTTAGGGAGGGCCGGCCATTTAGAATTTTCAGCCAGAGAGCTCTTTGGCCTCAGTAAACTACAAACCCCAGAATTCCATAGGATGTTGCAAGTGGACTAATAGCACTGTAACAGTGTAGTGTGGAAAGGCTCCTAGCCTCAGGAATAGTAGAGGACACTGTCCTGTCACGTCAAGTCAGCAGATGTACATGAACCAAGAGGGGGCACAGTATTGTCATTGGCTTTAGGAAACAAAATGTCCTGGGCCATCTCCACCTGTCTTTCACAGTCCAAGCTTACTGGGGGTGGGGTTAAGGTGAGGACAAAGTCTGGGTTTCGGATAGTTTGAAGCAGAACCAAAGCAACATTCACTTTGTTCACTGTGAGCAGAGGAAAAGCACTATTTCTGTTTGTTTGGATCCAGGAATTGCCATGTGAATTACTCCCCCGTTCTCTTTCTCCTTTTCCCCGCCCTTCTGCTTATTTCTTCTTGCACTGGGTGAGTAATATTTAGCAGAGCTGCAAGGAACAAAGGACAGTTGATGGCATGCTTCAAACAGTCCTGCCTCCAGCTACTCTGCCTGTCCTAACATGGCCCTTTTCTCTCTTGTGCTTTTGTTGTCCATGGCAAGGCTTCACAAAAAGCAATACCATACAGATTCACACACATGTCCATTTTTTTTCTCCAGTAGCCCATGTGTGGGTTGCACAAGCTCCCAGACTGAACCTCTGCTAGAATCACACATTAATTGAAACTGATGGCAAGAAAAAAAAGTGACTTATGTGTGTGAGATACTGAGGTACAGTAGCTGATTTGCCTGCATGGGATCCCGTCCTTCTAAAAATCATTTGCTTGCTTTCCTTCACAGTGACCCTTAAATAGCTAGCTGTCTCTTTTGACACACAGTTGCCAAAGCTGCACGCAATATGTAATGTGATGCAAGTGAAACTTGGAAATTTGTGGATTTTCTGTGGATTTCTCCTCCAATTTGAAGTTAACTGTAATTACATACTCCTCTTTCTGCATAGGTTTAGCCCCATTTCAGAATCACTGAAAGTATTACGTGTGGGTCAGGAATAAGTACTGGGAACATTGTTGCTAAAGCTGTCCTGTTAAATTAGTCAAACCAACAGGATGAATAATAGAATACCTTTTAAAGAAGCTGTGAAACTCTCCCTCCTAGGCCCCCAGACAGAGGTCTCTATAGTGGGCAGAAACCCCTGGCATAGTTCTGGAGTTGTATTAGAACAACAAATTTATAATAGATAACTAGGAAATCTAGGGGTGTCTGTTGATTAGAGTCAACAACAGACTCAACAACAGCAGAGTTAGATCAGCTAACTCAAGAGGATCCACAGCTCATTTGAAGAACACCTGTTTCATATGCAGAAAGCCCAAGCTCTTATTCCTCTAGTTCAAAGATTAAGATAGCCAGTGATGGAAACTCTTCTTGGGAGCTTGAAGAAGTGTTCCCATCCAGAGCAGACAGTGTTGAGTGGACTAGTGGCTGACCTGTTGTAAGGCAGTTTCTTCTGTCCCCAGCCACAGTGTTAAGAGAAACTGTTTGTTTGTTTGTTTCCCCAGTAAATTCCAGCCTTGATAATCAGTTTAGGCTTGCAGTTCTAATTTCTTAATTATGGTTAAGAAAGTAGAAAACAGCATGTAGACTTGGAAACTAGATTTTCCCCTCTCTCCCTTCTCTGGCACAAAGTCTTGTTTCTCATCCTCTACAGTTAGTGTTGCATCTGCAGGACATTCCAGGTTCTTTCCTAACCAGGGTTTACAAACCTTTCAGATGGGAAACCTGGTTAGAATTAACAATAGTTAGATATGTGCAGCTATAATTAAAAAACAGTTAAGCAGATAAAGGGGGTGGTTGGGTGAATATATCCTGGAGCAAAAAAGAAGGAGGAAAAAGGGTTGCCTCCCCACAACACTTGCTTCAGCTCATCTCTGAGCCATTGTTATGAGATCAGCAGTGTTATGTCAGCCCCACTGTCTTTATCTCTTTATGTACTCATTTTCCTTCAATTTCTTGTGTGTCCTTATATGGCATCATTTTTGTTCTTGTCCATTTTCTTTTGCCTTTATTCCATTCACCTTTTGTTCCTTACATTCTGTCTTCAGAATGTCATACTCTCCCAGTCCATTCATAAGCTCTGCCATGTAAGCAATGGATGGCTTGTGCCATGAACAGAGCTGGCAGCATCACTGGGGGTGGGTTGTTTGTTCTGCGGGTTGAAGGATTTTGGGAAGGTCAGACACAACTGTCTTCTTCAATTTGCTTTTAAAGCAGAGGTTATTTTTCTGAATGTAAGAGACATTCTGGTAAATGAGAGCAGGTTGCTTCTTAGATTGGGGGCACTATGGTCTGATGTATTTTCCTGGAGGGCAGGCTAGTCTCCTTGCTGTCCAGAATTTGTAACTTCCCCATTGTTGCTGAAAGCAGCCAATCAAGCTAACAGAAAATGGTTATGTCATGCTGCCTCTTTTGTACAATGTGTAGGAATTTATTATACAGAAGGTATGTTGCATCCCTTGATTAATAAGCAGGTAATGACTTTTCACAAGTGTCACAAGCAGCAAGACAAGCCATGCTTCAGGTCCCCCCTACCATCTGAGTTTTAAAAACAGAACCATAGGACACTGCCATTGGTCAGACCATTGTTCATCTGGTTTAGTATTTTCTACTCGTTCTGGCAGCAGCTGTCAAGGATTTTAGCTGGAGATGTTGGAGATTGAACTTGAAATCTTCTGCATGAAAAACCTGCACTGTGCCAATTAGCTGTGGTTGGTTCTTCTCCAAAGAACACTTCAGCAAAAGGCTGCTAGATAAAGGCTTTCTCAGTAGCCTCCCTGTGGAAAACTTTGCCCCCAAAACTCAAATGCTTTCAGAAAAATGGTTGAGTCATTCCTATTGAGGAAGGAATTTATTGTGCTGTTGTTGCCCGATTAGAATTGCTTGGATGTCTGCTGCTTGTCTTAATTGTTTCTTTCATTGTTCTTTTGGGTGTCTGTGTATAATTGACCTACCTTTTATATGGTTCTGTGCATTAAATGTAAGCTCCTTTTTGAGTCTTGTAGGTTAGAAATGTGAGGTAGACATTTTCGAAACAAATACGGAAGTAATCCTGAAATATCAAGAAACCAATCCTGGGAGCTCAAAACAGACGGAACCAAATTGATTTTCCTTGGGAGGGAGTTCAACAGTTGAAGTGCCACTGCAGAAGAAGCTCTGTCTCATGTTCTCACCAACTTTGGCCTGTCAAGTTGCTAGAATATATAACAGGGCCTCTGTTGAGGGCCTCAGCTTTCTGGCAGTCTTATCTGAAGTCTTTGTATATCAAAACCAACACTTTGAATTGAACTCAAAAGTAAACTGGGAGTCAGTGGATTTTGAACTGGAATGTAGTCTCTAAAGCACTCAGCAGACAGCAATTTGGCTGTCCTGTTTAGTAGTAGCTTCCAGATACTTTTCAAGGGACAGTCCTATGTAGAGTACATTTCAGTAGCATCATCTACATGTAAAGACATGAACCACTATAGCTAAATCTGCCTTCTCTAGGAAGGAGTGCTGCTGAACAAAGACATTCCTAGCTTCAGCAGTCACTTGGTTTCCAGGAGAATTGCCGGGTCCAAGCTGTGAACCTCTTCTTTCAGAAGGAGTGCAACATTTTCCAAAACACACTGTAACCTCAGTTTCAGTCTGGCTTTCCTGCTGAGCAGCAGACTTCCTGTCTTGTCTGAATTGACTCTCAATTTATTCACTCTTATCCAATCTTTCATTGCATCCAAATGATTCAGGACTTCTGCAGTTTCCTTGACATCTCTTGTAAAAGATAGGTAGAACTGGGTATCATCTGCATAGTGGTGATGCCCAGGCCCAGCTTTCAGATGACTTTGCCCAACAGCTTCAGGCAAATGTTACAAATCAAAGGGAGCATTATTGAACCTTCTGGAACCAGAGCAACTAAAGGCCAAGAGGCTGAACACCAGTCTCTTGGCAACAAGTTCTGGAAAGTTTCATCCGAAAGGACCAGACCCTCTGAAGAACATTTTGCCCAAATTTTGTACCAGTCAAATAGCCCACAAGCATACCATGATTGAATAGTGCTAAGAGGTCAAGCAGAACCAATAAGAACACTCTCCCATGTAGATCATCCACTAAAGCAACAAAGGTTATGAATGTCATATAACCACATCTGAACCAGACTTGAATAGATCCAGGTTAATGTGCCACTTCTCACTCTAAGACCTTCCTTTCAAAAGGAAGGTTAGATTAGAAACTGGCCTGTATTTCTCCAAGGGGGTAGGATCTGAGGAAGGTATTTTCGATGGTGGTCTTATTACAGCTTCTTTTAGAACAACTGGAACCCAAATCTCTTTCCAAGAAGCATTCACAACCTCTGCTACCCAATTGGCCAGCCCTCACCTGGCAACTCTTAATCAGTCAGGATGGACATGGGTTTAATGAACTGAAGGCTGGTCTCACTTATGCCAGAGACTATTTAATTTCTGCATGTTGTGGTGTTGGAAAAGATGCAGTAGCAAGTCATGTCCATGTCATGTCCCATTGTAGTCAATTGACACAATGTGTATATGTCTGGTGCTGGTGCACACCCGTTGCATATTTTGACTATAACAGGAGTGATGCTTCCTGCAACCTCACATTTGTGTGTGTGGAGGTCATGCCAAAAGAGGGTACAAAATAATAATAATAATAATAATAATAATAATAATAATAATAATAATAATAATAATATCATCATCAAATGGAAACAAGCATGGTGGCTTAAAGTGAAAGGAAGGAACATTTCTGTCTTTAAACCTCTGTCCTTTAGTTTCACTTTTAGTATTAAAGAAACTTGCAAAATCACCAGAAGAGAATAATGGAGGTAGAGGTAGAGGGGAGGGCTTTAACGGAAAATGAAAGGTAGAAAAGAGACTGTGGGTACTGTGCATTATCATGAATAAGTGAAGTATGGTATTTCTTTTTGGCTAAAGAGAAACCACAAGAAAAATAAGAATGAATTTATAATAAATGTGATTCTCCCACTCCCTAATCTTTCTCCACAAATATTCAGCTGTGTGAGAGCAGGAATGAAGATAACTGAATAAAAGGAATAAGCTAAGGCTGAGGGTTGGTAGCAGGCACCATACATGTTGACAAAGGGGCAAAACTGTCAAGAGTTACAGATAAAGTTGAGTTGCATACAGAAACTGCTGAATTCAAGGAAACAACAGAATTAAAGGAAGACAGAGAAGAGACCAATGGTTGTGAAAAGACATCGGAATTAATAGAGTGAAGCTCCCAAAAGGAGCAAGCAACAAAGTACTGAGAAGGTGGATTATGAACAAGTGTAACCGAAACAAGATAATGATCAGACAAACGAAATTCAGTAACTGAAAAGCAAGAGACAGAACAATTCTTACTAAGAATGAGATCAAGACAATTGCCAAGGAAGTGTGTGGGTAAATCAAAACAAAACTTGGGCCCAAAAGAAGAAAACAATAAAGAAAGGAAGTGTAAGACAGCAGGATCTTTGGAATCATCCACATGAATATTAAAACCACCCATAATAAAAGTGGGAATTTCATCTGGCAGAAAGTCAATCAAGGATCAGAATCAAAAATCAAAGTTGAAAATGGGACAGGTGGTAAATGAGTATAGTCCACACAAGTGCAGAGGTGAAAAGAGTCTCACAGCATGTTCCTCAAAAGAGAAAAACAACATGTTGGTGGAAAGGAGAAAAAAATCTGAAATTGGCATGAGCTATATAATAGATAACTTGTATGAGAAGAGAGTCCTCCAGGAAGAGGGCAATGGAAGTCAGGAAGCCAGGTTTTAGTGAGAGCAAGAAGGTGAAAAGTCTGGAGATTGAGAAAGCATGAAAAGTAGCAGCTGTAGGAGCAACTGAGTGACAGTTCAATAAGGAGCAAGAAGAGGGAAGCTGGGAAGAAGATGATAATGGACAGATATCAGATTAGAAGAAATGGAAAAAGCGGGAGCCATAACAAAGGAAAAAATAAGTTGGGGGGACAATTTTAAAAAGCGTTACCAATGAAATGTTGAAGGATTTCTGCCTTTTAGGGAGCCAAGCAACAAAGGAAATGAAGCCAGCAGTCGAGATGGCCAAATTGATGGAAGGACAGCAGGACTTCTTTATCTTTGAAAGCTAGATAGAAGAGAGAATTTCATTCAGGAGAAGAAGCTTTTCTTTGTCCAACATGACAGGACCCACTTTCTGCCCAGATATGTCAGCCCTGAGTGCTGTCTTCCTACCTTCAGCTTAGGATTTCCAGAATGAAAACTGGAGAAGACTCTTTTATCTTTAACAGTTGTATAGAAGAGGTAGTTTCAGCAAGAATTGCTTGTCATGCAACCAGGTAACAAACAACACCTGGTAAAATTCCGTCTTTTACAAAACCATTAAAGAGGTCTCTCCAGTTTTCAGTATGACAACCCTACTTGCAGCTCCATGCATGTGCAAAGGAGGGGAGTGATACACATGGTGAAGGCAGACTGGTGTAGAAAGGGCAGTGTCTGGATTATTAGTGACTGCTGTGTGGGGCTTGTTGCCAGCATGGATGCCTCACGGCTGATGCAAGACAAGCTCTTCTTCTCCTCTTTTTTCCTGAAGTTGTTTCCTTTTTCAAAAGAAAAGTGCTCTGACTTATTAATATCTTTGTGTCTTGTGGTTGTAGGAGTTTCCACCTGGCTGCCTCTCCTTGGTTCCCTCCCTGAGTGTGGGCTGTGTGAGTTCATTACAGACGCTTTTAGCTGGAAGCTGGCTCCCGCTGCATTGTCACCTGAGTGGAAAAAGCTTGAAAATAGGTCATTGCACTTGGCTGAGCAGATCCCGGCCCACAACCGTACAGCTGCTTCCTGCCTTGACCAAATATCCTTGTGCAAGGAGTCTCTGGTGCCACAATGAGTCTTGTTTCAGGTGCCTTGTGGCAGAATATGCACTGGCATGATGTCTCTTGATAGAGGCCAGTTGAGGAGGAGGTTGCTCCTGGCTGTGCTAGATGTGGGTAGAAGGACTAGCATGACTTTATGGCAGCTGAAATTGCATTGATAGTGATCTTGGTGGGGACCAAGCTCTGGATTCCACATCTCTTCAGAAGCAGTAAAACTTCTAGTTGCTTTTTTCCTAGTTATTTTTTTATAGCTCCAGTGGAACCCAGTGTTAATGAGGTTTACTCTGTATCCTCCATATAGATTTGTCTTGATATGAAAGAAATATTCTGAAAGCGCACTTCTCTGTGCCTGTTAAAAGGCTTCTTCAGTCTAATGAACTGGCATCCACATCACAATTGACTGGTAGAATCATACAGTCATAGAGTTGGAAGAGACCGCCAGAGATATCTAGTACAACTCCGTGCCCTGTAGGCATGTACAACTTTCCAGGGAGATGGTCATCCAACCTTTGTTTGAAAACCTTCAAAGAAGAGATTCCACCATGCTCTGAGTCTATTCCACTGTTACATAGCTCTTACAGTAAAGAATGCTTAGGTGGAATCTCTTTTCTTGTAATCTGAATCCATTGGCCCATGCTCTACTCTTTGCCAGGTAGAAAGGAAGTAGCAGACCAAGGCCATTTCCACACTACACTCTTATAGTGGTATTATTCCACTTTCAACATCCTATGGAATCCTGCAGTTAAGGGAGACGCCTTAAGTCTCTTTTTAAACTGCAAACCACAGGATTCCATAGGATGTTGAAAGTGGAATAATGCCACTATAAGAGTGTAGTGCGGAAAGGGCCCAAGACTTGAGCCAGGTCTTCATTAGGCAACATGTCCTCTTCTGTGTATTTTCAAGTCTCTTCTCTTTCCCTCCCTATGTTTAGTGCCTTTTCTTTATCCTTCCCCCTCTATTCCATGAGAAAGACCCATTTAATCAACCTCTTAAGTTGTCCACTTGGTTGTATTGTTTAAATGTGGCTCCTAGCCAAATAGGAGAGTATCATGGAAAAGCATGGCAGCAAGAACTTTTAGAAGTCAGCAGACTCTCTAGATGACCACAGGGTAAGCCCCATTTAAGTAGTATCTCCAAGTAGTATCTCCAAGTATCTCTTGGTTTTTTGTATATCAAAAAAACTTGGTAAGGTTTTTTCCCAAATAATTGGGGTTTAGTTATAGTTCCAGTGCTGTCAAGAAGTCACTAGTTCCTGTTAGAACTGCAAATTTAAATAAATAACTTTGCATATGTCTCAAATACTTTAAAGTTACTTTTTAAGAACATACTTGGATGCTACCACATGCTGACCTATTGCACAAAGCAGATTGTCCTGCCATCCTCCTTGTTATCATTGCAGTGCCCCCAAAAGAGCCTAAGACAGCAACATGAGACACAACACAAGCTAGCGCTAGAATCACTTGTTGCTTTCTTTCCTTCCACCCTTTAGTGACATCACAATTCTTAACTATAAAAGTAATTAAAAAGTTGCATGATGTTGTCCTCATCAAGTTATGGCCATGTTATAGTTACACCTTTGTTACTGGGAAAACAAACTAATAACAAGTAACTTGTTTGTAACTAGTTATTTTCCAGCTCAGGAACTATACTGTTATTCTGAGAAACAAAATGTTTTGGTGGAGAGACAAAGCCCACCTTTTATTCCTTGATATCAGGTAGCTCAACTGTTACTGTCAGAGAAGCCACAAGGGGTGCAACCTATGTTTCTTCCCTTCCTCCAGGGGCCAATTCATACTACAAAATTATAGCACTAATTGCCATAGGGTTTGTAGTTTGATAAGGGACTAGAGCTCTCTGCTAGAGAATTCTAGATGCCCTTCCTTAAACTCCAAACCAGAGATCATAGCATTACAACTACATAATGTGATGGGCCACAGAAGTCCTTGTAGTACACAGCTAACCACACACACATTATTCCCTCATATTAATTATAGATATTTTTATGTTCACAATGTATAAAAGGCAGCTTGATGTTCCCCTCTCTTAATTATGCTACATCAGGAGTGGGCAAACTCACCAGTCCTCCAGAGGCTTTGGTCTGTAACTCAGTCATCAGCTATACTAGCCAGGAACAGTGGAAGCTGCAATCCAAAACATGTGAAGGACACCATTTCCCTTAGCCTTTCCATGTGCACAATGCATCAGAATTTTTAGTGTGGCTGGCTGCCTCCCCAGTGGTGTAGCTTGGTACTAGTGGGGTAGGGGCGGAGCGATGGCACGTGAGGGCGGGATGATGGTGCACGGGAGGCAGAGGACCAGTGGTGCCCCCCAAAAAGTGCTGCCCAGAGTGCACCAAATCCTTGCCCCCCCATCCCTACATCACTGTGCCTCCCTTATAAGCCTCATAGGGTTCCATCGGCCAGTGGGAAGGATTATCCCTAGGAAATTGTTCCTTGGAGCCTCCTTCATGGTTACTTAGTTTAACATTCACTCACTCACTCACTCATTCATTCTATATCCCATCTTTCTTCTAGCATGGCACTCAAGAGGGCTGCCATTACAGATTAAGATGAAATACAACTGAAAGACTTCATTTAAAGAGTTTTTTTTTAAAAAAATTAAACAAACAGCCCTCTTAAACTACTAGATTAGGCATTAAAAATGCTGTTAAAAAGATGAAAGTACACCATACCCCATTTGGAGACTCTTTTGCCACAACCATTTAGGTTCCAAACGGCCTATCTAAATGAAAAGGGTCTTACCTGCTGGCAAAAAGAAAGCAGAGAAGGGAACAACTGAGCCTCTTGTGGAAGGGAATACTACAGTCTGGAAGCAGTTACCAAGAAGACTCTTTCCTTTGACCTCACCAAATGTGACTTTGACAATAGTGGGACCAAGAGAAAGTCCTCACTTGAAGTTCTTAAAATGCAGGCAGGCTCATATAGATACTTATGGCTTTTCAGATAGTCTGGACCCAAGTCTTTTAGGGCTTTCTGGTTCATAACCAGCACACTTTGAATTCTGCCTGAACGTGGACTAATGGGCAGTAGAACTGATGTAGCAACAGAGGTAGCTGAAATGTAGGGAAGTACAACTCTTGCATTCTTTACCACTCCACATATCTTTGCGTGCTTCAAGCACAGTGTTCTTTTGATCTGAGGAGAAAGGCAGGCAATAGCTAGGTGAAGATGCTCTTCTATTCCTTGTTGTCAGACTTCATTCGCCAATGTGCATTTGACTGAGTGGTTAGAGAAGTCATAGGTCAGCACTGGTCCTGCAAAGTATGTTTGGATTTGCTCACTTGTTTTGCAAAGTATGGTTCTGTGCCAGAACCTTTCTTAGGCAAAATTTTAAAAAGAACTCCCATGAAACTTAAATTTGCAGTCTTTGAACCACACCCTGCTGGAGAGTAGTCAGCCTCTGATGTCCTTTTGAAGGAAAAAGATGGGATCTGGTGTTCCCATTCTCTAGACAGAGTTTCAAGTTTTAATGGTGTCTTAGTTCAAGGAAGCAGACTGTACTGAAGCTCTTGTTTTTTCCTCCAAATTTTAAAGTCTCTGGAGGTTACTGCCATGGTGAACCTTCTATTGATTAACTAGGAAGTTTTCTGCAAGTTATCAAAGCAACGCATTTAACAGCACGAAGCCTTGATGTGACCCCTTGGGAAGAGGAAGTGCATGTGTTAGTAAAATAAAAATAACAAACAGAAAAGAGAAGGGAGAGGCGAAGGGGGAAGGACAGCTTTTTAGTGCTCTTTTCTCCTTCTGCAAACATCCTGTGATCTGTCCCCTGAAGGAGAAAAATAAAGTTTGTCTTGGAGGACCAGTCATATTGATTTTTCTCCCTTTATACTTGTGTTTAGTACCTCTGGCATAGAAGGAACCCAGGTCTGTGTGGCTGGAGACATACTTTATCTTTTTCAGACAGGTTAAGAGAATTTGAAAGAAAGATCTTTGGAGGGTTATATTTATCATGCTTTTGCTTAAGGTAAATGGTTTGTAACTGTGAGTGAGAACATTTTGTCCTCCAGATCTTTTAGCCTACTACTCCCATTGGTCACACCCAGAATGGCCCAACGGTAAGGCGCAGTTGTAGTCCAAAACATCTAGAAAATGAAGGATTCCCTCCTGCTCATTTAGGCAATTTTGTATGTGACTAGAGGTGCTGATAGAAAGTGGGAAGGAGTCTACACTACTGGACTACTATCAGTGTCCAGGCCAAAGATTGTACTTGCCTTTCCACATTCTTCCCAACTGGGCATACACACTCCATGGCCTTTCCTGGTGGAAAGGTGAGGGAAACATGCAAGGTTAAGCCTAGATCACATCCAATTAGTGTCAACCAAAACCTCCCTGTGATCTCCTGCTTTGAGCCATGAAGGTGTAGACAAAGGGAGTGGTGTCTTGATTGGCCACTCACCAGATGACAGTATTACACCTGCCATGGCAAAGCGTGGAGAGTGGATCTGTTGATACCTGGGTGAAAGGAATAATGTGTACACTCTATTGGAAGTGAAAACTCTCACATGATTTTCACCCCTCTTAAAAGCTATCCCTTGCTTCTAGATTTGTGGCACTTGCAGGGCCTTGTACTTTGTTGTTATGAATTATAGAGTTATAACCCACCAGCACCAATGTAAAACGGGGTAAACCAAAATGGCTTCTCTCATTCCATTCAAGGAAGGAGTGTAGCTTAGGGGTAGGGCATATGGAATGCTGCTGCCAGTCAGAAATACAGAGTCAGGTGGTTACATACCTCGATGTGGTATAAGGAGGCTTCCTAGGTTCACTATATGCTCAAAATTATAGTGTCCTTTGTGCAATTTTTGGAGGGGCAAAGGGGCAAAATGTTTCTAATAGCTCCTGGCCACCTGTTACAAGAGGTCTTTTTGCCACAGTACAAAATGGTGGAGAAAGAAGCCTTTTGGGTTTTGCAAAATGACAGTTGCAAGGAGAAGGGCAGCTCTCACACCACCACCATCCATATCAGTTCAGGACAATTGCAAAAGAACTCTCTCTCTCCCATAACTTACAAATCTTGTAATTTTTTCTTGAGAACTTTCTAGTAAATTGAAAGGGTTATAGAAGGAAGGAAGGAAGGAAGGAAGGAAGGAAGGAAGGAAGGAAGGAAGGAGGGAGGGAAAAGTGCTGTGTGATATGTGTGCTCTGGTGGATCTCATTTCTTTTGGCTCTTGGTGTTGTGTTCAGTGGTTAGAATTTTGGGATAGAACTAGGGCATCCTAAATTTAAATACCCAATCAGCAATGAAACTCATTGGATGAGCATGAGCAAGTCACTCTTGTTTAGCCTGGCCTACCTCAAAGAGATGTTAGAAGGTAAAAATTAGGGGAAGGATTTAAAGAAAATTTGAGAGGGTTGTTGAGAACTCCTTGGAGGGCAGGTGAGATCAAGTAAATTCAAGACTTTGTATTGAGTCAGATGTCAGGAGAAAGAGAGCCAACAAGAGGTAAAAAAGAAGGAAGATGGTTTGCAGTGAAATCCTGCATGATTTTTGAGAAAGAGTTAATGAGGCTCCTGCTGTGACCTTCCTTATGGATATCATAGTCTTACTAAATTCTCACCCAGCTCTAAGGATAATGTTCTGGAGAGGACTGGGGGTGACTGTTTGTTTTCCCCTTCCCCTTAGCTGTGTGGTTGATGAGATGGACTTCTCTGGCATGGAGCTTGATGAAGCTTTGCGGAAATTTCAAGCCCACATCTGGGTGCAGGGAGAGGCCCAGAAGGTGGAGCGGCTGATTGAAGCCTTCAGGTAAGAGTGCCACTGCTATGCTGCAGCATGGCTGATCACTCGAACTGATACAGGAGAATGGCTGTGTCAAGGAGGAGAACTGGAGCTGGAAGGTGGAAAAGGGTGGAGCTGGTAAAACTGAGATGGAAGGCTCCATGAGGCTGAAACCTCTCTTTTAAGTTAAAAAAAGAGGAGCAAATGGAGCCTTTAAAGTTACCATGCCTTTTCTCTGACAATTGAGAATCTACGTGTCAAGAGTTGAAATGTATACACTCAGAACACACAATGTCAGAATTAGGTGGTTTCATAGGGATAGCGCATGGGATAACATCAGGGGATGGGCAACTGTCCAGGGTGGGACAGGGAGCCAAATTTTCCAAACCCCCTGCAGGCCACACCTCCATCCATTGCGTCATTTCCTATCACTATTGTGAAGGGGAAACAGTGGGAAAAGAAGATATTTCAGAGGTAGGGGGATTGGTGGGATGAGGAGAGTTTTCTTCTTTATTTCCATGTATGGAGGGGAGGCTCTGATTTTTTTTTTTAAATTGTGGGATTCAGGGGGCTTTAGAGGACTGGTGGTCACATGCAGTCTGGGGGCAGCACTCCCCTTCCCCTTGTAACAGAAGAAAATGGGGCAAAGTTCAGGCACCCATCCATATCCTCATATACATACTTTGAAGATGGACACTAGGGTCACAACAGTATGGAGGATTTGTATATGCACATGGACATTCGGTTGTTGCTTGATTAGAAATATAAGGAGCCTCAGCTTTGGTGAAAAGTGGGATATAAATAAATTGTGTGTGTGAGAGAGAGGGAGAGTAGAGAGCTTGTATCTCTTGGATAACAACTCCCATTATGCATGGCTGTATGGGACTAATGAGAGTTGTTCCCACAGCTACTAGAGGCCACAGGTTCTCACTCCTGGGATTGACTATTTGATTTGAATATTGGCAGAAACAGCAACTCTAATTAATTGGGTAGCACATTTTTTTAAAGTTAATTGTCTTTAATAATAAGTGCTTAATAAAATTGCCAGTGGCAAGTGCCATTGATATTGTATTTTTTTTCCCCTGAGCTATATCTGCTTTAACTTCTGGAAGCCTCCCTTAATCCCAGACTGGGGAAAAGGTGGGATATAAATAGTAATGGGCAAAAAGAAAATTCCTCAAGCATCCTATGAGTAAAACAATCATGATGGGGAGGAAAGCACACGTTTTCTTTGTTATTAGATTGTGCTTTTAGATATGTTGCAGCAGATTCTATCGTAGAAGAGATATCTCTTTCATGTGAGAACAGAGGAGGAAAATTCTTCCAAAATTCTTATTAATACTAGTATTACTAAGTATTATTATATATACTAGAATTAATAAGCATTAATTACTATTGCTATTAATACTACTAATTAATTACTATTAATATGAAGAATAGTAAATTTAATCCTAGTATTAATAAAAATTTTGGAAGAGGTTTTCGTTCTCTGCTCTTGCATGAAAGAGATGTCTCTTCTGCGCCTGAATCTGCTGTAACATATCTAAAAGGACTACCGGTATCTAACAACAAAGAAAATGTGCGTTTTTCTCCCTGCTGTGATTGTTTTAGTCACAGGGTGCTTGAGGAATTTTCTATTTGCCCATTTTGATCTGAATTGATCTGGTCCGCATATGTCAGAATCTCAAATGAATGTGTATAGTTCAGCAATAGCTATCCATTGAATTTCGTACTTCTCCAAATGTTACAACATAGTTTTTAGCTTCCCCAAAATATATCAGAAATGTTTTAAAAGATATATTTTAGGGGTAAAATACTTCTAACGTGTATTTTGAGAGAGAATGCCTTTGGAATGATGCATTTACATTTTCTAATCTTTTACAAAGAATATTGCATCTTAGTTTGGAAATTAGATGGAAAAGCCTAATGAGTGCATGCATCTGAATAAGTCAGGGACTGATCCATTCATCCTTAATTAGTCATATGCAAATTAATGTAGATTTGCTCAATTAATCAAAAAGCCATTAAAACTCATTTGATTAACTGGATAAAATTTATTAACATGTTGAGGGTCACAGGAGGAAGATGTGAAGCCATTCCAGGTAAGTGATTTTCATTTTTTATCCTGGAGGACTACAGTGGTCAAATTCAAATCTGGAAAGCATTCATATATGTTGAAACCCTTGATAGAGGCAAGGTGGCCATAGCTTCTCCTGTCCATTCTCTCCCTGGCCCTATTGTCTATGTCTGTCTCCAGCCATCTGCAATTGATCTTAGCACCCAACAGGCCCAGGAAGAAAGAGATGACATAGTATGGCCCTGTAAATTTAGAAGCCTATCCTAGTCTTACCCTTCTATTTAAGGAAATGGCTTGTACATGCTCCAGTACAATCAGGAAGAAAGCCAATATGTGCCCAAAGCCTCAAATGATCAAGCTACCCTGTGACTATTATCCTATGGGTTAAAAATGGTTGTATGAGTGTTTAGTTGTGAGTTCTTCATGGTTATTGCTGCATATCACGTGTTTGAAACCTACCATGGATCTACTATTGGTGAGTAAGAGCCTTCTGATCATACAAATGAAGAAACAGTGCAAGGGAAGCTAGCTCATGTTAAACTTATGTTCTCTGGACTTTTGGATTCTCTCCAAGTGTACAGTCTGTTCCTTTGTTCTAAGGTACAACTCAGGAACTGCTAGCATAACTTGGATATTTACCTTGCTTGGCAGAGTGTAATTTTAGCATGGTCAGGCAAGTATATAGGCATTCTTACTGACCAATTAAAACATTTATTTCTAGTCATGTATGTTCCATTCATGTATGAAATCCAGTAGGGTTTGAGTGTTGAACCTCAACTCTGGAGACCAGGGTTTGAATCCTCGTTTGCCCGTGGAAACTGACTGCATGACCTTGGACAAGACATGTTATCTCAGCCTCAAAAGGAAGACAAAAGCACATACCCCTATGAACAAATCATGCCAAGAAAACTCCATGATAAGTTTGCCTTAGAGTTATCATAAATCATAAAGAACTTGAAGGTGCACAGCAATAGCAATAACATGTATGTACACTTTGTCTCATTTCTTTTGCAGCCAGCGGTATTGCATGTGTAATCCAGATGTGGTCCAGCAGTTTCATAACCCAGACACCATTTTCATCTTGGCTTTCGCCATCATCCTTCTTAATACAGATATGTACAGCCCAAACATCAAACCTGACAGGAAGATGATGCTGGAGGACTTCATTCGAAACCTGAGGGGTGAGGTTCTTGCTTGAATGAGTCGAGGGTAGAGTTCAAGCCAGTAGTGTATGTATATGATATTGGAGATTTAAAACAGAATAGAGAAAAAGAGGTTGCAACCTCCCCTGGGGAGAGAAAAAGCCCTATTTATATAGTTGAATTTATAATATGCACCTTTGAAAATGCATACTGGCTAAACATGAAATTGAAATTTATAATCTCTGGCCAAACAGATTTTAGTGGTGCTTTATACCAAGAGTGAGAATCATGTGAGCTTCTAGATGTTACTGGACAACAGTCCCCAGAATTCCTCACCATTGATTATGCTGGCAAGTGTTGCTGGGACATGCAGACCAACAGCATGTGGAAGGCTGTATTATTCCCAGTTTTCCTAAATCACACAATACTCCTTTGACCTGAGCTCATACTGAGACAGAAATAATGAGCATGTGTACTCATGAACAATTCTGGCTGTTTCTTAATCTTTTTTCAGATTAATAATAAATGATCATCTGTAAGTAGTCCATGTACATGAGGTATGAATCTTTTGTTTATCTAGCTTGTTCTATATTTTTATCTTTCATAGGTGTGGATGATGGAGCTGATATTCCCCGAGACTTGGTGGTGGGGATTTATGAGAGGATCCAGCAAAGAGAACTTAAATCCAATGAGGATCATGTGACCTACGTCACCAAAGTGGAAAAATCAATTGTTGGAATGAAAACGGTGAGCTCTCATGTATCACTATAGGACAGGGTTTTTCAACCAGGGTTCCCCTAAACCCTATTGTTCCATGAGAGATTGCTAGGGGTTCTGCAACAAATAGTGATTGAAAATTTTTTAAAGCTGTAGATATAATATGTTTTTTATGCAAGGGTTCCCTGAGACCTGAAAATTATTTCAAGCGTTCTCCTAGCGTTAAAAAGCTTGAGAAAAGCTGCTATAGAGTGTCAGCCTGCTGGTGGTAATAGTGTAATTAATGGGGAAGATGACAAAGTATACCTTTGTATTGTGTGTCTTCTGCAGCTGCTTTTTCTTTAGGAGGATAGGAAACAGCCTTGTACTGGGTCAAAGAAAAAACAACTGCAGAAGGCACGTGATGCAAGGGCGTCATACAGAACACACATTATGCAAGGGCATCACTGTTCATCCTTTTAGTCTGCTATTTTTCTATTGTGATTGGATGCAGATCTGCAGAGTCTGATGCAAAGTGAGTGCTCTCCTGTCACCTTAGAAATGGTCTCTGTCGTTGGAAATGCCAGGGACTGAAATAGGTGCCTTCTGCATGAAGAAAATATGCTCTGCCATAGAGCTATGTTTATCCCTTGAACATTCCTATCCTTCCCCCCACTCTCCTTTTCTTGTGCTCTTCATTTCTGACCATAGATGCCTATCTCATATTTTCATTTTTTTTCTTCTGTTTTCCTCTAACCCATGTCTCTGTCTTAATCTCAATTGATAATTATTATCCTATCTCTACTTGAAAATACTCTTGAGTGGATGTATTTGATTTTCCTGTCAATAGTAGTTCTCGACTGCCTTATAACTTGGACCTTGGCTTTAGATCCTGTTTAGCACACTGCTGCAGTGTAGTATTCAAAGGCAGTATACAACCAATGTACTTATGCTAGAGAATGTAACCTGTGCCTGTTGTCAGGTTTGCCATGCAAGCTGGAGGGTCCTGGATGTACTCCCACAGCCAATTAATGGCTGGTGGGGAACAGAAATATACCTGGGTACCTTCTAGCAGTTGTTGTGTAGCTCTAGGATGCCACTGCAAAACAAGGTAATGGATATTTTCTTGCTTAACTTTTCACTTACAATGACTTAGGCCCTTTCTGCACAATGGGAACACGTTGCTGCTGGCCTGTGACACTTGCCATTGCACAATGTCATCGTGGTCCCACTCTTGTCCTGTCCCTAGGTGTTGTGATTGCATTGTATACCATTACCGGAAAAAAATTGGTAATGACTTCCTTTCATGCAACAATTGCCTTGGCTGTGTGCATGTGGGAAGAGGAGAAGGACTATCAAGCTCTCACTTCCTCAGTGCAGCACAGGAAGAGGCCAGCTGCACTACAGAAGGAAGGAGCATGTCCCCATCCACCAGATGCAGAAGGGAGCATTTGAGTTCTGCTCCCATCCTGCCAACGGCACTGCTGGGATGATGCCAGGATGTTGCAGGATCATGGTATGGTGCGGCAAGAGCCATAATCTCTGATTATGCCAACATAAGTGACCATGAGGATTCTGACCATAATCTATGGGAAGACATGTTAGATAGGGAAGTTTCTCAAAGCACATGAAGTTTACATTAGAAAATTACTACCTTAATCTTCACCCTTTCAGAATTAGTCCCTAGGACTTGACTCCATTTGCACATCTTTGTTTGCTTCTTGCTTTCTCCCCTTTGTTTCCTCTACTATTTCCTTCCTATCAAAATTCAGATTATGACCTCCTTCGTGCAGGGTCTATTTGTGTGTTTGCTTGCTTGTTTATTTATTTTACTTATATTACTCTGGAAAGAAGCATACATTATGATGGTGCAATGGGAAAACTTCTCCTAAAAGTCAAGTTAGATGGTCAGTGCTGACAGGATAGGAAGGAATCTGACAAGAGGAAGGCATCAGCATCCCTGGCAGAACCGGAAAGTTTACAGAAGCACAGGTGTGAGAATATGCTGCAGTGTATTGTTGTTTGTGCCAGTTGTAGTCCATAAGAATTAATATTCTTCTCAATCTCTATGAATTTCTCTGCTGTCACAAGAATTTAAAACTTGCTCCCACCCTTGTGAACATGCTTAGCTGATTTTACATAAGAAGCATTGTGTCTGTTCAGGTTTCTAGGCCTTCCATTCTCATTAGGTAGGGTGGGAAACAGAAGAAAGGGAAGGCCCTGAAGTGAATAAATCCTGCTTGCATTAACCATGAGAAAGTGGTTCAGTACACTAATTGCCATAGCCAATTTTTTTCTAGTGAAACAGAATATTTGCTCATATCACAGGTTGTGGATGGGATGGTACAGCAGCCACAATGGAGTGACAAAAATGCAGTGGGTTGGGGTGTAGATAAAGAGGGGAACGTTCCCACTCAGTCTCTGTCTTCCAGGTCCTGTCAGTGCCACATCGTCGATTGGTCTGTTGCAGCCGCCTTTATGAAGTGACAGATGTGAACAAAGTGCAGAAGCAAGCTGCTCACCAGAGAGAGGTTTTCCTCTTTAACGACTTGTTGGTGGTAAGTAGCCATTGGACTCAAGAATCATGGCATTGTAAAAGGCGAAAGGGCCAGCATTCAGTATAGTTCCATGTGAAATGAGTACACTTGTGGAACTCTTGTTATCCAACCATGAACTGAATTGCAGCTGAAAAAGTATGGCCACATGGTTAAGAGAACTTACATATATAGTCCTGCTACATTCTGCACTGGTCAGGCTTCATCTGGAGTATTGCATTCAGTTCTGTGTGGCTCATTTTTAAGAAGGATGTAGACAAGCTGGAGTGAGGTCAGAGAAAGGCAAGGAAGATGATAAGATGTATGAAGAACAAAACACAAGAGCTTGAAGGAGCTGGGCATGCCTGGTGAACAGAAGGCTGAGGGGTGACATGATTGCACTTTTTAAATACCTCAAGGGTTGCCATGAAGAGAAGGGTGCAGGTTTGTTTTCTCCTGCCTCAGAGGGCAGAACTAGGTCTAATGGTTTTAAATTATAGGAGGGTGGATATCAGTTGAACATGAGAAAGAACTTCTTCACAGTGAGAGTAGTTTGGCAATGGAATAAATTGCTTAGACAGGTGGTGAGGTCTGCTTCTTTGGATAACTTCCAAAAGAGGTTGGACAGTTACCTGCATTGAGATCCTGCACTGAGCAGGGGATTCGACCTGATGGCCCATAAGGCCACTTCCAACTCTGATTCTGTGACTCTATGACCAGTAGGATTCTGTCCAATGTCTTCCGTATGTTGAGTCACCACCACGCAAATTTCAAAGGATTTTGACAGGAGAATGCGAAGTGCATAGAAATTCAGAATCAGAGTAAGAAGAAGTAGGACACAATATGCCAATTTCTCAAAATAGGTGATGTCAGATATCAAAAAGGCAGAAATATCCCTTGAAACAAACAGCCAGGTTTTGTTCATCCTTAGTTCATAAACTAAACTATAACAAACAAGTGGGTGGGTGTATAGTTAGAGAATCTGGTTAGATGTTTCACTACATATATAGTGACAGCAAAAGGCACGACAGAATAACAATGCATCACCATCTGGAACCTACTTTGTTTTATTGAAGCTTAGTGAAGCCAGTGTCTATGATACTGACAGGATGTATTTGACAGAATTCCCCGGAGACTAAATAAGAACTTTCTCTACAGCATAGTTCTCACTACATTCTCTACGCTCTATTAATATTTCTAGTTATGCGATTTTAAAACTGCATCATTTTGTTGAGCCAAAGTAGATGGAAGGTCATTCACAAAATTAGTAATTGCATGATTTTAAAAAAAATGAACACAGTGGGCATGATCCAGTCTAGTACAATAGTGGATGGTATTGAGATTTGACTCTTTGCCTCCAATTGGATTCTCTATTCAGATTATCTCTCTCCATATCTGATAGTTGGATTGGAAGGAATGGTGGCACTGGTATATGCCTTCCATTGTAAATAGCAAGTTAATGGGATGGTATTGATCTGATTCAGCAATCTGGAACAATTCAGCAAAGAGAAAAGGATTATGGCCTTTCCACAACCTAGCAGGGTCCAGATCTTGAGTAGGCACCTTGAACACCCTCTTTCTTTTGTTTTTTAAGTACATGCAGTTTGCATACATTGTTAAGTCCATGAATCATGTTATGTCTTGTTTAGCCCAAAGTGCTAAAACACCTGACTTTCTTATTTAGAAGTACAGATGCAGACCTATTTGCAAGTAAGCAAAAGAGGAACAGGCTTTTTCTTTTTGGATCCTGTATAAGAAATATGTGGCTACTATTGATAAATCTGTGGGTATGTGTGTGCTTAATTTATATACCGCTTTAGTTAAGAAATATCCATGCCTTGAAGAATACAGATCCAATATAATATAACAAATTAGATTAGAGTACTAACACTGTGCCATGTGCCATTAAGTTGATTCAAACTTATGGCAACCCTATCATAGGGTTTCCATGATCAAAAGGGGTTTGCCATTGCCTTCCTCTAAAGCTGAGTGTCCCCAAAGTCACCAGTGGGTTTCCATGGCTGACTGGGATTTGGAACCCTGGAATTCTAGTCCAACCACTGTATCATCTTGGTTCAAAATATTAATACTTGGCCCTAAAAACAATAAACATACAACTGGGAGTTTTCCAAGCTCTGTTGTATTGCATGGTAGCAAATGCTGTAGTTTTATTACACTGTCTGTGAAGAATTATTTCCTTTTGTCTGTCCCATTGCACTCATCATGTAGCTCCATCATAGCAGCCTAGATTCTAATATTAAGAAAAAGGGAGAAAACTCCCTGCCAACTTTCTCCATACTCTCCATCAGTTGGATTGTACACAGTAGACTCAGGAAGTCTTTTAGAAGATGAATTTCAGAGCTGGTAATGTTGCCTATTGACAAAGAAGGAGCTACCGCTGTTTCTAATTACTGATGTAATGCTTTGAATTTGAAATTTACTTTATGGTTGTACAACTGTTCCATTTTGCAGGTCAGAAGTTGCAGCTGGGAAATAGTGATATGGCCAAAGGCCAATTAAATTATTTCATATTGTGTGGGAAATGGTGGGATTGGCAGGAGGAGCTTGGACATGATGCCCTCTGTACTCAGATCCAACTTCAGTTCAGTCTTTGCTGGCTGCCAGTATCTATTTTTCTGCCTGTCACTCTCATTTTCAAAGATTTTTACAAGCGTGCAGGCATTACAGCTGGAATTTATTATTGCAGTTATGGATGCATAACCTTGAGTTATGAGCCTGTAACTGGTCTGTATTCGTGGACGCTACATAGTCATAATTGTGGCACTATCAGCACAACAATGAATATTCTCACACATCTACCAGGCAGCTGCTAGATTAAGGGATGGAGGTCCATTCAACTGATGACTGAGGCACAGGAAGATGATGTTTCCACTCCATCAATGAGGTTGCAACAATAAAAAACAGGACCCCTCACACAAGTGCTGGTGCGAGTGGGGTAGAAGCTTCATCCTCTTGTGCCCTGATTGCCAGCTGAATGGACCTTTCACTTTATCTGGCAGCTGCCTGGTAAAGTAGGTGGGGAATGTTGGGCCAGGAGATGCTACTTAGTTACATGTACATGCCTAAGCAGGTGATAACAGAATTCCAACCTCCATTAGTAAGTGATGAGTTGTGACTCCTTCATTCATATTGTGTGTGTGTGTGTGTGTGTGTGTGTGTGTGTGTGTGTTGTGTAGAAAGTAGACAAGGTTCCTTCTTCTTACAGGAAACCCCCACCTTTTGACACCGTGTTGTCTGACAACTCGCTGTTTTGACACTTCTAAATTAAGTACAAATTCCATTAATTTGACAAGGGTTCCACTTGTTCATCTGTTCTTCTTGCCTATGGAGGCTCCTTGGAACTGCTTGCATACACATGCTGTTTGCAAAACAGGCTGAGAGGGGAAAAAAGGTGCCAAACCAACAGAAATACTTGCAAGCAGCATGCAAGAAGTCAGTCCCAAGCGAGCCTTTATAAGTCCTTCATGCTGCCTACAGTACAGTACATGGGCTCTGCTTTTCAACCAATTCTCTTTTTTGACAGTGCTCTGGCTTCTAACCTATCAGATAAGTAGGGGTAGCCTGTACTGGCCTTGTGTTTTCTGATAGATGTTAACAGAGCAAAGTGAATCAAAACTAAGCAGAAACTAGTCAGATGTTACATGAAATGTTCTTAAATGTAAACTGTAGAATGGAAAGCCTAGCAGTAGTGCACTTGTACTGCAAGGTATAAATGTTTCATAAGGGTGGGATGAGAATGGGCAAAATGGACAGAGAATATGTGAATAGGCTTGGATGAGAGAAACGGGTTGCTTCACACACAGAGCTAGGCCATGGTTCTTGTATTTATCAGGGCAGGAGTAAAGAAGCTCTCTTTCTTTTGCCCATGTGATGGCTTCAAATGCAAAAGAAGAAATGCCAGGAATATAGGCTTGTTAGAGCAAATAAACAGGCACCTTTTAAAAGATGATTGATGGCATAAAGATCTTTGAATGCTCCTGTGAGTGTAGCCTAAGCACCAGCTGTTGCAGCTGATGGGGAGATGAGAGAACAGGCAGGCAGAGGGTGCTCTGTTGCAAGTTCCCCTACCATTTGAAGTATGGCAGGCAAGGACAGGATTTTGGGCCTTCTTGGTTAAAGCATTTGCCTATAAATTTTTGTCCAAAGAAAACTTCCTCTCCAGTTCCCTCTTCATCTTTTAGATTTAAATTAGGCTGACAATTTTATTGGTGTGCCCTGAAACCTAACTTGTGCATACTGTAAGAATCTGATCATTGACTGGAGATAATGGCCAAGATCCAATTGACTAGTATAACTATGCCAGCAGAACGGGGGGAGGCAGAGAAGGATGTATGATGGCAGAGGAAAAGGGGCCATGCTGCTGAAATAACAAGATAGAAAACAACAAAAGCTACCTCCCCCCTCCGGGAGCTGGTAGGGCAGCTTCATTGGACAAGGACAGCCTTTGCTGATGTTCCTTCGGCCACCACTGTGACTCAATTGAATAAGGTTTTATATCAACATAAATAAGAGGTCCACTTGTGTTAGTCACCAATAGGATTCCACCCATGATAGAAGCTGCTCTTCAGCTGGTTGAAGAATCCTGTGAGTCATATCTGACATGTGGACCAGAGCCCCTCATCCTTGCATGTAGAAACAGGGAGGACTGGGATTGTTTCCATAAGTCAAGGCAAGAGAATCACCTGACAGATACTCCACAAAACTACATTGTCAGATATTGGCAAGGCCAGGTAAGCCATTTCTTCACTCATGATCACAGAATCTTAGATTGGGAGAGGCTGCAAGAGCCATCTAGGCCCACCCTCTGCCATGCAGGAATACACAACTACAACATTCCTGAAAGATGTCCACCCAACATCTATCAGGAGTATTTATGATGGCTTCACTCTTTTCCAGAATGCTTTGCTCGTGCTTTTGGCTTTACTTCTTCCTTTCTTTGTATGCTTTAATAGATCCTCAAGCTTTGCCCCAAGAAGAAGAGCTCCTCCACTTACACATTTTGCAAGTCAGTCGGTCTGTTAGGAATGCAGTTCCATCTCTTTGAGAATGAATGTAAGTCTGTCACAGTCTTGGTTACTTGCCAGATGATGGACAGAGGATGAGATCCACAGTGTGGGTTTTCCTGCAATATAAACCTTGGAGGATGTAATTAGAGCTAATTGGAGGGTGTAATTGCTGCTAATATAATTAGTGGGGTTGCAGTAGCTTATCTTCAAGCAGCTCAGGCCATTTGCCCATCAAGACTAATTTTGTCTACTATGACTGGTAGCTGCTTTCTGGGATCTCCAATCTGGATCTTTGCTGTGATCCACAAACCTGTCCCTTTTAACTGGGCATGCCAAGGATTAAAGTCAGATCCTTCTGCATTCAAGGCATGTGCTAGATCACTGAACTACAGACCCTTCCCAGATTTCTTCAGTCTTACACAAAGCCTCACAAGATGTGTTCCACGTCTCCTCTCTTTCTCTTTCTTAGACTATCCCCATGGCATCACCTTGGTGACTCCAGTTTCAGGCTCAGAGAAGAAACAGGTACTCCATTTCTGTGCTCTGGGTGCAGAGGAAATGCAGAAGTTTGTGGAAGACCTAAAAGAGTCAATAGCAGAGGTGATGGAGCTAGAGCAGATTCGAATTGAATGTAAGGCTCCCAGCGTGGTCCAGACTCCATGCAGTCATTCTGTCTGTATGTACATATGTCTGTGTCTCATGTATTTTTGTGTCTGTCATTAACAGGGTGCCATTTCTTCTTTTAGGAAGAGGGCAGGGGGTAAGATTCCTAGCAAGGTTTGGAGGTTCTCTCTTTCAAACAGGAGTACGCAACTGCCTGAGGTCTGGTGGAAGCTGACATCTCCCCACAGACCTGGGAGGGCACATCTCGTCTCAGGCCACCCCCTAATTATTATCTTGTAACTCACATGATCCCTCGTCTGGGGACAATTTCTCAACATTTGGGAGCCTCTGGGGCCTATTTTAGGCCCCTGAAGAAGGGAATAGAAGTAATTCCCAACTTTGGAAAAAGGCTCCCTACACCAAAAAAAAGCTGGCGGAGGGAAGAAAGATAGGAGAAATTGCTCTTCACAGCTCCTAGAGGCTGATGAGGGTGATTAAAAATGTGGGGTTAGGGTATGGCATGGAGGGCCAGATTCAGTCATAGATCGTCCCTTTGCCAACCTTGTTTTAAATAGTCAACATTAAAATGTCAAAAAGGTACTGTTAGTTAAAGAGCATTTTTGTGATTTTTTTTTAAAAAGTCATTTTATGCTTTACAATAAATATTAATCCCTGATTAATCAGGCATCTCTCCCTTAAACACACACACACACACACACACAGAGTTGGTATCCCCCCTTTAATTGTTTATTGCAGTAACTATCACTGCGCAGGGCAAGAGTGGGAAGCCCTCCAAAAGTTAATGAACTGTTGTTCCCATTATCCTTCACCATGCTGACAGTGGCAGATGAGTATTAAAGTTCAGCATTTGGAAGGCTGCAGATTTCTCATTCCTCGTTAGAACCAGTGAGCTTGCCAGAGACATATATATTCCTAAAGAATAACTATGCATGGCCTGAATTACCATGTCTCCAGCCCTAGATGTGGTTCCTTTGCTGTAGGACTGAGTGGGTGGGGATCTGTATCTCTCCTCTGACTTATATTTACCAGTGAATATACACAGTGGACTATAATCTATGCACATCTCATACAGTATGCTTTTAAAAAGTACACATATGGGCTCTCACTTTGCCTGCTAAATCTCTTGTTTGTCCAGTTGCAGAAACTCCTGCAGAATTCCTTCTACCTCAGGAATGGGGAAAGTATGACACTTTAGATGCTGTTGGACCACAGTTCCCAACATTCTTCACCGTTAACCATGCTGGCTAGAACGGATGAAAGTTGTAGTCCAACAACATCTGGAGGGCCATTGTTTACCCAACTGCATACTAGCATTGATCTGTACTTGCTAGATCCTTGCGTTCTTAGCAAGCTCCATACATTTCCAGATAAGCAGTGGAAGAACACTTCACTTTTGGCTATGGTTGTCTACAGAGGTACTAATTATAAATAATTATAAAATGAATCCTGATAGGGCTACAAATGGATATTTGGTTTGTAAGTCAAACAAGGAGCATTTCTGTGTCTAGTTACTCCATGCACAAGAGTCAGTCCAAGCACAAGAGTCAGTCCAAGCAAATGTATGGATGTATACTTACTGTGGATTACCTATACAGCTGCAGAATTTGTATTTCCTTGGCAAAGAATGATAATATTTTTCAAAGTACAGCATAGGCACGGTCCTGCTGTGTGTGTGTGTGTGTAACATATGATACAGGCACTAACTACCGTTTCTCTGCCTGTCCCCTGTGCTTTCTTCTGTCTCTTTGGCCTTACCTCCATATCCTTTTTTGTTTTCTGTCTTTGTCCTTGCTGCACTTTCTTTTCATCTCTCCAATTACTTTAAAATGTCTCTCTCTCCCTTTGTCTTAGGGGAGCTGGAGAAGCAACATGGAGCAAAGAATATCTCTTTAAAGACTAATGGAGCTCAGATGGAAATGCAGTCCAAGCAAGGCTCTCCAACAGGTCAGAGGCATGTGCATGCATATATATATATTCTTCACTTCTCACCACAACAGTTGTAGGAACTGTGGAGAAGAAACCTTTTCAGTTACTTTGAAGAACAGTTTCTAAAGAAGTAGATAAAGAAGTACATCTGGACAAAGATGTACCACAATGAAAAGCACAACTTAGTCATTTGAAGAATAGTCTTTAAGAACTGATTCTTAAAATATTCCAAAATAGAAGATGTTAGACTTTTTTTTTTTAAGAAAGGAGGTTTTGTATTTCCTAATTAATACATTTATCCTGTTTTCATTATAATCAGTGAACAGAGCTTGGGCAAGTTAATTTTTCTTGACTGCAACTCTCACAATCTATGTCTGGATGACCAGCATGGAACTGTAGTCCAAAAAAGTGATTTTTCTAAATTCTGTCCTTGCAACAAACCTATGGTTTCCTGAACTGGAAGTTTGATCTAGAAAAACAAAAGGTATGTTTTTTGGCTACCTCTTAGTATAGAATATGGATGAAGAATCTGGAAAATTGGTCAATTTTCCTTTCTCCTACATTAAATGTTTAAAATTTTCATGTTCTTTCTGCCCAAGATATGAAAAAAAAAACTGCATCAAAATTCTCCTCCAGCTGTAAATTCGGTAGGTACACTTATTCCGTGAGCCACCATGGTGTAGTGATTTGAGTATTGGACTATGACTCTGGAGATGAGGTTTTGAATCCCCACTCAGCCATGGAAATCCTCTGGGTGACCGTGGGCAGGTCACATTCTCTCAACCTCAGAGGAAGGCAAAGGAAAAACCCCTCTGAATAAATCTTTCCAGGAAAAGCTTGTGATAGAGTCACTTTAAGGTCACCATAAAACAACTTAAAGACACACAACAACAACAACAAATTCCAACACGGGGAGCATCATGCCCCCATTCCAGAACCCAGACAGGACCCTTCTCAACAACCACAACAGAAAGACATGGAAAGGACAATACTTACCGCAGCCAGCATAGGTGAAAAAGGGAGAGCCAGGAGACTTACCAGACAGTTCTTGGCTCCACGCTTGGGTCCAGGTTGGTCCAGAGCAGTGCGTGGCTGCCGCTCTGCACTGCTCTGGGGACGAAAATGGTGGCTTCTGGTTGGTTGAGGCTCTCCACCAACTGCTGAAACTTGCCAGCCTAAAGCCCGCCCCCGGCAGATCGCAGGCTCACACTGGTGCGAGCCTGCAAATCTGCACCAGAGTGCAGGCATGGAGTGGCGCGCTCCGTGCTTTTGAAAGACCTATTTCAAGCGGTCTTTCAAAAGCACGCTGGACAACCACTTCAGGTTGTTCCGGAGCAGGCTGAGGTGCGGAACTACACTAAGTAGGTCCGACCCAGTCCGCTCCCAGGTGCAGACGTCCTCCCTGGAGGACAATCTGCCACCGTTTCTTTAAGCCCGTGCGGAAATGGCCTTAGAGTGTTTATATAGTAGACATGTATCAATTAGGTGAACAGCTGGGGGAGATTGTCAGCCTATATAAACAGGGACAGAAATGAGAAGAAGCTGTTGCAACCAACTGATCTTATCAGTGGAAGCAGCATACCTCATATCTGGATCCCTTGCTCATGTTCCTGGAAACCTTGACCCTCACTTTGTGTACGGACTTTGCTATTGGACTGTTGCTCTTAATTTACTACAGACTCAGACTGTGAAAACAATGACCTATAACAAACTGTTATTAACTTTGCTCCTGGCTGCTGATAAATGATTTTAATTAGAGAGCTGTAACCCTTGGCTGGCTGCCAGCACGGGACAGGGAGATAGTCATGTCCTGATGTAAGATGATAACATCTTAGAAAAAGAGGTGGCAATTCTAATTCAATATTAACATGGAAACTGAATTAGAATTGCCTCCTCTTTCTTCTAAGATGTTTATCATCTTACATCATGGATAGAGCCAGCAGTGTGGTGGTTTGAGTACTGGACTATGACCTGGAGACCAGGGTTTAGTTCCCTGCTTGGTTGTGGAAAACCACTGGGTGACCTTGGGTGCATCACACACTCTCATCCCCAGAAAACTCCATGATAGGGTTGCCATAAATTGGAAATGACTTGAAGGTACATAAGAACAACAATAAAGGAACATGGATGGAAGGATTCCAATCTGGATGTTTAAAAGTTAAGCACACAAAACCCTCAGTCTGGATAAATGAATCTGTTAGCTGCAACTTCTCCCACATTTGAATCATTTTTCTTATCAAGCTTCTTCTGTTCCACATATGAAGAAACAGTTAAATATTGATTTTCTGAAAATGACCTAAAACAGAATTCTCACCAGAAACTTCAAAACTGTGCACCTCCTGGTAATTGCATTGACTGTCTGATGAATTAGTTCAGTCATCTCTCTGATGGAAAGAACTATGAGTTGGAGCTGACCCGCTAACAACCCAAGGAAACTCATGGTCTTTGAGCTATCTGTTTCTGATTTTGTTAATACTGAAATGTGCAAAGTGGGTCACCAGATCCCTGAGCAAGGAGAAGCAAAGAGAAGAAAATGATCACTGTAGAAGAACTGAGGAATGGAGATGCTTCTTTGTGACCTTCTTGTGAAGTCTTAAGCCTGGCTTAAACTATGGAGAATGGCTTTTTGTTGCAAAAATATAAGGAGCTTTCACTAATCTGGCAGTATTGCAGTCAATGAACTGTATACAATAATAAATCCTTAGAAAGCCAATGAGGACCAATGCTGAGTTTTTTAATTTTCTAGGCCATGGCCTGAGGGCATCTGAGGTAGCCATTTTCTAAAGCCATGCAGGTCTGAGCCTGGTTAATGTATGGATGGGAGAGTGGTGTTCATGGCATTGAATTCTAGGATGGAAGAAAAGTAGGATATGAATGTATAAAATAAGTGCAGATGTTTCAGGTTAAATGGACAGTGCAATTTTTAAAAGCGTACCACACTTCACAGGTGTGTTGACTGTTTATTCCCATCTTCCCATGAAACCCAAGGAACTGTTATGTGCTGGTAGGAGGACTAAGGAATTCTAGAAATTAAATGAAGTACTTTGCAGGAAGCCATAAAAAGGGAAATTGCATAAAGCTGATACATCTGTAGCATTGATATCCCAATACAAAGTGGACAAAACCACATCTGAAACTAATAATAAATAAATTTCATAATTCAAACCTATCTTTATTTTGAACATGGTTTAAACTGTCATAGTGCAACTGGATGCTTACATCCCAATTTTTTTTTAAAATGTCTTCAGATCATTGATACATTTCCAAAGTTATTTTTCAGTTCTGATAACTGGCAGTCCATCCAATGGCTGGCTAGGAGAAGAAAGACAGAGGCAGGGCAGTTGTAGAATACTGAAGAATGTCCAGTCAGTGAGGGCTTTGGCTTTAGAAACTTCTGACAGAAAGCTTGTTTCACCACTAAGGAAAGGATCTCTTTTGTTTTCAAAGGCAAAAAAGATTTGGGAGAGAAGGTCCCGGACAACACAGTGGAGGTAAGTAGAATGCACAGCAGCTGAGGTAAGTAATTCTCCCTCAGTTCAGCTCTTCTTACATTCTCTGTTGTTTCTTTTCTCAGGTTTTAATCAATGCCTCCCCAGCCAGACTGACAATTTTACCAATTTCCAGAGATACAATAAAAAGTTACTGCTAGGACGGGTAATACAACTTTCAAATCCAGATTAAACTTCAAAGCATTTTTTTCAAGCCGTTTCTATAACTGTTAACACATCCTTCATGGAGCGAGCGCCCGAACTCTTGGAGACTAACCTGCTCCTTCCTCATCCCCACCCAACACACTTCCAGGAGAAATCAGAGACGCAGCTGAGATGAACTCCCCTGGCAGGTCACCGCCATAACTGAAATCCAGCTAAAACTCACCACTGTGATCTTTCCCCATAGGCTCTTCTGCCCTAGACCTGGTGTCTCTGTTGGGGCCTAGAACATTTTGAGTGAGACACTTCATGTGTTGGAAGCTCAGTTTAAAAGTATCCCAACTTGGGATAAGTTGCTGAGAGAACTTTATTGTCTGCCCTTGTTTGGGAGACAGGACTCCATTGTAAAAGCCCTTTTATGGTGTCTAGCTTACCAGGAAAACTCTAGTCTGGGAAATTCCTCCAGAATATTTAATTTGCCCTGTTTTTTCTTTTCTCCAAATCTCTTTCCCCCACAGATATCACCCATCTCCATCTCCTTCCAAGTGCTATTTCTCATGGGGACAAGAGCTGCATTCCTCCATCAACATCCATTTCCTCAGAAACAACCTCCATTTCTAGGCATATAACCTGCTCTGTCACGTTTTTCTTGGTTACTTCTGTTTAGGCCTCTGCTCTCTGAGGCTGTTTTGCCCCACAGCTTTCTGTTCCACAGCCTGTGAGAAAAATCTGCAACCACAGATGGGCATGTTCTTCAGCACCTGCCCATGATGAAGTATTTTTGTCAAAGCTAACTCATTACCCTGCCTACTGCTCCTGCTTTGAGAAGGTGGGACAGGCATCTCCATGGCTTCATATGCACCTTTTCCACCTGCAGAGACATAAAGGAATTATCACTTCAGGGATACAGAGTTTTAAGGAGGCAATTCACAAATAATGGCTTCCTTGAGGGAATTCTAGAATCAAACAGAGGGCTCCACAGAAGAGATTCTTCTCTTCTTGTTCCTTTCTATTTTCCTTTACCCTTCCCCAGTATCCTGAAGAGCCACTCACTTCTGAAGCTCTATTTCTAGAGGTTTTGCCCATTGCCCCAAAGATACTCCTTCCATAGAGAACTTAATTCCATTTTAGTTCCTCTTTTCAATCAGAGATTGAGAAATCCTTTCAGCTTCTCACTGAAGACACGTCGAGCCCTTCTTCCTCCCCTCTCCCTCCTCTTACTTCTCAGCAGAAGCAAGCATCTCCATTTTCTCTGAGACTACCTGATCTGCTGCCATTTCATCAGATTTCTGTTTTTTTTTTTAATTAAAAAATCATGGTACAAAGCTGGATGGGTAGTTTGTTTTTTACTTTTACTTTTTGGCATATGTAAAATCATTTTCTTTCACTTGCAAACCATCGAGTGGATCAGAGCGAGCTGCAAGTTTGCTGAAATATGTCAGATTTCTGCTTGTGTGTGTATTTTTTCTTTTCCTTTTTAATTTCTTCTTTTGTAAGCAGATTAGTGAGTCATGTGTGCACCTTCCTGCTCAGAAAGACAGGAGCTAGGAAGAGCTCAAGTCTTTCTTTGAGTGTCAGCAACTCTCTTTTTTTTCCCCCCTCTCTGCAAATACGTGCAACCTCAATTATCCTCCCCTTTTCTGCCTTGTTGGCTCATGGATTCCATGATGGTGTAGGACGTTGCAGGAGCTCCAGTCACAAAAGCTCCATTAAAAAGGATAACCATAAAGCATAACCATAAAGCAAATATAAGAGCATCTTTATCCATAGTTGCTTTCATTCTAAATAAAAGATGGTGGTGTTGGAGAGCGAAGGGGATAGTGGATATAACTGGAAACAGTTCTAAGCAGTTCTAAACAACCATTTCTTGGCCTGAAAGGCAATGGGCTGAGATCATCAGCTGCCTATATCTTCTCAAGTTAAAACCTCTGATGCATTCTAGGTGCTAGTACTTGGCTGAATTTGCTCAGTTTGGATAGTTGAGGTTGTGCTGTATGTGTGGAGAGGAGCATCGCTGCCTTTGCTATAATGCAACTCTTTATTTCTAGATGAAACTTTCAAGGGTGATGTTGAGGGATGGGGTGGGAAGATGCTGCATACTGGTGGGACAGAAGGGTGAAGTTTAAGGTGGGCTGTGGCTTATGGGGAAGAACACTGGATGGCGGGTGGAAGGGAAAAGGGCAGCCCACAGTAGCAGATGGGAAGAAGTCTTGTAACATTTAATGCTTCTTTGACTGTTTCTAAACTAGGTGTCAATTCACAACAGGCTTCAAACGTACCAGCACAACTCTGTCCCGGGGCTCGAGAGTGGAATGCAGCCCAGCACGCATCCTAACATGCCACGGGAGAGGCTGGAGACAGCATTGGTGCCCTCTTACCCTGCCTCGGCAGGGACACTTGTACAGTGCCAGCAGATTGTCAAAGTTATAGTCTTGGACAAACCGTGCCTCGCTCGCATGGAGCCGGCCCTCAACCAGACTCTAACACGCTACGTGTCCTCCGATTCCTGCAGCTCCACCCCTTTGCGCAGTCTAGGCAGCGGGCTCCAAGGCACCCCGGTGAAAATCATCCATCAGCCCCCACTTCCACCTCCTCCACCACCCTACAACCACCCACACCAGACTTGTCCCCCCAGCTCCTTGCTTCAGAGACGCAGGTACTCCAGTGGCTCACGCAGTCTAGTGTAGCAGCGCCACCAGCACTAGCCAAACAGCACAGACTTACCCTGGGACCCTTTTCTGTCTTCAGAGAAAATCTAGTTTGTGATTTATTTTTTAGTAAAACCAAACAAAAAGAGAGAGGGTGACAGAGGAAGAACAAAATATATATATATATAGTAATAATGAAATAAATTACATTCTGTACAATGAACATACCTAATTCCTCACCATCTCTCCTGAAATGATTCTTTTTGCAAGGAGCCAGACCTGTAGAAACTGCCTGACCGCTTTGGAAGATGTTTGCTTCCCCATCTTCCACCCTTTTAGCTGCACACATGCACCTTTCTTCCCCCTGACACATATGGTCATGTTCTTCTCCCTACCTCTGATGAGCTTTGTTGTCCTCAGTTTCCTTTGCTTTGGGTCTTCAGTTCCTCTTTCTAGCTCTCTTTCCTTACCTCTTCTACTACCCTGTTTTCTCACCATTACCAAATCCCACAGGTTTCTGACCAAAACAAACTTGATGGAGCTTTTTGGGGCATTGACTTTGGTAGTTCACCTTGTTGGGGCTGAAGAGCCGCTGCTACCACTGCTGACACCATAACTGCAGCTTGCTAAATTGGAGCTGAAAACGTGTGCCATTCATCACACTTCCTACTCATTGCCTTTTGTGGGGGTACCCAGTTCTCTCTTGGCAAGATGATTGCACAGGAAATGGAGAGAATGAGGAACCGGAAGAAGGAGAGTGCTGCTCCCCATTCTGCAGCCAAACACAAAGATGGCCCTGCTCTGGACATCAAAAATCTGCATTGTAATGAGAAAGCTTTGCCAGATACCAGCGGGAATGCACCACTTGTAAATACTCACCTTTATGGTTGAATGTGTGTGGACTCCACCTGCTAATGAAAGAACTAGGCTGGGCTGGGAAGCTTGGAAAAAGATAGACATTGGATGCAGAAATCTTCCTGGCATGGCCACTTTTTGAAATTAATAATCTTAGAAGGTTGTTCCTTTCTAATGTTTTTGCTTACTTATTGATTTTATTTGTATATTGCTTTTCATTCTGTCCCAGCTTATATCCACAGTACACAACTATATCAATTTCATACCATCTCAAAGATCCTGGCTCCATTTTATGAAATCCTGGGATTTGTAGGTTGTTGTTGCTTTTTAACTTCTCTGCCAGAGCGCTCTACTGCTGTAGTTCAAGGGAATGCATTAAAGAATTCTAAGTCCTTTGTTCAACTACAAATCCCAGGATTCCATAGGAAGGAGCCATGGCAGTTGAAGTGGGATCAAAGTGCTATAATTGTGCAAAGTGAAAACACTGACAAATCTGCAACTCAGCTCACCAAACAGAGTAGCATTGATTTGTCTTTTTTATTCTCTCAGCTAACAGTCACATTTCCTTCACAAAACATCCTATCTATGTTGCACAACATTTTTACAGCAACCCCCCCCCCGCCCAGTAACTCTGGACTTCATATGTGCCAGAGCTGGCTCAAGACATTTTGCTGTTTATGTCAAAAGACAAGAACCCTGTGCCACACACGCACATTTCCATGTATAGAGGTAACCTGGGATTGCAAATGAATTCCCCTTCCCTCATTGCAGTATCCCTCATTGCACCTGAGAGCAGCAGGATGGTTTAAATGCAAGACAGACTGTGAATCACTCATGTTTTTGTCCTACAATAGACAGGAATGGCTGTCGGACATATACTTTAGCACATATACTCCCATCACCTGCTGCCTCAGGCAATTGCCTCACTTGGCCTAATGGTAGAGCCACCCCTCATATGTACCCAGAGAAGGAGCAGGAAATAGGGCAGGGAAGAAGTAGGGCAACAACTCCATCCATTTGATAGTCATAACATGCAGTATATGTGTTTTCAAATAGGCTGCAGGTTATTGTCTCCGTACCCACATTCCTGTCTGACTCTCTCTTTCCCTTCCGAGCTGCTTGTACTAACTAGTGTCTCAGAGGTTTATTTAGGGACATTATCCTGAATCAACACTGTATGTTTACATTGTCAGGAAAACGCACTATGTTGGGTCATGTTTTGGGTTATTCTGCCTGCATTTGTTGAAACCCTGACCTTAACCTGCCTTAGCATTTGTAAGAGAATGAAATGAAACATGGTTTGTCAAGATGAAACAGAAGTGAGGCAGTGAGCATCTCATTATCTGAAAATCATCTTGTTTTGCTTTTATGGATATGTAAACAAATCAGATATATTGAAAATCAGATATGTTAAAGCACTGTTAGTGTAACCAGTCATGTAAGCACAAGCCTATAACAAACCAGATTAATAACTCTTCCTTCCATTCCTTCCTTCCCTCTTTTCACAATGCTCTCCCACCCTCACCCCCCCAAAAAAATATATGGCAAGGTGGGCAGGGAAATCCAGGAGGGAAGAAATGAAAAAGGGACTCAGCTCCTTGCTGTTATCAAAGATGCTGACGTGCAGAAAGATGGTATTAAAATGGGTTATGGCTGTATTTTTAGAAAAATATCTTCCCCACGCATGAGGGAGGAGCAGCATTAATTAGCTTAAGGGCTTTGCTCTTGCTCACTCCATCTCCCTATGAGGCTTAAGAAGATCAACTTTAGGATTTGGAAATAGGGCAGAACAAGTTTTAAATTTCTTTTATTTATGTTTTAAAAATGTGTATGTTTGTTTATGTATGAGAGAAGAAGAGCAAAGGATTTTCACTTTCTGTGTGAAGCAGGAAGAAGAGCCTTGTACTGGTGAGCCTGAAGCTTACTGGAGTGGGATGGCCCCAGTTTACGTTTATCAGGGTACATAATAAGGCTCTGGATGTATCCCAAAGAGATTTCTATTGTGAAATTTTCCTGCCACATTCATGGAATTTTACAGAGAATCCAGCCATAGGCACTTTCCATTTGTTATGTCTTCTGACCATGTCTTCCCTAGGAATGGAATGGTAATTTGCCAGTTTCTCAACTGAGGTCAAATGTGGAGTTCCTGCCCCCTGAGAAGCTTGTGCAGGAATTAAAATGTCATGCTGAAGGTTCCTGCAATTTGCAGGATTTGGGGGAGTGAGAGGTTAATTCCTGGCATAACATAAACTGTGCCATGTTTGAAAACCAGGAGTTTGAGAAACTTTGCAGTAAAAACCTACATTTGCAGTTTTCATGCTTCATCTTTTCCAGTTTGAATTTTATAAAGCTGGAAAAGAAACTTGGACTGACTGAAGTTGCAGCCTTTGCTGGTTGGAATGTTGCACCATTTCTTTTCTGTGAGGAAAGCTGCACATTTTTCCATTTCTGTGCCAAAAGCTGGGCAGTTTCCAAAATGAACAAATGAATGAATGCATACAGTTTTCTGGGCAAACTGCACAGCTTTCATAGAAATGCTGCATGATTTCCCGTCACTGCAGGGGAAAAACATTCCCAGGCACCCTAAGGCTACAGGACATACAATACCATGTCTCAAGACCTAGAGCTATCTAACTGATTTTTGGGAAGAGGAGAGAATGTTATTTTGGACTATGGTTTGGATCCTGGATGTTGTAAATCCAAGACCAAGATCCTGTTTGATGCTAGTGGAGATGGGGGGAGGGGAGGCTGCTCATTTTTCAGTGCGATGGTACCCAAATACATCTCCAGAACCAATCAGTGACCCAGGGGCAGAGCTAGGCACAGGTGCAGTGTAGTTGTCATGGTTATGGAAGAAGGCGCAGCCTTTGGTCTCCTGGACCTTCCCCAGCCATATGGCATTTTGTTGCCCCTGGCCACTAACTAGTTGGGGAGTCACCCATTTGCCATTGTGCAGCTGGGGAAAAGATAGTGTGCAAGGAAATACTGGATACCTCCTTGTGTAACACCAGTGTTTATTCCTTGGCACAATGGGGAGTGAGTTGGGATTATGGCAACATAAGTTTGCAAGAGTATTTTAATCTCCGAAATAAATTCCGTCTGCTTTAAAATAACCATTATACAGCTTTGGCCAACCATATGATTTCACTGAAGGCCTGCAGAGGCATTTGTTTGCTCCTGTGTAAGGCTATAATGGGAATAGGGACATGGGCAAATATGACCTTGCATGTCCAGCAACATTTGAGACTGTGGCACGTTAAACCTAAAGGATTGTGTGATCTTGTTTGCTGAATGTCTACCCTGTTCCCAACCATGGGAATATGCAACTGTGTTGTAGGAATAACTGCTAAGTTTATCCCCCCTCCTCACTGCCCCGTTCTGTACTGCCACTTTTGGCATCTTCTGCTTTCCTGGAAGGCACATCCATTTCTGCACGGTGCATTAGTTAAAGCATGAAAAGATTGGTGTATTTAGATAAATAAATTAGATTTTACTTGACATTTAACACAAAATGGCAACAAAAACCTTAAAGTATTTGATGAAATAATTGTTTTTTTAGATGAAATATTTATGAGAGCTTGAGGTTCCTGGAAGAGCGAGAGCACCAAGTAATTAATAATAGATTTGGAATGATGTGAAGAGATTCATCACAGGAAGTATTGCTAGAGATGCCTCTCTCTTCCCTTCCTCTGTTCTTTTTAATTTTTAAACTAAAAGGTTTTGGAACTTAATGATGCCTGAATATGAGAGCCTCGGATCAGGAACCATCCTTTGCTATCCCACATTGTAGTATATTGGTTACCTGATTTACAGACACTATTTTTATTATATAGAGATGGGGGAATGACCTGGGCCTTTCTTTTTTGAGCATTTTTGAGAGGGGTGATATCTCTGTTTTTTTCCTGAGAATTCTTCAAAGCCTGGAAAAATCTATTTTGGTGGAGCGCCTACTTTTTCCATGAACCCTCTTGCTTCCATCGGCGCTGCCACCCTTTTCCAGTTTCCCAAACATACAAATAACTGGGGCCAGAGAAAAGAACCAAAAATAGACAGCAAGAGTAGAGCTCAGCAGATTCTTTATGAACTTGGTATTATTTTTTAGTAAGCCTTGAGAAAAAAGCAGGAGTTTCTAGGTTGCTTCAATCACACTGTCAGTCTCATGACTGCCTATGATAGTTTGCAAAAAAGCTGAAACATTAGACTGTGAAAGGAAATCTGATATTTCCCCAGATCTTCAGGCCTGAAGGTCTTGGTTTCTACTTTATGCATTGCACTACATCTCATAGCTGCTTGATATTTTGAGATTCCATGGGTCCATGCTAGGCATGTAATTTTTTGCTAATTATCTTCTTGAAGGAAGCAAGAAGATTTTCTTTCCACTGCAAAATCTTCATAAACTGCATTGTTCTTGAAGACTATTCACAGTTCAGGACATTCTGTGTAAAATTCATGTGGCATTTTTGCAGAGAAACCAGCATTTTCTGTGCAAGAAACATTTTCTGCAAAGAATAACATTTCTGTGCAAAAATATTATTTTCCATACACAAAATGATGTTTCTTGCACAGCAAATAGTGGTTTCTGTGCAAAGACATGTGGATTTTGCACAGATTTAAATTCTTGGCCATGAAGACAATCGTTGGTGCTGGGTTTTCCAAAGATTTCCCAATGCTTGAGGAACATGCTTTTTAAACATTTTTTAAAAATGTTTTCAAATATTCTTTCTGTCGCTAGCCCATAATTTCCTTGGGAGTTTCTTAAACACAATAGAAAATTGTTTACTTAAAGTCCAAGTTAATCAAGGTCCATGTTTAAAGGGGAATGAGTGCCTGATCAGTTAGATAGTAGACATTCAACACAGTGCCTTGCCCTCCTAGATATATAGCTCCACACAAGCTGCTTCTAAATAGATATGTCTCAGTGCTATCAATATTTTTTTTAAAAAGCCATTGGACTGAACCTCCCTCCTTCCTTCCTTAAAGGATTTTCTATCGTATAAAAAAGATGGAAGAAGCAAGTGAAAGGAACATGGGAAAGTTCCAGATGTCTAGATCCCTAGATATTCTGTCAGTGAGGAATACAGACTGGTAGCATAGTGGGAGCCTTGTCTGATGATGCTCACACACATGCATGCACACACACACCCATCTAAACCTCTAGCTTTGTGCAGTTAGAGAGATGGTACACAAAAACATATTAAATTGGTGGTGAACTTCAAGACCTGCACTTGCTATGTGTGATGATGTTGCCCAAAGCAATTCACAGGCATCAGAGATTGTGTTTTTGCTATGGTGAGAACAGCAGGGAGCCTTCTGGTTGCAAGTTCAAGCAGAGAGTTTTGCTTAAACAAAGTCTGCAACCCAAACTGTATGGATAACTTTCAATGCTCATCATCCTGTTTTTTTTTAAAAGAAATATACACTAAATGTCTGGACAAAAAGGCTAGTGTTCTAGCTAAGCAATGTGCAGCTCTGTTCCTGAAATTATCTCTTAGGTGTTTTGTTTTTTTGCTATATTGTTACACTTGGCTATATACGCCCACAGAGACCAACTGGTTTCAATGGGACTTAAGTACACATAATTGCACTGGATTATAACTTTTGTATGCAAGTCATTAACATGCCTTTCCATCTTATTTTAGCAGCCCTCTTGCATTAAATTATAGATAGATTACAGTGATTTGATCAACATTTGCAAAATGAAGCACACTCTAGAACAGTTGTCTCCCTTGCTGTGGTAGCACCAGAAGTGGCTAGAGATTATGTGAGTTGTAGGTTAACACATCTGGAAAGTGCCAAGTGGGAACAGCTGGTCTAGAAACATGGTGCCTAGAGGAAGGATTAATTTTGTGCAGTCCTTTGCAATAACCTAACCACTTTTTCTATAAAGAACACTTATCCAAATAAAAGGTGTCTAACTAGTCTAGAAGTTTAACATGAATTTCCACTTCTTAAGAAACCCTGGATACTATAGTATGTTAAGTAGGAGTATAGTAGGAATATGAAGCAGAGAACTTGTGTCTGTCTATGTGTCTACAAGTCACCTGTTAACATGGTGACCCCATGAATTCTATAGACTTTTCTTAGGCATGGAATATTCATAGGTGGTTTTGCCAGTTCCTTCCTCTGAAATACAGCCTACAACAGTCTCCCATCCAAGTACTAACTAGGGCCAAATCTACTTAGCTACCAACATCAGATGGGATCTGGTGCCTTTAGGGTATTTAGACCAGATAATTCTTACAAAACTACAATTTTGGATCTCTTCATGGGGGAGCCATGAGACTTGAACTGGTACTTAAAAAAAATGCAAGTTTGTAATCTAGGTAATCTCCAAGGATTGTTCCAATGGATGTATTATGTGGCAGACTAGTTACCCTCCTAACTCAGTAGTATCAGTCACAAATGATGATGAAGAAGGATAGTCTTGGGAAAATAATTTTTCTTCTTCGAAATGGATATCTGGAGACTCAAAGTACAACAAAAGCTTTGTTACTGGTCTTTGTTTCCTCCCGTATTGAGAAGTAAAATAAATTCTACAACTTGAACCACAGTTAGATCTTTTACTGTAAGAAGGATTGGCAGGTGGTGCCCCTCCAGATGCTGTGGGCTGAACCTCCTATCAGCCCTTTGGTGAGGGATTCATGGGAGTTACCGTGTACAACCCTGTACATTCTAACACATTGACTGGCATTCTGATCAGCAATTGAAAAGTCATAAGTCTGACATAAAAACATCAACATTCACTTTTACACTCATCATGCTATTGCAATGACCAAAAACCCCACTCAACATACCATTTAAATCATGCAGCACCTCCCCTTTTCTGAGTTGCCGGAGAGCAGGGGAGTGAGTGGTAATGCACCCAGCCCCTTTCCTTTAGCTAAAGAAAGAGGACTGAAGACAACATTGCTCACCCCCTTTCCAGGAATTCAGAAATAGCCAGAGTCAGTCTGGGGATGGGCTTTGCTGCTTAAAAATTAGGTATTTGAGGAATAGCATTGGGAGATGTAGTTATCAGCTGTAGCTACATCTCCATAAGTACATCTCCCAGTGTAGGATCACAGCCATTTTTAATGCATTTTCACACACCCACCTCCGCTCTCTTTTCTGTTTCTAATGGCTTGAGACTGAAACAGATACATCATCTTTTCTTCTAGAGGAAAACAGCATTACTCAGCGATGCAGGAAAGTGCTTCCAAACCCCAGTAGAAATAGTGCTTATAGTCTAACAGTGTTATGATCATCACGTTATATTATTGTCTTCAAGCAAGGTTTCTTGGAAGTATGAGAAACATCTGAAAAAACCCCCCACTGTTCTCTAGATTTCTGGAATTGATGCCTGCCAGGAAGATTCCATCCTTTAAAAAAGGAACTGATGGAGGGGAGGGACAGCTAGAGAGGATTAATATTAAATTGCTCTGCTGGGCCATCATAGTATATTGTATTGCATCTGCTGTAACTTTACCAGTGAGGGCAAAGCCTAGGACTGTTGATAGTAGCTGTTGAGTGATGATGTTTGTAACACTCTAGCAACTGTCTAGTTTGTCATGTCTTCACTGCTCCTTAATAGCCACGCCTGGGTCAGAAGCTTTAACAAAAAATCTCTTGTTTCATTACATTTCTCTTCACTCAGTTAATCTCATGCAGCACCATGCCACCAAATGTTTCTTTTCATTCTCTGAGCAAGAAAACAAATGATGTTACTTAACCTATGTGTGTAGGCTGTTTGAGAGCACCTGTCTGTCTATCTGTCTGTCTGTTCCGTTTTCCTGCTGTACATATTCTCAAGAGAAGCTTCCTTTGGGAACAGCAGAGTGCTCACATCTAGCAAAGACTCCAAATGGCTAATATTTTGTAACAGAAATAGACAAGATGTATTTTATCTGTTCAATTAATAGAGTTTTAGAAATTATATTGAGATATGTCACTTGTGCAAGTATGTCTTCTTTGCCTCAGCCACATCTGGTTTCTTTCTCTTCCACTCTCTCCCCTGACTCCTTTTCATCTACACTGCCACAATTAGCACAAGTTGGATGAAAGCAATTTTAAAAAAGCCTTCCAGGATGCATCCACACTGCACAATTATAGCAGTGCCATTACTACCTGCCATGGCTCCATACTATAGAATCCTGAGATTTGTAGTTTGATGAGGGACTTACACTGGATTCCAAGTAGTTCAAGGGAGTGCCATAAGGGCTTATAAGCCATAGCTTATGGTATCAAACTGTTCTAATAGAGCAGTGTGGATGTACCTCTGGGTCAGACCAAAGGCTTATCCTGGCCAGGCTCCCTCTCTGCCCAAGATTTCCCCTGCTGCTGTTCTCCAGTAAACGGTGATGTGCTGCCTGAAATCCTGGAAATAGTGTACAGCCATTATGACTTCTGTCCATCATGAATTTGACTAACAACTTTCAAAAACTAGCTAGATTTCTGGACTAAATCCTGTAGGAGTGAAATCATGGTTTAAATATGTGCTGTTTGAAGAAATCTTTGAATCGACCAGTGTCCATCTTTACTGATTGACCCCAGATTCTAATATTACTGAGAAGAATGGAACCTCTCCTTACCTTCTTCAGGCCATGAATAATTTTAGAAACTTCTTTCATGGTTCACAAGTCGCTTCCCCCCTGAATCTAAATAGACCCAGACTAAATCTTTTCTCAAAGGGGAGTTCATCCAGCCGCTTGCTTATTTTGGTTGCTCCTTTCTACTCCTTTTACAATCTACAACAGAGCTTTCCAGACTTTTCATGTTGGTGACATACTTTTTAGACATGCATCATTTCACGACTCAGTAATTCAGTAAGTGGAGGCAGCCCCTTCCCCCTGCGCCTGTCCTGCTGCCACCCTTGCTGGGGTCTTCCTTGGCCCAGGGCAGTGGGAGAGGAAGCCCCTCCACTAGTAACATTCGTGCAACACACCTGCAAACTGCAGCCGACAAACGTGTCACGGCACACAGTTTGGAAAACTTTGATCTACACCATATTTTTTAAGGCACAGTGACCAGACTGTTGTTCTTACGTGCTGTCACATAAATTCCATTTTATGGTGATTCTATATTAGGGTTTTCTTGGTGAGCTTGACTTAGGGAGGGGGTTGCCATTGCCTTCCTTTTAGGCTGAGTGTGTGTCTTTTAGTCAAGATCACCTAATAGGCTTCCATGGCTGAGTGGGAATTCAAACCTTTGTCTTTCAGAGTCCTAATCTGATACTCAAACCATTATACAACACTGGCTCCTATACATTTGTATAAAGGCATTATGGAACTGGTCATTTTATTTTCAACTCCTTTCCTACTGATCCCCACATAGAATTTGCCTTTTTCACAGCAGCTGCACACTGGACCAAGGTTTCCATTGGCTGTCCACCATTATCATTTTTTCTGGTTCTCATTTGTCTTGATGTTTTCTTAGGAAGACTGGGCAGAAATCATTGTTTTGAGTGTGTATTTTAGAATGCATGCATAAATGGCAGGTGGGCTGCCATGAGACCACTGCATTGGCAACAACTTCTATGCACAGAAGAAAAGGTGGCTGGAATTAATGACTGCAGTTACAAATGAGTATGCATTAGTAATTGATTCTTATGCATGATCCCTACTTATTCATTAGTTTAGGGAACATGTAGGGATAATAAAAGTGCCCCAGTCTTGCCTTACTTGGCAGCTGCCTCTGTGAGCAATGGGAGTCTGTTCTTCTGTCAACTGGGATGCAGCAGACTGATGTTTCCACCCTTCTCCCACAAGCAGTCTCTGATGAAAGGAAGATCAGAGATCCTGCTTCTGACTACTGTACCTAAGATCACTCATGAGAGGGGGTGGAAACATCCCTCTGCTGCATCCTGATCGACAGGAGAACAGACACCTGATGTTTGCAGCAGCTGCTGTCCAGTGAGTCAGGACTGAGGTGGTTGAGCCAAGAGATGCTATTTAGCAATGCAACTAAGGTAGTTATGTAAATAAGTAGCAACTGTAGCAAATTCCTGGTTGCTGATCACCTGATGGACCCTGAAAGTGAAAGGACATACCTGAAACGAGGCTCTTTACCATCTCAGATGCTGTCAAACAATAAGAAACCAGCCAGCTTTTTGTAAAAGTACGTCATTAATTGCATACCATATCATGGTAACTAGACTTTACAGAAATGGATTTCATTTCTAAACAGATACTTTCGTTAAATTCTGTACTGACATTTCCTGAAACCTTTAAAGGACTTTTTAGAAGTATGGGCCGCACTCAGCAAGAACAGCCCTCCTGTCAAAGTGCCAGTGGGATGAAATGCCCTGTCCAAGGGGGGCTCTTCTAATTCTGTTCCACCCACCAAGGCTCTTGAAAAAGAGAAGAGGTCATAATGTGCAAAAGGTTGCCAATCCACCTCTCCTTAATCTAGCAACCTCCATATGTGCTGGACCACAGCCTCTCTCATCTCTAGAGGCTGCAAGAGGGAGAGAAGCCGCCATCTACAACACCTGAAGACTGTTGTCATGTCTTTGGTCGCACTAAGGTTATTTCTGCACTACACTGTTATGGTGCTATTGTGCCACTTTCAACATCCTGTGGGATTCTGGGGTTTGTAGTTTACTGAGGTCGAAGAGCTCTCTGGCTGAGAATTCTAAGTGCCCCTTCCTAAACTGCAAACCCCAGGATTCCATAGGATGTTGAAAGTGGCACAATAGCACTATAATGATGTAGTGCAGAAATGGCCTAAGTTTGACCTATGCAGAGATCCCAAGCCTAGGAGATATACTGCATAACTTGCCATGCTGTCTAGGGATGATGGGAGTTGCAGTCCAACACATCTGGAAAGAGCAATGTGTTGAACAAAGCCTTTCTCTGGTTCATGCATCCCAGCTTCTCAGCTCTCTGCACAGCAAGGAAGGTTCATAATCATCCTAGCTCTGCTCTTAGTCTTACCCCTTTCCTATTCATTTGAATGATGATTGGCAGCTTATGTCCTGGGGTCTGAACATGAAAATCCCCATGGGGTATTTACTGGTGTATTTGGAAAAACTGGTATCCTTTTGTGGTTCACAGTGAGTTTGGGTTGTACTGTATTGTTTTCCTTCTTTCTTTCCTCCCTCTTAAAAGTTATTTTTTCCTCCACTTAATGTTCACACATTACCTGATATCTCAAAGCCAACTGTGGCTCCCATTCAAGTCAGCAGGGAGTTTATCCACTCAGTGGGAGCCATTCAGAGCTGGGAGAATTGTGAAAGTAAATATCAAAGAGCTCTTTACAAATAGTTCCATGGGCAGCTTGATGATCATTATCACAGCCTGAAGCAGCACGGTATATTTTGTAACAGTGACATGGACAACCACCAAGCCTCACATTTCCTTTTGTCAATTACTCATAAGCACAGAATATGCACGGACAGGTTACAGTACAATCCTTTACATTTGTATCCAGAAATTAGCCTCAGGTGAGAGTTAATAAAACTCAACCCCAAATGTGTATAGCTGGGGTTCTCAGTTTTTGATGCTCCAGGAGTTTTGGACTTGGATTTCTAGAAGCTCCAACTGGAATGGCAAATGATCCAAGATTCTGGAAGCTGCCCAAACATCTGGAAGACCAAAGGTTGAGAGTCAATGATACATAGAATTGCAACCTTCATTACTTTCCAATGGTAGTGGACATTTTTTTCCTACAAATATCAGAACCCCAGTTTAAAGTAGAACAAGTATATGTTAAGTTCTAGTGCAAGAGTGAGGAAAATTTGGCCCTCCAGAGGTTTTAAGTTGCAACTTACAGTAGCCCCAGCCAGTATGGTGAATGGTAAGACAATATGAGAAGAGTAGTTGAAAATATTGGGAGGATCAAAGTTAGCCCATTTCTATTCTAGTAAAACAACTAGGAAAGATTTAATGCAGCTAACTTATCCCATTAGTTTAGACAGCTTTAAATTAACTGTAGCACAAGCCCTTTGTCCCATTAATTTTGCCAGGACTAAAACAATTTAACTTATGAGTCCTGATTTACACAAGTTGATTGTGATTAATTTCTCTTATTTTCACATAAGCTTGAGTGTAACTGGATAATGAGTGGTCCTGAATATGTTGTAAGACCACAAAATGTGCCCTGTTGGTCCAGGGCAAAGGCCTAGCTGTTTTTGTTACTGTAGTGGCGAACTAGATACCTAAGGGAAACAGTAAATGATTGCAATAGCACCTGCTCTCTTGTGTTTCCCGGTAAAGTAGTATACAAAGGCATCCAGCCTCTGATATGGGAGGTAATACACAGAGATAACAATTTGTCCTAACTGGAATCTTGGTTTGTGAGCCCAGGGGAATTGCTAACAATTGTATTTAGTAAGAAGCCTACATGAGCTTTGACAGGTCAGACGTAGCAATGATAATCATTCTTGCTTTCTTACCCTTAGAATCATAGAATCATAGAGTTGACAGAGACCACATGGACCATCCAGTCCAACCCCCTGCCATGCAGGAACACACATCAAAGCATTCCCAACAGATGGCCATCTAGCCTCTGCTTAAAAAACTCCAAAGAAGGAGACTCCACCACACTCCGAGGCAGCATATGCCACTGCTGGACAGCATAGACTGTCAGGAACTTCCTCCTGAGGTTCAGGTGGAATCTCCTTTCCTGCAGCTTGAATCCATTGCTCCTTATCCTAGTCTCTAGAGCAGCAGAAAACAAACCCGCTCCCTCCTCAACATGACATCCCTTCAAATATTTAAACATGACTATCATATCCCCTTTTAACCTTCTCTTCTGCAGACTAAACATACCAAGCTCCCTAAGCCACTCCCCATAGGACATGGCTTCCAGACCCTTCTCCATTTTGGTCACCTTCCTCTGGACGTGCTTCAGCTTGTTGATATCCTTCTTGAATTGAGGTGCCCAGAACTGGATACAGTATTCCAAATGAGGTCTAACCAAGGCAGAGTAGAGTGGTACCATTACCTCCCTTGATCTAGACACCATACTCCTATTGATGCAACCAGGAATCGCGTTGGCTTTCTTGGCTGCCACATCACACTGCTGACTCATGTTCAGCTTGTGATCTACCAAGACTCCTAGATCCCTTTCACACGTACTATTATCCAGCCACGTGTCCCCCGTCCTATATTTGTGTATTCCATTTTTTCTGCCTAAGTATAAGACCTTACATTTCTCTTATTGTTATGATCATTGTAATGTGATTTACATCGGCCTGTCCTTGATGACAAATAACTGTTGTAATTGTCTTTTGGACACAATATGAAGTGCTGGCATTGTCCAACAAAGTGTATTGGGTCTGAAGTAGTCAAGAGATGGCCTGTGTTCTATGACCAAAAACTTAGGCTCCATTTTATCAAGAGGAGTAAAGTATGAATTGTGACTGCTGAATAAATAAGATGACCCATGAAGATGTGCCTCAGCTTGTACACGTTAAGATGAGGCTGAGCCAAACAGAGTGGGAAAAGGTCAACATCACAACAAAAATAAGCAATAGGATCCCTCATGTGGGCTCATCATTGCCCTAGAAATCTTCAACTCACACATCTCTCTATGCACAATACAGTTATGCTTGTGTGATCTCTAGATACTTGGGGAAAAGAGTGGATAAGAGATCTTGTGGCACCTTTAAGACTAACCAATTTTTTCAGCGTAAGCTTTCATGGACCAAGATAAATGATTAAAACAAATGGTTTCGTTTTAAAGATACCACAAGACTCCTTTTTCCTTTCCTATTTTTGTTTGGAAGCAAATTAACATGGCTCTCTCTTTTGAAAATTATGACAACCATGTCTGTCTTGCAGATAGGGACTTAATAACTTATCCTTCCAGGGGAATGAAAAATGTAACTGGCTTAAAAATATCCCTGTCCCCACTGTCCCTCTTCATTTACACTGTCCCAGCAACCCACTGCACTTCTCATGATCTGGCTTCCAGGTCACTCCCATTTTAGCAAAGTGAGAGCAAATGAACATGTTTGTACCTGCCAGGATATCGGTGATGAAACACACAGAGACACAGTGTTGGTTTATAGAAAGACATGCCCAATGGGATGAATGTTTCCTGCAAGCTTGTATCAAGAGCAGCTAACACATTTGGCTGTTTTCATTTTTGTTTTTTTGAGTCCCAGGTCTGCACCTGTCCCCTAGGGACACATCAGTTTTAACCATAGAGGTGTTCAAGTCTTAGCTGGCTTTGGATCAACTTGCTCTACATCCTATACATTTCAGTTCAAAACTCCTTCCTTCCAAGAAATGAAGAACTCCAAAGACTAATCTGCTATAACTAAGGAGCAATATATCACTTAATATTTAAAATACTTCATGCTGAAACAAACCGAAATGACCCTTGCATACACTTAGGCTGGTGTCCTGTTAGTCGCATAGGCAGGGACAAATCCACTTTACACCTATGTATGTGTTTTTTGGACATTGTGGAGGTTGATATTCCCTTCCGCCCTCTGAAATGACCAAAGCGCCTTCCTTGGACTTACTATTGAGCTTCAGCAGTCCCTTCCTTTGCCATTCTGTGGCTAGTGGAGAGTGGCAAGGGGGATCAGAGAAGCATATAGCGCATAGACACAAAGTGATCACATCATCCCCTGAGACCTCTAGAGGACCTTGGCACATCTTAGCAGATGATGTAACTATTCTGCATCTGCTTATGGGAACGTAGTGTCCTGTTTAGAAAGCGTTTCAGGATTCACAGTTCTTAAACAGAGTCTATAATAGCTGTCAAGGTTTACAGAAGCTTATCAGTCAGTTACTTTTACTGTTCAGTCCAGCTCAAGGATAAATCCTGAGTGACAGTTCAAGGGAGTATCCAGTAGTGTTGTCAGCACACAAAGCAAGGGGCAGAGTTTGTGCATCCTGTACTTCATGTGCTGGTGGGCATATGCATTTGGTTGTACATCCTGTTCTGCAATGCCAGTTCACTACCAAGACAGTGTTAGTGCAACCATCATGTAAACTTATGAGCTTAAAGTTATGCTCCGTATGAACTTAACCAATTTATTTAGCCATTCTCACCGTAGCTCACAACAGCCTTATCCTCCAAGAGTTTATCTAACCCTCTTTTCAGGCTTCCGAAGCTGATGGCTCCCACTGTGGCAGCGAATTCACCAAGTATCATGAAAAGAAGCATTTCCTTTCATGTGGCCTAAGTCCTCTGCCATTCAGTGTCATTGGGTGATTCTCAGTTTTGCTGTTGTGAGAGACAGAGGCCATTTCCACACTACATTGTTAAAGTGCTACTATTCCACTTTCAACATCCTGTGGAATTCTGGGATTTGTAGTTTACTGAGGCCAGAGAGTTCTCTGGCTGAGAATTCTAAATGCCCCTTCCTCAACTGCAAACCCCAGGATTCCACAGGATGTTGAAAGTGGAATAATAGCACTATAACAGTGTACTGCAGAAATAGAGAAAAGCTTCTTCCTGTCCACTTTCTTCATTTTACTTGCCTCCCTCCTGCTGCCAAGCTCAATATCTCCAGAAATCGTAGCCTTCCCTCACTGGAGTGTTGCTCTGGGCCCTTGATCTTTGGCTGGCATCCTGTTGAGCATTTACTAATATGTGTCCTGTTTAGAAAGAGCCGAGGATCACGGTCCTTAAATAAACGCTATAGTAACAGCTGCAGTCGAGGTTTACAGAAGTTTATATGTCAATTACTGCTCTTGTTTCAGCAGTCTGGGTTAGTAATAAATTCACAACGTCAGTTCAAGGGAGTATATAGCAGTGTTGTCAGCATACAAAGTTAGGGTCAAAGTCTTTCAGGAACATGAGCCAAGGATCAAAAGAAGAACATGTTGCTTCCACCAGAGATGGCAGGTGTCTGCAATGGGCTTCTCCCCACCCCATCTCTTGCCCGATTAATGAGTCTTCCCTGTGTAAGTGCTCTGAGTCTTTTGGGCTCTCCCTTTCTTTTCTACACTGGGCTGCAGTAAGTATTATCTGGTTCATGTCTCTTGGGGAGGATTCTGTCTGTATTTTCACCCGGGTCCTGGGACTGTAGCATGACACACAGCCAGATGCTTATCTGATTCCCCTCTTTCTTCATCAGCTGGGAGAGGGTTGTTGAATGGGCAGCTGTAGTGTGGTTGTGCCTCAGAATTGCTATACTATGGTGTGCCATGGGGCAGTTCTTAATTTCTCTGATACAGGAGACCAGCAGTTTTGTTTTCCCAATGTGACAGGGACTGGTATCATAAATGGGTTACAGGCATTTCATTTTTTGTTGGAAGATCTCCAGGAACTCACAGCAGATGAGCTGGCACTGGTTCATGGACCACCACTAAGAACATTTCCGCACAACACTCTCATAGCACGATGATTCCACTTTCAACCTCCTATGGAATCCTGGGATTTGCAGTTTCGGGAGGAGCCAGCCGGCCCCTCCTGAAACAGCAAACCCCAGGATTCCATAGGAGGTTGAAAGTGGAATCATCGCGTTATGAGAGTGTTGCACGGAAATGGCCTAAGAGTAGCACTGGCATACAGCATCCTGGCTAATATGTAGTTCCCTATGTCATTAATTTCATTTGTTAGTTACATTTATATCCTGCTATCCTTCAGTGAGTTAGAGGCTCTCCTCTTCTCTGCTTTATCCACATAACAACCCTGTGAAGTAGATCAGATTGAAATAGACTGTCCAAGGTGACCCAGTGAGATTTCATGAATCTCCTAAGTACCAGACCAAAATTCTAACCATTATACCATGCTGACTCCTCTTATTTTGTATCCTGTTCCAAACTAGGCAGAAGACCCCCTTGATTGCGCATGGGGTACTGTGAATCTGTAGGCAACTTCCACCTCTCAGAAGAAGCTGCTATGCATGAACTTCTTTCTTTTGTGGTTTGGCCCTCATAAATAAAGGAGGCATGAACTTTTGATGACTTTCTACAATTTGATAGCTTTCTATAATGGTGGTACCCATAAAGCAGCCTAGAACTTACAGTAAGTTTCTCACAACCTATATTGCCCATGCTGTTGCTTGGTATTTGTAGCACCAGCAGTGTTGCTTGATCAATCAGTGACTCAAATCCTCAATCAGAGTCAGATCCTTATTGTCTGGAGTTCATTTCAGGTGGTGCATGTCACTGCAGTGGAAATCTGTACGTATGAGCCATTTGGAAATTAAGTGAGATGCAGAAACTGGAAATTAAAAACAAAAGAAACACATGCACACATCTTATCTTTGTCCAAAAAAAGTCAAGACAGGGAAGGATACAAAGGCTGATAAGAGAAGACAGGCTATACAAGAGGTAAAATGATGCCAAAGGCCTTTGCAGGGGCTGTTGTCTTGGTTCTTGTCTGCTTATATCAAACCTTGCACACATACAAGGAAGCCCAAATAACAGCTCCTCCCCATGTGTTTCCCCCCTCAGTTCAGATGCTTCTTTGTCTTAGATGCATTGCTAGGTATAATCCCATACTCACACAATAACTACCAGTAACTCTGTAAAGTATTCATTTACACTGCACGAAAGAAAGAAAGAGAAAGGAAGGAAGGAAGGAAGGAAGGAAGGAAGGAAGGAAGGAAGGAAGGAAGGAAGGAAGGAAGGAAGGAAGGAAGGAGGAGCTATTATTCCTGTTCACTGCTATGGTTCTGTCCTATGGAGTCCAGGGACTTGCAGTTTAGGAACGGGTATTTAGAATGTTCACCCCAGAGCATGCTAGTGTGTCCCCAAACAACAAACCCCAGAATCCCATAAGATGCAGCCATGGCAGTTAAAGGAGAATAATAGTGCTATAACTGTATAGTGTGAATGGGTTCCCCCAAACTGCAGATCTCACCACCACAATTATTTGATGTAATGGTTGGACTTTTTTCTCTCTCTCCTCCTCCACCAGTCCTCTGCTTAGCCTGATGAAGAGTTCTGGAGAATTTGAATGTTTGCATACTTTTTTTTGTCATTTTGGTGTTGTCTTAAAAAACAACATTGCTCAACTGTGGATCTTTGACTTCTTCCATAAATGATTGTGGGACTTTGCCATCTTTCCTTTGGGTTTTTCCTGAGTGACTAAACCAATTCAGACTTCACCATTTAGTCTGCAGACATTGCACATCTTGGACAAAAGTGCCCAAGGGAGATGAAGGGGAACTTGTGAATGTATAGGATACCAACAGGATCCTTGCCATTACCTCCAGTACCTGAGTCAATTTGCATCTGGTTACAGTTGCTAGGGAACATGAGTGGAAGGGTTCATATCTTGCCTGTAGAGTTTTCACCGGTGCTGGGCCCACCCAGGATATCTTCCTGCCTGAGGCATGTTCCCAGATGCAGAAACTGAATGGACAGGCAATTGCTGACAGAGTAACCTTCTTCTGTAGGCAGTAGGCTGGCATAGATGATGCAAGGGAGGCTGCAAGGCTGATTCAGCTCTGTCTTGCCACTGCAGTATTTTCCCTGACCCACCCTCCATCTGGCACTCCAGGTAGCTGCCTTATCTGCATCTAATGATAGGTCATGTGGTTGGCTGGTGCAGCATAGCTTGGGAAAACTACTTTTTTAGAATCACCCAGCCAGCAGGCCTTTGTTAGAACAGCCAAGGTCTTTGATTGGATCCAGCAGGGCTATTCTTATGTCCTTTTGGCTATCAGCAGCCAAAATACACAGCAGTGACAGAGATGCAAGAATCTGCCATCTACATTCCATGTCTTTGTCTTTGAGAGTCTGGCACCACATTTTCTCTCATGACGGGCAGCAGTTCTCCTAGGCCTCAGGCAGGAGGTCCTTCTTGCTGAGATCCTTTATCTGGAGACTGCCAAGGCTAAATCTGCTGGCACATTATACATGCAAAGCATGCTCTGCATCCCTGAGAACCAAATGAGATGTGACAGTGGGAGATCCAATCATAGATCTCCCACTGGTTTTTAAACATTTAGCAGCATCTGAAGGTGATGTGCAAGTTCATCAATCTGAGCAAGAGACCATGGTGCCGCAATGAGAAAAGTCTGCCCTTTCCCCTATGCTCCTTTCCTGTTGAAAAATGTCCTCCTTCACAAGTATAATTTACCTGGGGGTGGGAGAAGGTCATTGGAGCATATAGCAGCTGTGCGTGTAGGGTGGGTGGGTGGAATTTCACTGGGAAACATCAGAACTTGGAAATATTACTGTTTCTGAATTGCAGCTCTCAAAATGTCCATGCTGTCTTCGGACTGTTGGAGTGGCAGTCGAAGCTCTGGGGCTAATCCACACCCCCATCACAGTACAGCACTTTTGAGCAGTCATTAATGCTTTTTTAAAATGAACTTGATTTTGGTCCAGTTTCTTGCTCCCATGACCTCTCTCCCTTTTTATGTCATGATGCTTACAAAGACACATTTAAAGCCATTGTGTACAAGCAGGCAGCAGGCAGACTAGAGAATGAGCAAATTCATCTGATTTTTACTAGACCCAGAAGTCCAGTATTGAAACCCAGTTAGAAAAGCTTGGATTGGGAGGGTAGAATTAACTACTATATGTATACTTGTGTATAAGTCAACCTCATGTATAAATTGAGGACAGGTTTTGGGGCACAGTGACTGGCATCCCCCAGGACCTCCAGAGGTCCTGGATAATGATGTCATTGCTGTCACATCAACTGCTACAATATTTTTTGCCATTGATCAAAACAGGAAAAATGGTGTTTTCCGCCACTCCATTTTTGCTTTCTGGGCTTTGTGCAAAAAAACTTGAAACTCATTGGTTCTTTCATGCACACATATTTTTTGTGCAAAAAAAAATTATTTTAGCACAAAACAATGCTCTCTGTGCAAATACAGTGTTTCTTCCTCATACAGCAAATATCTGGAAAAAATATGCGAAAAAGTCATTAAAATGTGCAAAAACTTAGCAGGGAGAAAACTTCAGAAACATTTTATGATACAAAATGTGCTAAGAATTAACATGAAGAAGACTTCTTAAATTTTTAATATTTCTCTGCAAGAATGGAATATTTTTTTTAAAAAAAAATTCCTGCTGCCTAGAAGCACCCAGGGAAGAGACAGGTCTTTCTTACAGAGACTGAAACCAATTACTTGCAAAGAGCTTCTGAAATAAGACAGTGCACCACATTAGATCAGGTCATGGGCCATGTGTGGCCCTAGAACTATTGGTTGCCCATCCCTTCTTTAAAGTTGCAGGAACCTGCTTGGCTTTGTACCTGGTCACCCCAACTAGCAACTCAGCTTCCTTTCATGATGTACTTGTGATGAGTCTGAGGAGCTACACTTCCATATCTGTTCTGTTTTCTTGCTGCTCCTCTTTGTGCTGTTGTGACTCTTTATTGAAGCTAAACAATGGATGTAGTAGCAACACCAAGGCAACAGAGGGGCTCCTGATGGAGACACTTTCCAGAGCTCACCTGGTAGTCATTCACATTGCAGTGTCATGAAAAGTGTGGCTTCCGAGTCTCTTGTGCAGCTGATTGTGCAACTCTGGAAAGGAAGAAAAACTGTCAGAAACCTGCCAACTGTCTCCTGTCCTATTTTAAGCACCCGTAACAAGAGGAGGGGCCCTGTTCACAGCTTCACAGCTCAGTGCAATTTGATAAAGCTGGAGCACTAGCTTGCACTAGCTGATTGGAACATTATCATAAACAACAACAATCCTTTCTACTGTTGTGGGGGAGAGAATATTCTGTAAGCTGTATATTGTTTTTACAACTATTTTTTAATTGTATTTGGTTTTATTGGATGTTTCCAGTTTCTTTTATTTTGTCTGTCCTGCTCTTATAAAATACAGACAATGTATCAGCCCCTCCCTGGTGTATTTTAAAGGATCTTTCTTTTCCATTGGGTTTTATTAGACGCTTCCAGTTTCTTTTCAGTCTTGTCCTGTTCTTTCACCATTAACAGCGACATGATGTGTAGAAACCAGAATGTATTTTCTTTTTTCAGCAGGGACATAAATGTTATTCTCATTTTTGCAGGCTGAACTGCCATTTAAAAAATACAAGAGCATGCTCCAGTTTTGTTTTGTTTTTAAAATTTGGTGTCCCTATTTAAGGTGCTTTAACCTCTGTAGGATCCCCATGGGAGTGGATTTGCATTGGATATGCTGGGGTATGTTTAGCCTGGAAAAGAAAAGGTTAAGAGGTGACATGATAGCCATATGGAGAAGGGAGCAAGCTTGTTTTTTGCTACTCCAGAGACTAGGACACAGAATAATTGCTTCAAATTACAAGCCTTATCACAACATACCATTATACCACGTTGTTCTGTTGGAATCCCACTATAGCCTTTCCATGATAGTATCAAGTTATTAACGCTCTCTGTCACACCTTTTCAACATCTGCAGATGAGCAGCATAATTTGCATTGTTCTTCCATCTGTATTATAGCATCATTGGTTTGGAGGTTACTGGGCAGAGATATCCAGTTTAGGGAGGGGCATTTAGAATTCTCAGCCAGAGAACTGTTTGGCCTCAGTAAGCCACAAATCCCAGAATTCCACAGGATGTTGAAAGGGGAATAATAGCACTATAACAGTGCAGCGCGGAAATGGCCTATACCTTTAGCCTTTCGTATAAGGCATAAGTATCATATAACAGCCCTTTGGCGAAACTCCCACCAAAGGCTTAAACCCCAATCTGACTGTCTGACCAGATCCTACTAGGGAGTAATTACTCTTCTGCCTCTCACTAGGCTTCCATTGAGAACTAAACATAGCCACACTCTCTGATTGAGTGAGGGACTCTACTCCCTAGCTCCTTGCTAAGCCTTCACTGAACGAACCCAATACGCACAGGTACTTGGTTTTATGTAACTTTGTCTCTCAACCACAAGCTCCTCCCTCACACTACTGGGCTGGGTTTCTCTCAGGAGGTGCCATTCTGGATGCCTAGCAACCTGCTTCCAAGCTGCAGTGGCACATCAGATAGCCACTCTCCTGAACTTCATGACCGGTGGGTTTCAGGGTCATTTCACAGTCATGGGCCCTTTCCGCATCTTACTTTTTTCCAGCACTGGGGTGCGGGGATCACGCAAGCAGCCTCTGGCGAGAGGTTCTTGTGTCCCTGCTGCTTCAGCAAAGCACGAGCTGCCTGCTCGCACGAGAGCCCCACCTCTTCCTTCCGCAGTGCAGCCTGGGAGTTTCCCAGGCTGTGCTGGGGCAGGAAGCACAACCGGCATGGCTCCGGAGGCTCTGCACACCAGGTAAGTGCACGTGGGGCCTGGGAGCAATGCACAATCGTGCACCATTTTTGGCTTCTGGCTGAAAATGAAAAGGTGCATGATTGGTGCCCGCTGGTCCCTGGAGCATCACGCAATTGTGAGTGCATCATGCAGATTGCTCCTCACAATCATGTGATGCTCCAAGCACCCTTTTGCATGGCAAATGCCATCCGGAAAGGGCCATGGAAATTGTGACATGACACAAATGAGAATACGGAGCACTTACAGTGACCTGAGTCTAACTTAGGATGCTGTTAACTGCCTAACAGGATATTAGCCATGATTTTCCTAAATATATGCATTCCAACAGCCTTTTAGAATACCTCAGGCTACAATCCTATGTACATTTTCCTACGACTAAGTCATATTAACTTCATTGGTGTTTACATCTGGGTAGTTATATACATGATTGCATTGTTAAGAAAAAGTAGACAGTAAATGTCTCCCTATGATAGACCTACCTAAACGTTGCAGTTTCTTTCCTATGGCACTGTGCAGCCCTGGCTTGCATACATGCACACACACACACACACACACACATATATGATTAGTAAATCAAAAGGAAAGGACATTCAGAGAAGAAAACCAGAAAAAATTAAGTCATAAAAAATAAAGTTTATGCAAGTCTCAAAAATAAGCAGAAATCATAAGTGAAAGAAGAATAAAAAAATATATTGAAATCAGGAAGGCTTCTCTGCAATATTCTTCTTATGTTAGGGAAATTAAAGATGGGGCAGGACTCTAAAATCCATTCAAGGAAGAGAAATTTGTGGAGCATGTGTGGAAGAGATTGAGACAGAAGCCACAGTCTGAAGATTCAAAGTGGATCTTCTCAAAAGAAGTCTCTTTTAGTGGTCAGCGCTCTTCACCTTCTCCTGCTTCATGCAAGTTGTGTACATTTCTTTTGTTTACCACAAGAAGTAACCCACAGTCATATAACAAAGGCTCAAAAATGACTGCAACTGCAGCTTCTTCTTTGCTTTGACTCTCCGACTGGGAAGAACAAGACTCAACTCTCTCTGCTCCACAGTGCAGGCTCTTTCCTGGTGAGCTAATTGGGTGCAAAGTATTTTGTGATTTGAACTCAGAGTTTGCAGCAACTGAGGGAATTGGAAGGAAGAGGGAGGAAAAGTGGGATTTTTAACAATCAACTCAAAAGGTGGGAAGGCAGAGAAGTAAGTGTGGCCATCTCAGCCGAACTAGGACAGTTTCAGGTTTCACATTACTTTTTTCCGGTAGGCAGCTAAGGAGTTTTAAGCCTGTGTGAGTGCAACGCATCTGTTTTTGCAAACAAGTATATTCTCCTCCCAGTGGTGTAGCTGTTATGGGACTATGTGGGGGTTTGCTCCTGAACATCCATGTAATGGGGGCTTCCTCCTGTTGCCTGGCCCATCCCTAGAGATGCCATGAAAGACAAGATGGGAGCAGGAGTTATATTCAGGTAGCCCATTTGTATTTCTTGCACTAAGCCTCTAGCTATATTTGACAATGAACTGTGACTAGGGACAATTCTCTACTAAGCATATGACTAAAGTGCCTTTACACAATGGAAAATATGCCCCCCTCCAGTGTACTGTTAGTTACATTCCTTGTAGAACAGCAGGAGTGGGTTTTCCAAGAGCTACAGTGAAGGTGGGAAAGTTCCTTTGCAGGAGAGGATTTTAGCTTATGCAACAGATGATTTGAGCCCATTAAAAAAAGAAGAAGAAAGAAACAGAATTTCTGGGGGTCTAAATAACCTGGTTAGCCCAAGGCTGGAGAAAGCACAAGCCTACAGATAGTTTCAACTGCAAATTAATATTTTAGCTAGTGCAGCTAATGATGGAGGACGATGGGAGCTGCAGTTCAACATAAGGAAAGAGTCAGTCCAACATACTTTCCCCATCTGTGCTTTAATTAAAGGTTATAGAGAGGCCATCAAGGCAGCACCACAGAAACACACTTGTTTTGTACACCCAGGTTCACAGTACTCAGAGGTACCAATTAGGGACATATGGATGTGAAAGTTGCTCTACACAAGCAAGTTGCTCTACACAAAACCTCCGTAGTGTGACAGGTACATTCTGCTGATAGCAGTGGCAATGGACAAGCACAGACAAAATGCTCCTCTGTGCCCTGTCTTTGCATGCTGCGACTGTGAATTGCAGTTGCTCATCATACATTGTGCTTTGCAGTTGTTCATTGCTCAGTGGTTCCTAATCACTGACATGTGTTGCACAATGTTGCTATTCTACATGGGGTTAGCATAGTGCTTGCATAGCATATCTCCACATGCTAACATTTACATTACGCTGATGAGATGTCGGATTGCAGCCAATGTCAGCCAATTTATTTTGGCACCTGAGGCAGAAATTCAAAGTGCCTCATTCCCTGGTAGCAAAAATATGTTCATTAACCAACAACACGCTGCCCTTTCAAGGCACCCATCTGTTGCATTAAGTCTCCTCCTCTCCTTGCTTAACATGCTTGAACAAGTTTTAAAAGGCTGTGAGCAGAGAGTAAAGATAGTCTTTCGCTAGTGCTGAAAAAGCAAGAACATGGGCACCATGCAAGTCTCCCTGGCAGGATTCCCAAATGGGCAGGGTGCTGATGAGAATGCTTTCTCTTTCATCTTCTGCCCCTGCCTTATCTCTGTTGGCTGATGGGTCACCTGCTAACAATGGTGTGTGTTAGGAAAATTGGAGTTAATAATCCACATCCACAAAGAACTAGCTAAAAGGGAAAATTTACTGAAAACACACGAATTGAAACATACACAATAACTATATTACAAAACAGCAAACACTGTGGTAGAGCTTCATAAATGGAAAACAAGAAAATACAAATAGCTAGCTAACAGAGCATAGTTGTTTTTGGAAATAATCACTCAAATGTGCAAACTCATAAACCTGAAAAAAGGAAGCCCTGGTGGCGCAGTGGTTAAAATGCCAGTACTGCAAGCCACAAGGTTGTGAGTTCGATCCTGCTGGACTCCAAGGTTGACTCAGCCTTCCATCCTTTCGCAGGTCGGTAAAATGAGTACCCAGCTTGTTGGGGGCATGTACAGCAATGTTTCGAAATACATGCTATTTGTAAGTTGTTTGCTGCCTCGATACATATGGAGAGGTAAGGTAAGCAGTGTGGTTAGGGGTTACTAAGAGGAGACTATAGGCTTTTCTGCCCTACACTGTTATAAAGCTATTATTCCACTTTCAATTCCCTGTGGAATTCTGGGGTTTGTAGTTTCCTGAGGCCAAAGAGCTCTCTGGCTGAGAATTCTAAGTGCCCCTTCCTAAACTGCAAACCCCAGGATTCCATAGGATGTTGGAAGTAGAATAAATAGCACTATAACAATGTAGGGCAGAAAGACCCAGAAATAAGAGAAAGAAAGAGGTTGAAAAGTAAGGACAATATAATACTTTCCCTAATACACACTCACCCACAAGTGGGAATGCACTCCGCACAAATGATAGTCCCTGAAAGACAGATTTTAAGGGCAACAAATTTCATCTCTCCTTGGCCTCATTGAATGTTCCTTTGAGGAAATAAGAGAGTGTTGCATTGCTAGTAGGAGCAATGTCAAGAAGATACCAAGCTACTCATATTCTTTAAGCCAGACCAGGACTTCAAGTGAGAGAATAGGCGAATGAAATTCTTTGGCCAAACTCCCAAATTCGGGGGGGAGCTGAAAGAGTCATTTCAGCTGGCTTGGTGAAAACATACATGCTGACTCTTCTGCCCCCAAACAAACTACCTTTTGAATTTGGGGTCTTTTTTAAGGGTTTGAGATGGGAAAAGAAGTATCAGATCAGAAAGTTTTCCTAAAACAAAGAGGACCTCTCAAAAACACAATAGTTTTTCTGGGCATCCTGAGAAACATTTCCTGTAACTTTAGGTTTAACAAAAGGTACAAATGTATCAGACAAGCACACACTTAAAGAAAAAAGCTGACCTCCTTTGTTCTAAAGGTGACCTACCCTACCACTGCTATTTTCTGTCCATAATCTCTTGTTTGCCAATGCAGGGATGCCATTCTGTAAGAGATAAAGCTTTGCCTGGAGGTATCCAATATTCCAATAATTTAATCAGTATTTTTGACACATCCGGTGATGTTAATTAATGGAGCCCCATGATTTCATACTGATTTCTTTATGGGCATTAGCTATGGGTTATCAAGAGAGGCCTTTTCTGCTAAGCTGCCTTGAAGCCTACCTTGGGAAAAAGGCAGGATATTAATTGAACAAATAATAATAGTAACAATAAATAATAATAACTTTTCTCTGTCCTGAGCCATTTAGAACACACACACACATTCACATCCACGCACACACGCACACACACGTGTCTTGGCCAATGTGTTTGACAACATTCCTCTTCGTAATTAGCTGTTTTGTAGTTCCTCACCTGCCCTCAGGCCTGACTTCATTTCCTCCCACATAATAAAACATACAACAACTACACTGCCTGTAAGAATAAAAATACATGGCAGGAGGATTCACACCAATAATTGCTTGCAAAAATAAATACGTCTTCAGCCAGCATCTAAAAACAAAATTCTTTGTGGCATTTCCATTATCAGAGTGAAGAGAATATTTAACTAAAACAGGGGTGAAGAAAGTGAAGCCCACATAGGCCCCCTAAGACCAGTTTTATGGCCACTCAAAGCCTTTCTAAGATTCTCTGAAGACCAACCTCCTCACTTTTTCCTTACAAAAAGGTTCAGCTGAAAATTAAGTTTAAAAACACACCAAAAGCCCTGCTCAAACTGCCAGAATTTGGATTCCTCTGCCCTCCCCGCAAATGTGAAAAATGTCTACATCTTGGCCACTTCCCAGAACTGGAAGTGGTATCACATCATATCGGGTCATGCTGGGGGTGGCAGTGAGGTCTGTAGAGGAGTATCAGGGGAAACGGCCCTGCCTCCTCTGCATTTGCCCATCACTGTACTAGAGTGAGCATCACCATGCTGAATGGCTTGCTAACCCAGACGTTGGAAGATGTGCAGAACCTGAATGATCAAGCAGATCAGTTGCATCTTTTTGCAGTCTTTCCATCGCTGCTGCCTTATTATTTTCTTTGGCCATGTTGAAACACCACGATAGTGCCATGGATGGGATGGGAAGAAGGAGAAAGGAAGAGAGAAGTCTGAATCTGTTCATCTAGGGATTGTTTTGCCCTTCTGCTGTTCCAGCTCTGCTACAAAGCTTGTAATAATAAGCTTAACGCTAAATGCAAAATCTCGCCCTGTGTTTATCTGGAATCTCTTCCACATTTCCCTCTGCTTACAATTATGGTGCCATTATGTCAAGGCAACAGATGGCCATGGCTTTATCTCTGAGCGTGCTCTTTAATAAGGGCTCTTGCTTGGCTCTGGCTCATTTCTTCTTGCACATGCCTTTCCTGGCTATGAACTGCAGGCTGTCAGGAAAGTTGTGCTTTTCCCCCTTCTGCTGCAGTTTTGGAACAGATTTCCCTGAGTACAATGTTCAAGCAAGAGCTTCAGATGGTGGCTTTGATCCAGAAAGTCCACAGTGTGACACTCAAATGTGAGTATAAGTTCCTTGCATTAAAAGTGCAAGCCCATCTGCAAAGACAGACTAGCTCTAATTTCCACTGTGCCCACTTCGGTATATGTCTGGAATCCTGTTGCAGTCATATACATGTGTAAGTTATTTTACACATGTGCTTGCACGTTTTTTGGCCAGCGTGCAATGGTTGTATAAGCAAAGTTCTGAATATCGTGGAGTCGTACATTCATGGATGGTGCACAACTATTCATCAGTGTCTTCAATGTGTTATAATTTTTAGAGTTGTTGTTATTGCTATTACAGTGAGTCCCCTGTATCCATGGCAGATGTGTTTCTAGACGTATTGTCAATACCAAAAAATGTGGATAACAAAATGCTTTTTTCCCCCAAGAGATGAACAGGGTTGATACCTACCTTATCTTGATACCTAGGTATCAAAATGAGTATGCAACTTGGAGAAGAGGCGCTGAAACTTAGCACAACTTTAGAATCTAAGGGAAAGAAGGCTTTGTACCCATTATTTGCAGTCCAAAGTCAGTGCACAACTGATAAAAACATAAAAATTAATATGTGGTCCCAAAAGAAATGGGAACAAAATGTTTTTGGATTGCATTTCAATGTGGATAAGTGAAACCATGGATATTGGTCACATGGATACAGAAGACCTACTGTATTTTTACTATTACTAAAATTACTATGAGTATGACTACTGCTATGATTATTTCTCACCCCTTTCCAAGTTCAGGACTCATAGTGGCTTAGGAAAGTTAAAACAAACATAGCTAAAAATTAACTTCGTAGTAAAAATGTAATTAATTTGCTCATAAAATCAAAACCAGTTAAACAATTGCCAAAAGAAAGCAATAAATAGAAAACACAGCACATTATATGAGGCCCTTTCTCTCAAGCAGTCAGTCTTCAAAGATCTGCTGAAACAGAACGGTCTTCACCTGCTGTGGAGACAAGACTGACAAGGCCTAGCTTTTAATTTTTTTCAGACTGGAATGACAGCTTTCCCACCCTAGTCTGCCAAAGTGCCTTGCCACTTTATGCACAGTTCTAGCTTTCCCTAAATACACCACCTTTGTGTAAAGCCTTTCAGTTGTTAATTACATTTCCTTTAACGATTTGTGGTAGTGTAGTTCTGTTTAGTTAGAATTACTGAGGATCATTCAGTTGAGACCACCTTTATGAAAAAATATAGTATAATCTTTATTAAAACAGCAAACAAAATAACATATTGGTTTCGTATGCATGTCTAAGTTCAAACAGATCTTCAGAGTGGATGTAAACAGTTTCTTAACTCTTTACAACAGCATAAAGGCATAGGTCTCTCTCTTTCACATACACAGAGCCCTCTGGCTTCCCTCTTTGCCAAAAGCTGTGTTCCCAAATCTAGGCCACTCTCTTTAGCCAGATTAACAGTGAGTTGGTTTCTCTTCTGCCCCTTTTTCTAGGCTTTCCCTGAGAAAACACCGTTCTCATTCAGCGCCCCCTTGACTGAATGAGAACTTCTGGCTGAAGGATTCAGCCCTCATCCTTGAACCCTGAAAGTCTGACTCTTCTGAAAAACTCTCTCAACAAATCCAATGTGCCTGCTATAAATACATTCTCACTTGGGCCTCCTACCCCCTTGTTCACAGTAAAAGAGGCTGGGTTTGCCTCTGGAGTGGCCATTCTAGTTGCCTGGAAACTTTTTGCTGGGTGGTTTTTCTACTACTCCGGATACCACTCCCCTGTACTCCATCACACCTGCCTTTAGCAAGAAGGGTGCCTCTCTAACCAATCTAGGAAGGGAATTCCTGAGCTTGGAATCAATTTCCCATGTTCCCATCAGAGATACCTGTGAGAGTGATGAGACAGAGACAAGGGCCTTCCTAGAAGATCTCAAAACAAAGAGAAGCACATATGGGAGCTTATGGTCCTCCAGATAACCCGGACCTGAGCTATGTACCATTTGATTAATTGAGATTGCAGCCACAGCCACTGGGCATTCCCCATTCAGAAAATAAGCACATTGGCAAAAATGCAATCAGCGGCACAAGTTACTATGCTCCAGAAGAGTGATATAGCACAACCACTGCATAACTCTGTGAATGTAGCTTTACACTACATAAGCAAATTGTAGGATCTCAGCCTATATGTGGGAGCAGCTCTGGCTATTTGGGCAGCAGCATCTAGTGGCTTCCTTATCAGTGGGGTAGTGAATCCATCCTGGGGCTTAGTCCAGATTTTAAAGGTATTATCCAAGGTGTTAAATCTATTTGGGGGACAGAATTCAGCACCTAATATAGCATCTTTAAGATCTAGGCCAAAACCTGAAAGTAAACTAACTGATATCAAGATACCAACTGCCAGAATATCTAGACTCATGAATGCCATAAGTGACTCATGCAATGGATTGGTACATCTGTGCCACAAATCCACATGCAACCTGAGTGTTACCTTGGTGCTTCGCAGATTCAGGCAGCTGGTTGGCCACTTTGAGAAACAAGATATTGGATCGATAGGCCTTTGGTCTGATTCCAACAGGAGTCGTCATAGGTTCTTTAAAAGGTTGTGATAAGGCAAGAGCAAAAAGATTAACACACATTGACTGGGATCTTGTTGGTGTGTTAAGCATGGGTGTGTTCCCCTGTGGAACTGATTGGACATTTCTGACTGCACAACATTTCACAACTGCACAACATCTGCAACCAGCTGATGTGGATGTACATTCGGCCATGTTTTGGTTTGTGAATTCGGTTGCCATTAAAGACAAGGGTCAAATGAATGTGCAGTCAGCATTATGCAACCCTGAAAGCAGAGATGCCATTAAATTTAATCAATTAAACTTAACCAGATTCAACTGCATAGGGTTAACAGTCGGATAGTGATAAATAGGTCCAAGTATATCCAGCTCTTCTTTTTTCCCATTTACAGTTTCTAATTAGATGTGCAGGGAGTGTGTCTACTCGTTTTGCAATAAATCAATGCTATGCATTTTGTTTGGTATTTCTGAATATCCTCCTAGATTGGGCTGTGAAAATCCCAAGTGCAAGCTGCTTATCCTGATTCCTGGCTTCTAGTAATTGGAAACATTATTCAGCTCTGCTTCCTAAATTGGACTAGAGATATCTTGAGAAGGGGCTGGCAGGAAAGGACACTGAGTAGCTACTAGTCATAACAACAAAGATCAGAGCTCACCCAAATTCAGAGGATGTAGACCACGAGAAGAGATAAAGTCCTTGCTCTTTAAGAAATGATCTCTTGGAGAAGGAATCTTGCCAAACTTTTCTTCCATAAGAAAACCTCCTAAGGGAGGTGTTTTAATAGCCTTAAATTGGAATGTGTTGGGTTGTGATACATTTTCAGAAACAAATCTCTTTGGACACTAGTTTGAGTTTCACCTCTCTCATAAGTTTTCACAGGAGGATATAGTCATATCTCTACCAAGCCCTGTATGCCATCTGCCTAGAGACATCTGGCTAGCCATCGTGGGAAAGAGAATCCTGGGCTAGATGGTTTTTGTCTGATTCATTGGTGCAATTCTTTTGGTCTTAATTAAAAGGTGAAAAAGTGTTCCTTAAGAGAAAGATAAATGCCAACACAAATATATTTCCCACTTTATAACTTCTTGTGCTGGATCCTGAAATTGGAAAAAAAAAACCTCATTCTGAGGGCCACAATAGACAACGGTCTTGGCAGCCATATTTGTTTGAACATCAAATGGGTGCATTGATGAGAGGAGGTAAATTTTTCCCCTCCTTAATTTTCCACAGTCCATCTCTCAAATTCTTCTCCCTCTCTTCTCCCCAGCTTTTGTTTGATGCAAAGTAACACAAAACTTGGAGAAAAGTACCAGAAATGTTGGATCATAGCAAGACAGGAGTTGTGTCTTATGGGAGATGACTGTATACCCATCCCAAAGTGTTGTACGATGCTAAAGACCATGACCTGGATGTCCAGTCTCAATCATGACCCCAACATATTGCATAAGGCAAATTTCCCTTTCCTTCTGTTTCAAAGAGCACTGAATTATATGCATAGAGGGCATGAACAAAGAAAAGAAAAGAGAAAAAAAAGCAAGGTTAGACACTGTCAGCTATTTGTGTCCAGTGACTTTTGTTAATAGAATCCTGGGTTCACTGGAATGATTTGACTGGCATCCTAGCAGTGACATGAGTGTCTGTAAGTAAAGCTTATGTGTGTTTAGATCCCTTTTTGAAGGAGAACCAAGGGGCCATTCTTTTCTGTTTGTGCTCCACTCCAAAACCTTCCCACAGGCAGCAATTAAGTCCTGGGGGTGGGAATGGGAATGGGAAGTGAATCTGATGATAAAGATATGGCTGGTCTAGGCTCACAGGGGAAGGAAAACGAAATGTGCAGCTCACTCATGAGTGAATCCCCCCCCATGAGAAAAGTACTTCATGATTTTACTCCTCTCTCCCCACTCTCTTTGCCCACCAGATGATCCTAAGCTGAGAAGCAAGTGCCAGGGATTTCAGGCTCTGACAGAGTTAGAATAGAATAGAATCTTTATTACAGTCATAGACCAGCACAGGTAAAAAGGGGATACAGAAAAGGATAAAAACACAGGTTAAAGACAGCATTGAAATTCTCCTTCAGGTTGCACAGCTCCCATATAACCAGACAATCTTGGAGCTGGTCTACTGCAGAGGTCAGTGCCTGACGAATTTTAACCGCTGCTGCACAGAATCTGGCAACATTATATGTTATATGGGGGTAGGTGTCTGAAAGTAGCAAAGTCGTGTAGAATTTTCCAGTGCATCCTTGGTATTTATGCAGGAGAGGGGAAATAAGACTGAGGCAGATGTCCCTGTAGCATGAGCACTGAAGGAGCACATGCTCTGTTGTTTCAATTTGACTGGAGCTCCAGGGGCACAGTCTGTCTGAGAAGGGGATCTTCTTGTATCGACCTTCCAGGACAGCTGAGGAGAGGATATGACATCATGCTAAGGTGAAGGCCCTCCGGTGTTTAGGTACTTCTACTTTTGCTAAGTATGCCATAGGTGAAGCTTGATATCTGTTGATAGCAATAAAGGTTGAGGTGTTAGCTAGATCCAGTTGTGGCTCTGTATCTACCACCTGTTGTTTGATAGCTGATTTGGCCTTATCACTTCCTATGCTGAGCAGAAGCTCTGGGGAAAAACCCAGTGATGAGATTTTAGTCATTACTGTCTGTTTCCACATAGACTGGGAGTCATCTCTCAAGGTTAGTGGAGCCAGGCCAGTGGGAAAGAAGGATAGTCTAAGCCAGTATCTGAGTATAGTTACCCATACTCTGGCCTCCACTTTCATAAAGCCTGACTCTAGTCACAGAGTTGCGTTGGAGATGCATTCTGGAACTTGGAAAGTGGATCTTAAAAATTTGGATTGCACAAGTTCTAATGGTGCAGGGTTTGGAAAGGGTCCCAGTTGGGATCCAGTTGGGAGTTGTGCTACTGATTTGGCTTTGAAGAGTTTGGGTGCCGTGGGTATCTATTGGCCTCCTCTTGTCTTAAGAAATTTGAGGATAGCTGGTGAGCTCCTCTGTGCGTTACCAGCCACATACTCTCCATGTACTTTCCTGCTGCCAGTAGCATGAAAGATTACCCCCAGATATTTGAAGTAGGAGACCTGTTCAATCTTATGTCCATCTATACTCCAGGTATGATTCTAGGGCCTTTTAGCAAATGCCATGATTTTAGTTTTTTGGTAATTGAGTACTAGCTGATCCTCCCTGCAGTACTGTGCTAGTGCTCTTAGCGCTTTTTTTAGGCCAATGGGTGTTCTTGATAGTACTGCAGTATCATTGGCATAAAATAGAACTGAAATATGTCTTCCGTTTATTTTGGGGGGATAGAAGTTTGTGTTGTCAAGAAGGCCCACCATGCTGTTGATGTAAAAGTTCAAGGAAGCTTCCAGTTTTTCCCACAGTTTGGTTCTAGATATGGAGTCAAAAGCTGCTTTAAAGTCTATAAAGGCAACATAGAGAGAGGCTGTGTTGTGGGAGGAATATTTTTCAGTAAGGTGGTGGAGTACAAGGCATTGATCTATGGTGGACCGGCCTTCCCTAAAGCTAGCTTTTTCCTCTGCAAGTATGTTTTCTTGCTCCAACCAGGACTGGAATTTCCACTGTAAGTGTCTTGCATATAATTTGCTGATTATATTGAGGAGACTGATTGGTCTATAGTTGGTAGGATCATTCTTCCTTCCTTTTTTATATATGAGGACAATGATCGTAAACCCCTAATCCTTGGGTGCACAACCATAGTTGTCAATGCAGGTGAAAAGTGAGCCCAGAATAGGGGTCCAGAATTCCAAATTGTTTTTGATGGCTTCTGGAGGGATTAAGTCTTCCCCTGGGGCTTTCCCCAGTCTCAGTTGCTCTACAAGGCTCTCAATCTCTGATGCTTCTGACAGAGTTGAGCGGTCATAGGGGAGTCAAAATGAGGAGAGATGGAGCCAATCCAAGGGGTCAGGAACTGAAAAAGCCAAACACATGAGAAGCTGCCAATCAGTTGTCTGCAGTGAGGACTATCCTCTATTGCTGGGAGATGTATAGCTACCTGTCTTTGATAGCCAGGTAGTTAATTGCCTGGCATCTGATATTTAAGCCTGTGTGTGAGAAGTCATCTCTGCCTCTACTCCTGTTTGGTTTGCTGCTGTTGTACAAAGCAAAGAGGTGTCTCAGCATCCACCTACTGTGGCTACCACTGAAGTGAGAGCTGATCATTGAGAGAGCCAGCATTGCCTGCCTCTTGTTCAGGCACTGGGGGAAGTGGGGCTGCCTTCTGGAGCTGTAGGTCCTTCCTGGTCTGACTGCTCTGCATCATTTAGCTTGACATTCTCTGCATTTATTGGTTGGATCTTCTCTAGCTGGGACTAGCAATTGGATTTTGATCAATGTGACTGGATTTGTAATTGTATCTAGGATTTTGTGTTTGTGTGTGTGTTTAGCACTTTATCAGTGGGCAGAAATGTGTGTGCATAATCAAATCATACCACAAAAGATTCTAAATCAACATGTACTTGCTTATTATATGTGCCTATGGAGTGTTTAACATAGGATTGGGTGAGAAATGGAAATGAATGAAGGGAACTGTGTTGAATGTGTTCAATGTTTCTAATGTGTTTTAATGTGTATTTATTGTTGGAAGCCATCTTGGGTCCCAATTCCAGGAGAAAGGCAGCCTACAAAAATAATAAATAAATAAATAAATAAATAAATACTAAACTGCTCGCAGGGAACTGTAAATGTTCCTGTTCCAGAATTAATTTCACTTTAAGGTGCCTCTAAGACTCTACAGGGTTGAGGACTGGCTTATCTGAAAGCCTGATTGAACCCGTGCAAGCTTGTATGAACTTTACAATCATCATCAAATGCCCTGCTCTCAGGGGCACCAATGAGAGCTGTTAGGATGGTTCAGTCTCAGGTACAAATCCCTTTTTGTGATCACTCCATATCTCTAGAGTGCCCTGTTTCAGGAAGTGCTTGTAAACCTCTCTTTCCTGGCCTTTAGAAGATTTTAAAGATGTATTTATTTCTATCTGTATTTGCATAATTTTAATGCATTGTGCTGTGAGCTGACACTTGCTCTGCTGCTGCTTTTATTTGTTCATTTAATGATTTATGCACTGAATATTCATTATTGTTTAGATGATTGAATTATTCATCTGACTGTGAAAATAATTTGGAACCTGCTTAGTGTGCATGTGGATATATCTTACCCTGAAAAGGTTAGACATCTGTTAAATAAACAATTAATATTCCAAGTGGAAGAGAGAACTCTTACCTATTCCTAATCACACTATGCACTTTGCACTATCCATGCTGAAGCATGGTCATGCCTGCTAGATAGCAACTATTGCACATCTCTTTTTTAAACAATTGTCAGATATAAGCAGCAAGCAGGCACACATCTACATGTTCAACAAGCTGCACTTCCTGAAATTCCCTCTTCTGTCCAGCTGTTAAAGGTACAAAGTCCTTATCTGCTTTTTCATTTGGCTGTCTTGCTCTTAAGGCAAAGCTGAACAAGTACAGTTGATTTAAATTCTCATGGTTCCAGAGTGGATGTATTAACTATTCCTGGCAAGAAGGAACAACTCAGATAGAAATCCTTGTGCCCACGTGATTGGGAAAGGGTGCCCAGATTTCAGAGCTCAGCCCTTCTTCTCCCATCCTCAGGATGAGGGGAGGAATCTCAGGGTAAGGGCAGTGTCTTGAAAAATACATGAGTGCACCTCCTCCTATATCAGACTTTTCAAAAACCTGAATGATGTATACTCTGAGCAGCTGTGGTTGAGATTTCTGTTTGATAACCTCCCCATACCTTCCAACATTTCACAAATGAAAACCGGGATACATGTGACCAAGCAACATCAGAGTGTGGTCCAGATGGTAAAACGTATTAACGAGGAAGAACACACAAGAGGGTGCAGCAGTTTGCTTTTGCCTCAGCCTACTTGGAAGGACAACGTTCTACCTCACCTCTCCTCCTCTCTCCCTCCTGAGTTAACTGAGTGCAAACTCATATCAGCTAATTCAAAGTGACAAGAGTCCATTTTTTATCCCTGGCAAACATATTGCTAAGCAGGGCAATGTAAAATTTCACTTTATATGTGCTGGTTTCAGCACAGCATATATCGTACTGTTGCTGTTAAGTTTTAAGCTTGATTTAGATTTGGAAACAATTTAAACCCCTGTGATTGTCTTTGCACTGTTCATTTATAATTGGCCCCACCATACCCAATGCAGTGGTATACTGAGTGAGGATTCTGGAAGTTGTAGAGCAGAAAAAGTAACTTTATCAAATTACAGATGGAGAGAGAAGGGCACAAGACAACTCATTTACCACTTCATCCCAAGATTTCAACAGCTAAGGTGTATGGAAAATATCAAATCCCACAATTCATGGCATAGCTCTTGAAAACAAGCCCGTTCCAGAAAAGGTTCATACGCTTTCCATTTCTCTCGTTTTATCTCCAGACAACAGCTTATCCCCTAACAGTACCCAGGAGGGTTTAGAAGGACATCCAGATTGTGCCAGATAACAGTACAGTCTCTTTTTCACATCAGCATTTTAAGGATCAGCATTTTAAGCTTCTCTGGGAACATATAAAGCCCTTCCTAGTACATTGGGAGGAACGGTTCATTTTATTGCCAATGTTTATACCTCTCTGTGCTCAAGGCAGCTCACAGTAATTAAAATTGTAAAACTATCCACAAGAAAGAAAAAAACCCTAAAACAATTATAATGTAGCAGCAGAAACACTTAAAAAAAAAGAAAAAAATCAATGAAGCAAATCCTTTCCATTCTTTTGGCCTTGTTGCACAGTGGTAAATTTTGAACGGTAGGCATTGACAGTGGCAGTATTCATAGCCTTACCTCAAGGAGAGTCCAAAAAAAGCCAGGCAGCTATCCTGACCCATGTTGAAAAATCAATTGTAATATTTTATGCCTCTACCAGAAACAGGTCATTTGTAAACCTAATGGCTGTTACTTGACCTTTCAAGAGCAAGCCATCACAAAATAACGTGTTATCATTTGGACAGAGATCACTCATAACAATATGCTCTTGGTGGGAAATCCTCCAGCTATTGTTGCTACATTCAGAAGGAACACAGAAGGCTGGGGAGCAGAAAGATGATGCCATTGTGTTTGCCACCAAAAAAATAAAATAAAATAAAAAATCACAGAGCTTCATTTCTGTGAGCCTTTCAACTGCACCACAGGTTTGCTCCTTAGACTAACATGTGCCTTTTGCCCAGATGCTTTATAAAGTAAATTTGTTTGAGTTTGTTTCTGTTAAGTCATATAGAAATATACATTGACAAATTTCTTTGTTCCTCAGTTTTAGAATACACCTGGAAGTCTCTTCTCCTCATGTCAAATGTTGTAATGTAAGGAAGGTGGATCATAAAGGAACAGATCAAAGAATAATAATTTTAAATGATTGGCTGGAATTCACTAAGGCAATAATAAATGCGTAATCTAGGCCATTTCCGTACTACGCTGTTATGATTCACTTTCAACATCCTATGGAATCCCGGGGTCTGCAATTTAGGGAAGGGCATCTTTGACCTCAGTAAATTCCACAGGGTGTTGAAAGTAGAATAACAGCACTATAACAGTGTAGTGCAGAAATTGCCCTAGAGTTATGTATTCGTGACTGGTTTGTGCTCGTGATTCTTGCCTATTCCCTAGTTTAGGGAATATGTAGGGTCCATGAAGGATCTCCAGACCTGATTTAGTAGGCAGTAGCTGCTGTGGGTGACAGGGGTCTGTTCCTCTCTTGGTTAGGAAGTAGCTGACTGATGTTTCAACCCCCTCTCCTGCATGTGATCTCCAGTGCAAGGGGGAACTGAAACAGGGACCCTTCTAACTGTTACAACAGATATTACTAATGGAAGGAGATGGAACCATCATTCATCTGCTTCCCAGCTGACAGAGGAATGGACCCCTGTCACTTTGCAGTGGCTGTTGCCCAGTAAGACGATTGGGGGCGGGGGAAAACACAGGCTAGGAGACACTTTTTAGCTATGTAACTAAGGTGGTTACTTGGCTAAGTAGGTGATACAGAATGTGGCCATGATCTTAATGGATGAAGTGATGGTGGTTGATGTATGTGAAAACATGAACAGGTTTTGAATAATGACAGCTCTAGAAATATAAGAATGGAAAACAAAACCTTCCCAAGTTTATAAAGCTGGTTCAAACTGAACACTGATGAATGGGGTTTGATGAGGAAAAGCCACTCAGCCATGATGCTCATGGGGAGATCTTAATCCAATCACCACAGGTACTTCCAAACAAGGTTCTGATTTGGCAATGCCCCTGTTTCATTCAGAGCATTTGAATGGGATGTGTGTGTATGTGTCAGGATGTTAGTGTGGCTGCTTGGAATCAGTATCAAAAGCTGTCTTAAATAAGAGAAAGTATTCACTAAGGAAATCACACATCTGATGTACAGAGAAGGGTAAAATCTCTTGGCTGTAGCTAATGGTTAAGACAAAGATCTCAGGATGAAAAGGAGCAACAAGAAGAACTGAAGCCAAATTGAGAATATCTAAAGGGTAGGAGGCAACAGAATACACAGGAAAGAAGGAACAAACCAGGAATGGAATTACCTGTGTCTTCATCTACTGTCCCCTGTATGCAAATAATCATTTTTCTTAAGTGTAGTGGCCCCTTTCTCTTCTTCCAACATAGATGTAAATGTCACAGCAAAGTATCTCCTATGTATTATTATTTATAGTGCAATCTTATGCATCTCAACTCAGACATAACTCCAATTTAGTTTCAGTGGGGTTTATTCCAGGGAATGTGCACACAAATGGTACTCACCAAATTTAAAGGTGTTTCATACTAAAGAGCTGGAATTTCAATCCTTATGACAAAATCAACTATTTTTATATGGCGGTAATTATTCATAACATATATTTTGGGATTCTCTTGTAAATAACAAAATTGGCACTGTACAAAGCAAAGTTAACGTCAATGGGCCCTGCCAGCAGGCTTAGAATCTAGAAAATGCACACGGTAAGGATAAGGAAAGGAAAAAGAAAAGCTAGACTAGGAAACACGTGATACAAAATGGAACTTTTCCAAGGGAAAAGAAACTCCAGAAAGCAAATGCAACCTGGTGGATACTTTAAGACAAAGACTCAGTCCCCTTTGTTGAGTGTATGGTAACCTTGTACACTACATGTCATGTCACGTGGGCTAGGGGATTTTAGTCTAAAAATGTAATTTCTCAATCGGTTGCCTCTGTGCATGGGAGAGCTCATGGGAGAGCTGAAAGCAGTGTAGAAAACTTTCATGCAGGTAGATTCCTGTTCTTCAATATCTCCATCCTGCAGGAAGATGTTGAATCACAGAATCATAGAGTTGGAAGGGACCACAGAGGCCATCCAGTTCAACCCCTTGCTATGCAGGAATACACATCAAAGCACTCCCAACAGATGGCCACCTAGCCTCTGTTTAAAGAGAACCAGGCTAGGGTGAGCACACATGCTCTATCCCCACTTCTATCCCTCATGCTCACACCTGCATTAGGGCTCCTGTTAAATGAAGACTGGTTGGGTCTATGAGAGAAAGCCTCAAGTAAACCTCCAGGCAGAACATGAAGAAAGAAAGAGAGTAGAATCCTGACCAGTAGATAACAGTTTCAGGTTTTTTTTTAAAAGGGATGGGTGAGGAGAGAGGATTTTAACGACATAAAGAGGATCCCTTGAAGTCCAATATTTAAGTTGCAGAATAAGGAATTTTCCTCTGTCTAGACAGCAGCATCAGAGACACTCCCATTCAATGAAGCCTTCGGTTGCAGTCCATTATGCTGAAGTTTCACATCTTGCGTGGCCTGCGTCATCAGCTGAAAACGCTGACGAAAGGATAAACAAGGGTTATCAGAGAGAAGGCGAATGATAATGCATGAAACAAGTGAATGGAAATGGCTAGGCACCATGGCTTCAATCTTACTCATAATCCCAACTACACACCTGTTAAATCAACTCTTGAATGGTGAATCAACACTTATGAAAATCCTACTAATTTAGGGGGTCTACTTTAGTTGAGAGTACTAATAGGATTACAGGTCTTGTTTCCCTTTGCATTAAGTATACTGTTGCCTTCATTGTATTATATTCCCCTTTGACCACAGCATCAGATAAAATCAACTTAATCACAGTGATTCATCAAGAGTTATTATGGAAATTCAGTCTCAGAGTGCATAAGAAAGTTGGAAAGTAAACAAAGCACCAGTAAGGCACATCTACCATCAAAACAATTACTGATTTGACATAGGTCTGTTGGGCCAGAGCCCTTACTCTGATCCAGAGCTTGGCTGGACTATCATTCCATGAATCCTCCAGCCAGCATTAAACTCTGATCTAAACACTGTAATACCTAAAGTATAATAAATCTGTCTACATTTCTTTTGCTGTGGATGCAATAGCCATATCTCCCACTTTACAGAAAACTCCTTTGGACTTTACAAAGTCCTTAATAAAGGACATTGCAGAAGCCTCTATTTGTGGGGCTATCAGAGGATACTCTTCTCTTTGAAGGCATCCTAGAGAGAAGTGTCCTTTGGTAGCTCTTCCACTATAACTTTTCATAAAACCTTTAACACATCCACTCCACCAAAAGGCTGAACTTTGGTCCACAAAGACACTGAAAATATCATGATGGCACTTTCGCCACCCTCATAAACCCTCAGAGGTGTGGCCATGGCCCACTCACACTACACAACTGCAACACTAGGATACCACTTTAACTGCCATGGGTATGTCCTATGGAATCCTGGGATTTCTAGTTGGGTGAGGCACCAGCGCTGTCTGGCTGAGAACTCTACATACCACTCCAAAAATTGTGAATCCCAGGATTTCACCAGATGGAGCCATGGCAGTTAAAGTGGAATGGTAGTGCTATAACTGTGTGTGCGCTCTGATGGTGCAGTGGTTAAAGGCTGGTACTGCAGCCATAATGTTGTGAGTTCAATCCTGCAGGGCTCCAGGTTGAGTCAGCCTACCATCCTTCTATAGGTCAGTAAAATGAGTAACCAACTTGTTGGGGGCAATTAGCTAATATGTAAACCACTTAGGGAGTGCTTAGCGCTGATAAACGGGATAGAAATGTAACTGCTATTGTAGTATAAAAGGGCCCCAGATTTAAAAATTGGTTCCTTCCCTTGATACAGTTGCCCCCTCCTGCTTTATTTGAAGAGTTATCCAGTCTAAGTACATATTAAAGATCACAAACCGTAAGAAGGGAGAGCAGAGGCCTTGAAGTTGCCCATCAACAGGACAGGAAACTGAGCAGGCACACTATGGTAAGAAGTATTGTATTTCTGTTTAATTTACAGTTATTGGTTCGAATACTATTGCTTGAATACTATTGTTGGTCTCAAGTAGAACAGACCCATTGAACCTAGATATTGATTTGCCATACAGCATTTGATTCAATGGGTTTACTCTAATTGGAGGTAACCTACAGGATTCAGGCCATTCACTGGAATACTGTGTTGCCTTTTACGTAAGGAAACTTTATGTATACTTAGCTAAGTAGCAGAGCCACAAAGAAACCCAGTTAGTGAATTGTGAAGATGCATAGTGGGACACTGGCAAGAATGCCTAATGTGTATCAAGACAGATGCACATCAGTGCACAATGCATATTGTTGCATGACATGTATCAGTGCACAATATGGATTGACACTAAGCCAACCCTGCTACATAGTAACATAACAGTAGCTTTCTACTGGATACAGGTGTTAGGAGACTGCCCAATTCTAATTCTCATATATACAAGTCCACCTCTGGAGATGCAACTCCAGTACAGGATTCTGGTCACCATTTCTAAGGTGTGTGTATAAGCACCATATGCTGTTGTTAACTGCCACCAAATTGACTTTGACTTGCGGTGCTCATATGTATGACAGACTTACAAGTCACCTATCTTTGAGCTTTTTCCACTATTGCCTGAACTGGGCTCCACACATCCTCTCACAGTATACAGAAAAGCATGATAACTTAGGGCCTTTCTGGTGATATGTGTTTTTAACTGATATAGTGTGTCATATATTAATCTGTTGTTCCCCTAGATCCATAGCGAAAGATAGGTAAAAAATGATAATGATGATAATGTCATCTGTGTTGCAAGGTAATGAATACATCCTCTAAATTAATTAATTTTCTAAATCTTATGTGTGGCAGGCAAAACCACTTAGCTTGATAGATGTGGTCAGTGGCAAGCTATGAGCCCTTTTTGCATGGCATTTGCCATGTGAAAGGGCCTCTGGAGTGTCGTGCAATTGCGAGGAGCATTTCAGACAACATCCTCGCAATCGCGCAACGCTGGCAGTGCCAGCAGGTGCCGATCATGCACTATTTCATTTTTGGCTTGTAGTCAAAAATGGTGCGCAATAGTGCATTGCTCCGGGGCCTCATGCACAATTACCTTGCATGTGAAGCTCTGGAGCCGCAGCCCTTGCGCTTCCTCCCCCAGAACAGTCTGGGAAAATACCTGGTTGTGCTGCAGAAGGAAGAGGTGGAGCTCTCATGTTGCCTGCCGACTGGCAGGCAGCTCCTGCAAAGTCAAAGCAGCGCGGATGTGAGAGCCTCTTGCAAGAGGCTGCTCATGTGATCCCCGCACCCCCGTGCCGGACAAAGGTAAGGTGTGGAAAGGGCCATAGTCTCATCCTCCCACCATGGACTGCAGGAAGGACTCATGCAAACTATCCCAATTGCAAATAGAAATGACTGAATAAGACAGGATACGATGACTCTAGGAGAAAGTTAGGTATCTTCATGTATTAAAAAACAGAAGCAGCTGAAATGTCTCTTCCCCTGCCTTCAGGTCTAGGAAGCATTTAGCCCAACTTTCCTAGCATTGATGTATTTTTAAAAAACTTCCTGACATTAATGCTCGGTAGGACTGAAATGGCCTATAATCTTCCCCATCTGTCAGAACCACTTTATTCTGCATCAGCATGTAATTTCCCTGCAAGCCTCAGCATTGTTACAAACTAATTGTGGAATCCTTGCAAGACAAGGGGGCAAAGCTTACCATGCAAATCTGCTTACTGCCACCTGCTGTTTACTGCCACCACATTGACTCAAGGAGTGACAGTAGATTGGAGGGTGGGGGAACTGGGCACAGGGGTATGCATGGGATTGGTCACTTTCTTTGCTATCCAAATCATATTTGACTGCAGGAAAGTCAGAGTGGCAGCAGCTGGTAGCTCCAACAGCCTTGGAGCAGTAAATGAACTCTAAGGTTCATAGTGAAAAATCTAAAGAAGCTCCCCAAGATGCTAGCCCTATTCAGGAGACATGATTCAGCAAGCTAGGGATCTTTCCTAACCCACAATTTTAGCACTATGATTCCACTTCCACTGTCAGGGCTGCATCCTATGGAGTCCAAGGAACTGTAATCTGGGGACATATTAAAGCTGTTTGACTCAGAGTTTAGAACACCCTTCTTTAAATTGTAAACCCCCGAATTCCACAGGATGGAACCATTGAAGTTAAAGTGGAATCATAGTGCTATAACTGTGTAGTGTGGAAGCATTCTTGGCTTGTTCTGTTAAAGCATACACTAAGGCCATTTCTGCACTACACTGTTATAGTGCTATTCTTCCACTTTCAACATCCTATGGAATCCTGGGGTTTGCAGTTTAGGGAGGGGCATTTAGAGGTCCTCAGTAAACTACAAACCCCAGAATTCCACAGGATGTTAAAAATGGAATAATAGCATTATAACAGCATAGTGCAGAAATGGCCTAAAACAGAGGGTGACTTTCATAAGTCCACTCATCAGCCCTCACTGATGACTGTTTCATACTATACAACAATACTACTATTTTCCACCTTAAATGTCATGGCTCTATCTTATGGAATCCTGGAGTGTGTATTTTCATGAAGCATCTGGTTAAGAATTTTAAATATTTTTTCCCAGCAAATCCTAGAAGATGTTGTCATGGTATTTAAAGTGAAGTCATTGTGCCACCATAGTGTAAAAGGACTCTTGGCCAGAGTGTACAAAGGAGCATTGGGATGACAATTCATCTGAGTCAGAGCTTGGAAGGCTACTTTTTAAAATCCATTCCTGTTGCTTTTTGGGGGTTTTTCCCCAAGTAATTCCATATGAAATGTTACAATGTTGAAAAAGTAAGTTGCTGTACTGCTTGTTACCTATTTGTCACTTTAAAGCAAAGGATTGATAGTAGAATGGTATAAAACTTGAACTTTTATGTCAAGATGCCTCTGAAAATTTCTTTAAATGTCAGTGATGCAGTTGCATACCCTCCAACATTTCACAGACAAAAATCAGGACATCATCAGAATATGATCAAGATGGCAAAAGTTATTAATGAGGATGAACACACAAGCTAGGAGAGGCTGCAGCAGTTTGCTTTTGCCTGAATCCACTGGGAAGAGTAAAATTCTGCCCATCCCTCTCCAGCTCTCACTGCTGAGTTAATTAAATGCAAAATAATTTTACAGTAAAGTAAGTGAAGACAAAAGGAGAGAGTGAGAGGACAGGAGAGAAATTGGGGCATTTTAAAAGCAGGTGGAAAAGTGGGATGACAGAATATTAAATGGGACATTCCCTGCCAACTCAGGACAACAGGAAAGTATTCTGGCGTCTGGTGGCTTTGGGGAATTGTAGTTCCAAAAAAGGCTACAATTCCAAGCTTTGCTTCTAATTCCTCAACTTCTTACAAAGAAAAGATAAGAAATGAAGCAGAAGGCTCTACTGATTTGAACACAGGACCTCCCTCACCTTGTGAAATTAGCCTTATTTGGAGAAAGAGCTTAGAAAAGTTAATGTGAGAGATACTAGGAGCTGTGGCTGAAAAATGCAATTTTTTCCAAATTTTGTGAGGTGCATGCACATTTTCTACAGGCACAGTCCTGGGGTTGAGGAGAAGATGCTAATATGTGGAATGGGTCTCTCTTTAAAAAGCTGCCTTTCCAAAAACTTGAAAAGGAAGTGTGTGTTATTACTGTCCACCCCCTAAGAAAAAGAGCTAATTTTAAAGCACACATAGTGTTGAAGCTACCTATTTTTTTCTTCCTTCCAATGCAAACAGAAATTTTGACTTGAGAGGGAAAGCCAAGAAACAGTGCTGCTTCTCTTTGCCAGGGGAATTTTTATTCATATTCAAGCCTGTCTTTGTTAGGATCAAGCAGATGTATTTCATTATCCAGCCAGGCTATTGGAAAGGCCACAAGCCTGATTAACCTCAGCCTTTTGCCTATCTTTCTTCTAGACGTACTTATTTATTGTCCTCACATAAGATCTTATTCAAACCCATCGGCAGCGACAGTCTGACCTGGCCAGCTAGCCTCAGTCAGACTTGTGGAAAGAAAAATCTTTTTCTGCACTGATCTGAACTAAATTATGCAAAATGAATAGGCAGTACTATATGCCAAAGAGGGAGAAATCCTTATAAAAGCTCTTTCAGTGACAGAGAGTTATCATCTCCGATTTCCTCTAATGTAAAAGTGCAGCAAATGGAAGCACTGCATTCCTGTAATTGGTCTACACCACAGGACAAGCACAGGAAGGCCAAGGCTGAAGACTGGGCAGCAGCTTTTTGCATGAATGGAGAAGCTTTCCTATTCAGTCGCGTAGGGATGGGAGAGCAAGGGGTGGGGGTGTGTGCCCTCGGCAGCTTTTTTTTTTAGTGCCGCCGCTCCTTGCCTGCCTCCCCGTGCACCGTAGCCCTGTCCTCACGTGCCAGAGCCCCTCCCCTGTGTGTCATAGCCATGCCCACACCCACCATAGCTCCTCCCCAGTGCCTTGTAGCCACGCCCATGGATGCCATAGCCACACCCCCATGCACCCACCCCTACCCCATTTGCACCAAGCTACACCACTATTCCCATTATGTTCTAAAGCTAGGGAGGATGTCTTTCCTAGACAAGATTATTTAATGATTCCGAGGTCATCCTTCCCCCACTTCCACACCCTCCTCTGTACTCTCTGCCTTAGCTTTGCATATATGTTTTCTTCAGTGCTTTCCTTTCCAAACCTTAGTGTGGAATATTGCAATTCTAGCACTGAGTCAGTATCATCCCGCACTCTCCCTGGTAGACAGGTGAAATCTCTTGGTCATGATTGTGTCGAGTTTCTCCAAACCCCACCTGCATTTTCTTCCTGTCCTTGTTTTGCATTTCTGGTTGCAAGACTTTGAATTTTCCTCCCATCCTGAAATTCATGCAGTTTTTAAATGTATTTTTTTCCTAATCTGTGCATTTATTTGTGTGATTTACCTACAGTATGTTTCTTGCATTTTTTTTTTCTAATTATGCCACCCCAAAACTAGTGGGGATGTATTTTCTATGAGAGTTAGCAACCTTTGTGTACTTCTAACTGCCAGTATGGCTTAAGGTAACATCCTGCTTGCTTATTTTACCATACTTGATCTCTTGCTACATAAATTTAACCCAAAGCCATTTTTCCTCTTCCCTTTCTCTCTTCCATTGGACCATGCATGTGAAAAAGCACAAGCACCTACTTTACCTACTTTAATGTGCTTTGGGAAGAAGACTAAACCTGATTTTTTCCCCCTGCTAGACCTTGTATGTGTGAGAGAGAGAGCTGGTTTGGCCATTATTCAGCTTCTACCTTGCCAGTTGGCTAGTCTGCTTACTCTCATTAATGAGAGTTTATGATTACTCTCATAGACTACTATTTCTCACATTTCCCAGCATTTCCCATCCTCTACAGACCTTCTGTTGGGAGTGTGTAGGAAGCTTCATGTGGAAGACAGAATTGCCCTCTCAATTGTACTGGATTCTGCCCTCATAGCCAGTCCCATTTATTTATCTTTTTTACAATCATGGTTTACAATAGAGGTCTTTAATCTTACCAGGGCCTGCATTGATTCCCAGCCAACAACAGGCAATCACTTTTTAAACATCTGGTAGGACACATACTCTTTTTTTTTTTTTTTGCAGAACAAATCATGAATGTAAAAATATATAAAGTTTTATCATGTTGTCCAGTAGCAAGGAAAACTTAATATTTTTAATTTTTCATTTCAGGAACAAAATAAATAAAGATTTATCTCTCTGGGTAATGGGAAGCAGGAAACTAGCTTAGAAAATGCATGATAGGCCACTTGGAACATACTGTTCTGTCCTACAACATGAAAAAATCCTCAGGCAGAACTTGGAAAAATCATTTCCTGGACTTCAAATTCCAGAATCCTCCAGTAAGCATGGCTCATGCAGGTTGTAGTTCAAAAAGTAGCTTTTCCATGTCCTGTGACTAGAGAGTTGACCCCTTCTGCTTCCATACCACTTAACATCTAGTATTCAGTGTGGTATGGTGTTTTGAGCATTGGACTGTGACTCTGGAGACCAAGGTTCAATTCCCTGCTCAACCATGGAAACTCATTGGGTGATCTTGGGTGCATCGCATAATCTCAGCCCCAGAAAACTCCATGATAGGTTCACATTAGGGTTGTTGTTAGTCAGAAATGACATGAAGACACACAACAGCAACAACACAACCCAAGTCAGATGCCACATTCTGCTTAACAGATTTCAGAACCACAACAATATTGTACCCTTCTACACACATGTGAATTCAAAATACATTCTTTCATGAAACAGATGGATCCTGACACTTAGTGTGTTTTGATTTGGTCTCTTCTCACAGCTGTAGCCGGTAAATCATTGCTAAGCAGAAGTGTATTAATTTATTCACCCAGCAGGATGGAGATGATGATGTCAAGATGAAAGTGTCCACAATCAAATTTCAAGACAGTGACTATGAACATTGGAAATTGGATTTTAGCAATAATTACTGAAGAGGTCAGTACAGAGGCAAGCATTCCATTTTGTCATCCCCTGAGGAATGAGAGGTACTGAACTCTGCTGAAGACAGCTAGAAATCATGAAACACAAACAATAATTTATAGGGACTAAGTTTTTTTTAAAAAAAAATCAAGACGCCCAAGGTCATATTTCATTAACAAGGTACAAGACAGCCAGCCTGGCATAGTTGTGTGAGTGTTGGCCTGGGACTCTGGGAAACCAGGGCTCAAATCGCTGCTCGGGCCATGGAAACCCACTGAGTAGCCTTGGGCAGGTCACACTCTCAGTCTAAGAGAAAAGTAATGGCAAGCTCCTCTGAACAAATCTTGCCAAGGAAAGCACATGACAGGTTTGCCTAAGGGTTGCCATAAGTCAGAAATAAAAGTACACTTATTCTTCAGACTTGGCGCTCCATCTGCAAGATGGATATAACAATACCAATCTTGTTGCGAAGATTACTGGTACAGTGTTGTTAATATTATTTATTATGATAACGTCATATGAAGCACTTTGAACTCTTGCTAACCAGTCATTTATTCATTCATGACATTCATTCAGGCTTTTGTGGTCTGGGTCTACTTCATCAGATGATATAACTTTTATTTCAGACTTCCTTCTCTCAGTTCATCTCAAGGGTGCTACAAGATCTTTTGCATACTTACACAGAATAACATGGTTATGCTTTTGTATAATTTAAATAAATGTACATCTCAAGACCAGGTGCCCTATGAGCCTACTGAGTTATGTCCAAGTGCAACTTCAAGACCCTGCTCTCCCTTCTATATGACTGGGACTCAACAGCCTTTCATATAAAGGACTGTCCTCAATAAACTAAGACACAAGGCTGCAAAATAAATTTCTGCTCTTGGGCATGAACCCCATGGTTAGTTCCAACGAGAAGAGACTCACTAAAACCAATAGCTTAACCCCAATGTTGACTCAATGGTAAACAATCTAGAGATTAACTGACAGGATTCTGGCCTTTGTTAACACTTGAAAATACTTGAACTACAGCTGTGAAGACATGGTTGCTCTGAGCTATTCACTTAATACAAGTAAAAATGGCCTTAGAATCCTTCTTACCTGTCGGATAGTTCCTTTTGCAGTGAAGAAAAAGTATAGCATGTATCCTGGGATCAAAACCATAGAGGACAAGGCCATCAACCATCCGATACCTTGCCCCCAAGCTGGATAAACATATTTCCCTAGACTCAGGGGAGTCATCTCAACCACACTAAAGAAGAAAACCCCCTGGAGAAGTAAGGGGAAAAAAAGCATCTCAACATTGGCACAGATAAAAAGAGATTTGCTGATAGGCATTAGACCTTTCTTATATCGTCTATATACATGGTTTCCTTCAAATAGCTATAGTAAAACCCCATAGGGAGACTACATGCCACCCCTTTAGTTTCCTTTCAGTGTGACTTAACACAGTTTATTAGACCATTTCACAGAGGGCCAGTTGAAAACAGACCCTCCATATTCAGAATTAATATATCTTAGATCAGTAGGGTCACCAGGTGAAATAAGGACAGGGCTTCAGTCCTTTTAAGAGCTGAGCAAAGAACAGAGAATTTCAGCAGGAGTTATTTTTCATGCCAGCAACCCCAGCTGAATTTCTCTTTTCTACACAATCATTAAAAGGACTTCCTTATTTCATCTGGCAACTCTAGAAACCAGTGGTTAGCAAGTATGGCAGGTCTGGGAGCCAGTTTTCTGCTCACGGGATCCTCTTAGGACTGCACAGATCATCAAAAAGCAAACCGAACCAAACTGTTTGTAGTTTTGAAAAATGGGTATCTTTTCCTGTGTTAATGTACGTGTGTTTGTGGGAGCGGAGGCAGCTGTAACTTATTTAAAAGGTGAATTGTCACTCCTGGATGCTTCCAGGATGGGAAATTCACACTTTTTTCTGCTACCCAAAGGCCAGTATAGAGAATTTGGAGAAGCTGAGGACTGCCCCCCCCCCAAAATGTTGTGCCATATGAAGTCATAAGGCCTTGCTTTGTGTTAGATGATCAGATGTGAAAGACACACAACAGGGGATTAGCTATCACTAACATAGTGGGGTCATTGCAGAGACAAAGGATCTGTCTTCAGACAAAGGCCCTGGGCTGTTATTTATTTTTTTAAAAAAGAAGAAGAAAAGAAAGACAAACACAACAGCTAATTAATATGATATTTAGTCTGCCCCATGAAAACAAACTGCTGTTTTGGAGATAAAATGTTGAATCCAGCAATCCTTTGGTCTGATCCAGGCAAGGTCATTTTTGAGATTGTTTTCTCCAGGCCCCTTCACACTCCACAATAATAGAACTATGGCCATTTCCGCACTAGCCTGTTTTAGTGCGATGATTCCACTTTCAACATCCTCTGGAATCCTGGGGTTTGCAGTTTCGGGAGGGACCTGCTGGCCCCTCCCGATACTGCAAACCCCAGGATTCCAGAGGATGTTGAAAGTGGAATCATCGCACTATAACAGGCGAGTGTGGAAATGGCCAATGAGTCCATGATAATTGGTATGGAAACACCCTGTGGAATCCTGGGACTTGCAGTTGAGGGAGAGGTTTTTTTAGAATTCTCAGCCAGAAGGCCTGGTCAGTCATCAAACTACAAACCCTAGAATCCCATAGGGTGCAAGCATGCCAGTTAAAGTGGAATTGGCACTATAACTGTATAGTGGGAAAAGGACCTTTTAAGTTCTTACCATGCAAACAAGTGGGGTAAAGAAGACCCAGCATATCTTCCACCATCCACAGGGCTTGTAACCAATCATTTCTTCAATGTTACTGTAAAATCTGTTCACACCTGAAATGAGAAATACCTGTTTAAACAGGACAGGCAGACATGAGCTCTGCTTTTTAAGCAATGATTGGATGGTCGCCCCACAGTTATGTTTTGGCTGTGGATTCCTGCATTTGCAGGGATTTGACTCTTATGGTACCTTTCAGTTCTATGATTCTGTGCATTAACACGTTTTTTGTTTGTTTGTTATTTTTTTTCAGACCTTGGAAAGTTCATGTGATAATACCCAAAATGCCTCGCCAGAATCACCATACTGGCTGGTGGATTCTGAGAGCTGTAGTCCAAAAGGTAACTTTTACAAGCTCTTGACCTTTCTTCCATTGGCCGGGCAAAAGAGATCATTGTTATTGTTGGTGTGTGTGTATGTGTGTGTTTGTTGCAGCACACCCTGGAAGCTTGCCCTTTCTACAGTAACAGCCCTTTGGAAACAAGACCCAACCTGTGTGGCTATGAAAACAATAGAAAAGAAATCTCTGTAACCCAGTCCAGACATTGCTAACGTTTGCAATGAGGGAGCTAAGGAGGAAAAAGACATACCATAACACCATGAGATGGAAATGGTCTCAAAGAAGACAAGGAAGAGGAGACACATGCCGCTGGCTGAGTAATAATCAAACAGCTTGAAAACATAGATGCCACCCTGAGGAGACACAAGATGAGAACTTAATGCAGTGAGGCAAAGGAAGACAGAGAAGTTCATTCTGAGGGAATTTGAAGTATTGTTTCATATGCAGTGTTGACCATACTCAAATCCACAATGGTAAAACTAGGAAGCTGTCTTATTCTGATTCAGCTAGATCAGGGCAAAGTGAGCAAAATTCAGCCCTCCAGATATTGCTTGACTGTAAATGCCAGCATCTTTAGCCATTTAGCTGAGGGATAGTGGTGTCCCAACAGTATTGGTGCAACATCATTGCTCTCTCCGCAATGTACATCAATATTGCTTATACCAGATGTGAGCAAAGTCTGGCCTTCTAGGTGTTATTAGACTGCAACTCCCATCAGACCCAGCCAGCAAAGCAAATAGTGAGGAATTTTTAAAGTTGCAGTCCAATGACAACAGAAAGAATACACGTTGCTGCCTGGAAGTGGCTTTTCAGGGTTTCAGACCTATCTGGAGATGCCAGGGGTTGAACCTGAATCCTGCAAACAAAGTATGTGCTCTATCCCAAAGCCTGAGGGCCTCCAAATTATATCAGCCTGATCACTTCAGAGCCACAGGAGTGTAGAAATCAACTGTTTCCTTCTTATGCCACAGTTCTGATTAGGATCATTATTAGGACCTGTCTTGTTGTGTGCCTTCAAGTCATTCCCAACTTGTGGCAACCCTAAAATAAATTTATAAGGAGATTTCTTGGCAAAATTTCCTCAGAGAAGGTTTGCCATTGCCATCCTCTGAGGCTGAGAGAGTGTGAATTGCCCAAGATCACCCAGTAGGGTTGCATGGTTGAGCAAGGACTTGAAGTCTGATGTGCAGAGCCCTAGTCCAACATTCAAACCACTACATCTGTTCTCATCACCCTCTTTACACCAGCCTCTGAGAAATGAACAATCACATTTCATAAATTTCTTATTCCTAAGAAAATAGCAGGCTTCATGGAGGACAAACAACATTAGGAAAAGGAAAGTGAATCTAATTGAAACTGTGGCATAAGAAGGAAACAGTTAATTTCTACACTCCTGTGGCATAGACCCAATTCCAATCAAGGGGAATGGGTGTCTTCTGGAAACAACAACAATAAGATATATGAATGTGAGTACGCATTGGTTTGATCATCTAAATCTTTAATTTTTGGCCCTAATTGACATGTCTTTCTACAGAGAACTCTGGAATTTAATTTAAGAAGGATACTGAGCTTATTGTGTTGCTAACTGGGTAGAAAAAGATCAGCGTGGCCCACAGCAAGGAAGTCTAATGTGCAAAAATCACATGACACTTTGACAGGACAGAGTTCAACATGACCTCACACTCTTCCATTTTTCATACCACCTTGCCTAATGAAGAGCTATAGAGAATTTCAATTTTTTTGTGGAATTCTGGCTAGCCCTAGCAAAGGTATTATTGATCTGGAGTTTTGATTTTGGTTTTTATTGCCATAGATCAACATGGCTATTTTACTTTATAGTGTCGTGCGTGAGTGTGTATGTTTGCTGAGGATTCTGTTAAAAGTTTTCTAGCTTATGTGGTTTCTTCTAATGGGTTGCCTTGACTAGTCTTACTACAAATTAATGATTAGCAGATTAGAAGACTGGAAAGATTTTTAAGGCTACAAACTATATTAATTTACCTTGGAGCAACTCCTGCTGGACTCAGTTCTGATTAGACACGCATTACCTTTCCACTCTAAGTCAAGTCAGAATGACTGCTTGCAAGGATTGAAATCATGTGTAAAATTTGGCTGTTACAATGAATCTCATAAATGTCATTACAATTTAAGGAGCTCATGTTCAAGATGATGACTATGATGGTAACAATTGTTGTCTGTTTTGATATTAAGACTTAGGCCAAGATCTTGCATTGTCAATATATCTACAATGAGGGAGCTCCATCACCACAGGGACATTTGCTGATTCCATCTCTCCCCAACCCACCTTTGCAGTCATGCAGTGCCCTAACTAAAGTGTTTTCAATGAGTTGAAGATTGGGACACTGGGAAATTATGTTTGCAGCATTCTGTTGCTCACACGGCATGTTGCCACCTGTCAGCTGGAAAGAACTTTCAGATTCCTAGCACAATTACTTGTCTCAAGGTGCCCTGTGACTCTGAGAGTACTGCAAGCATCATTTCCCAGTGCTCTGATTTCCAGCACAGAAATGCTTCAGTCGGGGTACTGTCAGGCTGCAAAGGTAGGTTGGGAGGGGGTCACTTGTAGTTGTTCATGACTGTAGACATGAATCCTAAGCAATTACAAGATCATAAGTCTGTCTTATGATCTCATAACCACTCAACAGGATACCACCTGTCTTTAATGACTGACTTTAATGAATTTCATAAGTGTGCATATGAAATTCTACAATGCACCATGTACATGGATAATGCTAAATCATCATTATCTTCATCATTATTGTCATCACCATCAAATTTAGAGTTTACGCTAGAGTAAGTATCAGGATTGGAACAACTAGGACAAAAATGGTAAACACAGTGTTATAATAGCTTCTATTAGTGTTAGGTATGAGTTAAACTGGGAAAGACATACAGTAATTATTCATTAGTTCAGATTTACCTGGGTGATGTTGGAGAACCCAATGAGGTAGGAAATTAAACACACTATCGCAATGAAGATTTTCTTCCTTGCTCTCAATAGGCGTGGGTACTCATCCATCAAGGCTGTGATGAAGCCTTCCACTGTGCAAAACTTCAGAAAATTTGCAGAATACGTTAGCAGCTCCCAAACTGAATGCAGATCCCCCAATCACCCAAATACACCTCACTAGAATAGTCCCCCTCAAGTTTTTCACATTGACCTTTTACATTTATACAATGGTTAGGTTCAGACAGAAGCCGCCTTTATAGAGCCTAATCATGTATCATGTGATCTTTCTTCCCCATCTCTTCTCACATTACACATAGTAAATCCCTTGTAAGGCAGCAATATAAAATGAATGCCCTTACAGATGTTGTTGAACTGGTACTCACATCAGCCCTGATCAATCTGGTTGACAATGGACTGGTGCAGTCCAACAACATCGGAAAGATCACACATTCTCCAACCATGATGTAAGGTAAACTACCTTTTACTCCTTCACCCTTAATAATAATTTGTGCTTCTTCTGTTATCATGTTCTAGCTTGCAGGATAAGTGCAAAACCACAGTTTACTCATTCACAGAAAATGACAATCTATGTGGTTTGCTTCAATTCTGGAAGGGAGGGAGAGAATTGTCATCACACACAAGCAAAGGATGAAGTGCAAGATGGATAAATTTATAATGCCAAGTCCTGGCTGCTTATATAGCTAAATGAAGCCATTGCATTTCTAATATCAGCCAATACCTGCTTTGATTCAGTAATCTCAGGCATTATTTTCATGATGTTGAAAAATGAGTTGTGCCCAAGTATAGCATTTATGTACCAATGTCTATTTTTTTCAGAGATATTGAAGAAAAGCCATAGCTGTAGGTGAGCTTTGCTATAATAACTAAATTATAGGTTCCCAGTTTCATCTCACGCAAAGCTCAGTGTGATACAACCGAAGTTAACCATCATAACATGTTTCTACTGCTTTCCACCTGAATCTAGATACAGTTCCTAGCACTTTATTAGAAAGTGGGAAAGTTAATTCTGTGGATAACTGAAGTTAGCAATCATAATACATTTCTGTTGTTTGCTTTCTGATTCCTTTTTCTAGCTAGAATATCTGACACATGATCAAAGACTGGAAAAATTATTTTCTGAACTACAGCACCAAGAATCCCCTGGTGACCATACATAATCGCTTTGCTAACTAGGGGACACCAAAAAGGGAATTTTCCTCCTCTTTAAACTCAGCATCCTTCAAAAAGCCAGACTTTCTGAGATATCATTTCTGAGAGAGCATGTAATGTGGTCCCTAGATCTGACCTGGCAGGAAAGGTAGGTTTAAAGCAACCCATCCATGTGTGCTGAAGTCTTGAAAGTGGCAGCAAGACAGAGGAATACACATGCCTATGGGTGGCCTATGGCTAACACCCCCTGGTTTAGTCATCTGTGAGTGACTGTGCTCTCTTCTCATCTCACACTCTCTTCTCTTCCCTCCCCTCCCATCTTATTCTTTGCCTAGCAGGGAGAAGTTAAGAAGCTGCTGCTTCTGTTTTTGATTAACCATAGCTTGCTACTTCATCCAAACTTAGAACTGTGGTTAAGAGTAGCTATGGTTAATTTAAACAAGTCAGTCTGAGGTTTGAATCTGGTGGTGTTTCAACAAAGATTGAGAATCATGTGTTGGGGGTAAAAAGTTTTCCAAGCATTTAGTATTTTGTTTCTAAGCAGTTCTAAACAAGCCATTTTGTCTTCTTGCAAGAACTGTGTCAAAATTCAGTTAAGATAACTAACTGGGAATGCACGTTTGTTCACAGAAAGAGAGAATGTTAGAATGATCTGTTCTCTGTTCCCCATCTCACAATTTATGTTAAGCATAAACTGTCTTGTGCACATTTTCTCTCTCTTTGGAAGCGCTATAAAAATCCTGATGTTTCAATAAAGCTTTGTTCATCTGATCAGACTATTGCTATAGACAAGCTGACAGCAGGGGCTGAGAAGATGTTCCTTCCTAGCCAAGAATAATTGTGTGTGTGTGTGTGTGACAGAGAGAGAGAGAGAGAGAGAGAGAGAGTCCTTCCCAACTTGAGTCAGGACCCAATTTCAGCTCTATGACTCTACCTGGGAAACAATAGTGGACTGGTATTTCAGTCACACTCAATGCATATAGTTCTCCAGATGCAGCTGAATTGTGGCTCCAAGTATTCCTCATCATTGTCTGTTATACTGTCTAGAGATACTAGAAGCTATATCCCAACAATATCTGCACAGGCCTGAATGCTTCTCACCCTTGGTTTGAACTAACCATAGTTAATGTTAATGGCTATTTTTCAGTTCAGAGGGCACAACAAACTTTGGTTAATTAGAAAGGGAATCAGAGGCTTCCGTACTCTTCCTTCTAGATCTTTAGGAGGAAAAGAGGAAAGGAGTGAGTGGGTGTATTAGGAAGAAGCTAACCTTATTCACATCTCATTAAAGTGGAAGGGGGAGGCACAGTGCTCCAGATGTTGCTGAACTGCATTCCTCTTTCCTCACCATTGTTTATGTTGGCTAGGACTGCTGGGAGTTGAAGCCTAACAACATATGGACGAGCTTTGCCCAGTCCTGCATTAAACCATGGTTTCGTGTGACATCAACAATGATTATGCTATCCACAGAGCATGTGGCATTGTTGGATTTTCCTTATTTATTCATTATGTGCATTTGTTGAAAAAGATAATGTTTGAAATAATTCTTGCTTTCCCCCATTGGTTGATTGACGAGCTGCTTGTCAGGAAAACAAATCCCAAACTCTATTGAGTGGTGAGATTTTGCTGCATATATAATACTAAGAATATAATTGATGGGGCAAATGCAGACAGCTCTCAGATGTCACTTTTCAAAGCTCTCTTGAGCACCATGACCCTGTGGGGCACTTCAGTATGCATGTTGATTAAGAAGCAACACTAAAAGTAATTAATTTTAGAAGTGCCTGAGAGTGTTTAGAGAGCTGTCACTTTAAAAGTATCTGCCAGCCAGCTTGAGGGGGAAAAAGCAACTCTCCAGTAAATCATGTAAAATTAAATGCTTTTAAAAAGGTATTTAGTTGCATTAAAAAAAAGAATAATAAATTAACGGAATTGTTCAGTTAGCATTTGCTTCATTTTTAAAAGGACTCTAAATTACGAACCAGGTTAGTTTAGCCACAACTGCATTTCCTATGAGTATTAATTTATAAATAGCTGACACAATGAAACAAGTGGATATTGCGGTAAAGCGAAGGGCCCTTTTTCATCTTAAAAGACTGGGATGGAAACTACATTTGAAACCAAATCAATTTGTCATTGATTCAGTAAGAGCTGAACCATATACACAGCAAAAAGGATATTATGCATTTTTCTCCTAGCCGGTACCGTTCAAATGCACTTCTCCACCCCTTCCTGAAATGAAACCTCTGCCTGCTGAATTATGATGCCAAAAATGAGGAGTTCAAGTTAGCCTGCTCTGCTAAAGTACTCTGTACAAGATTTTAGAAGAACCCTAACTACCTTTTTGATTCCAGTCTACTTTTAGATGACCTTAGACTTGGTTGTATGATTATAGTTAGCCCTCCACATCTGTGGGTTTCACTTTTGCGGATTTGATTAGTCACGGATTATTTGCTGTCACCTCTGCTGCCTCCCTATGCCATTTTTATTAGGGACTGCAAGTCTCATGAGACTGAGAAACTGCAAACGAGGCTTGTAAGTCCCTATTAAAAATGGGGTGGGGCAGCAGTGGAGGTGGCAGGAAGCCCCACCAGCCAGCCACTTCTGCCTTGGGAAGGAACCCTGATGCCTCAAAGGAATCCATGGCAGGTTGAATATGGTGATCATACTTTTGTGTGTGCTAAATACGGTTTAGGAAGGCCTAAAGTTATTCACGTTTTTTCCACTTTCACGGAGGTCCTGTGCTCCTAACCCTAGCGAATGTGGAGCAATGACTGTATTTCATCTGCTGATTCCATTTTGTATGGTTGTATATTTCATATTGTTGTGCGCTTATTTTGGTGTTTTAAATAAGCCATAATTGATAGTACTTTTTGTAAACTGTCTTGTGAGAGCAGGGATCCCAAAGGGCAAATACAGTGCAATAGCAATAGCAATAGCATTTATTTCTATAACGCTTATCAACTGAGTGTTATCTAAGCGGTTTACAATGTATTTTAGCTAATTGCCCCCAACAAGCTGGGTACTCATGCACCCTCTGAATATGTGGGGGTCCCATTCGAGGAGTCCTCACATAAAAAACATGAATGCTGTGTTTAGTTATCACCAATGGCACAACATGTGAGCACCTGCACCAGTGCAGGCGTGGGCTTGGTATGTCGACTGATGATAACTGGAGACAAAGCTTTGTGTGACCTCACATTTGTGTTTGCTGAGGTCGCTCTAGCAGAGGACGCACTGTGGCACATATAAATTGTAGTTGGTAATGTTATTTGCTCCACTGTTGGGCATTAAATGTTTGATTTTAACCCAAGTCACATCCAGCCTGAATTATCTGGTCCTGGAAAAGCTGCATTGCTTAGTTCTGCTGATTAGATTAGTCCTGAAATGTGGTTACATTGTCACATTTTTTCATAATTTTTTTTGGTTGGTACTTCTGGCAATTTATACAGTGCTAGCAATACCATGAAATGATGTGAAGCAATAGCTTCAGGTGATAAGTCTCATTGAGGGCATCGATTTTGTGTCTCCATCTCTAGAGATCAATTCTAGCATCTCATTAAAACAAAGCTAAAATGAGCTCCTGTCCAGAGCAAGGTGGGAGAGTTATCTTGACATTTATATTTCAGGCACAGAAATGCCTCAGGGAGTTGCCCTGATTTTACATTGTTTATTTACAATATTAGTCAACCAAGCTCTGGGCTTCAATTTGAAGCAAACAAATGTTGATTAAACTGTGGGGTGTGGGATCCTAATTATAAGGGTGAGCAGTGGGAATAAAAACGGTTAGAGAAACTGTGATAGCAACTTTCATGACTCTCTTCAACCTCTGTTTTGTTTGCACAGTAATGAGGACATAAATAAACCACTACCATATCTGTGCAATCAGGACTGGAGATTGGTGCTGAAAGTGCTCCAGTGCCATAAACTATTGTATTAGAACCAATATACACAGCACTGGAGCTAGGAGTGCATGGAGTGGGGGTGGGAGAGGGGCATGGCCACGAAGTGTGCGGGCATGGCTATGAGCCAGGATCCCCTCAAAATTTTGCCACTAGGGGTGAACTGTCCCCATCACATTCCCATCCCTACATGACTGAAAGTATAGCAATCACTCCCCAGGGCACTTTTCAAGAAATTCTTATCAAGGGTCCATTCCAAGGCTCATGACTGGAAGGTCCTCCATCACAAAAAAACTTGACATTCAGATTATGTTGAAAGTGACTTAAAAAGGGCGAGGGGGGAGTCAATATAGAGCTGCAAATATATTTACAGTCATCAGTATCCTCACAATTTTATTATCCTGCTTGACGCCAGAAAATGCCTGAATTAAAAAAGATGAAAACACTCTAAAATTCTTATCAAAGCTTAGAAAAAGTGCTTAAAATAACACTACTGATCTGAGATTGAAAATATGTATGTGTGTGTGTGTTTGTGCATGTGCATGCACATGTATATATAGTGTGTTTATATACTGGATAATATAAATATTTCCACTACTAGAATGGCACTCATGATGAAATTCAAGTTGTGATGGAGATGAGCCATTTAATCTCCAGAAACTCATTTTATCTTCACAAACTCATCATAGATGAGTTTCTTTTAAAGACTATCACAACTTTGAGAATTGCACACAAAAAAAAAGAAAAAGAAAAAGAAAAAAAGATCCCATAAGGAATTCTAACCTGAGTTTTATCAGATGTGTACCAGAGGGACACATTTTGACACACAACTATTGCTTTAAAAATTCCCTGACCACCCAACATGTGGCTGCCAAGATGAGAAGGGCTGAGTAGGGTAGGTAAAACAAAAGCAGCAAGGTGTGATCTGGGGGACAGTACAAAAGGCATTATTTAAAAAAAAGAAAAAGTTTCAGCCCAATGAGGTTTGAGTATGCCCAGTACCTATGCCAGGCAGACTTTTATGGGGGTGGGGAATGGAGGGAGAAAGAGAATGGATTAGACTATTTGGAATCCAGAACAGGAGCAACAGGCTCTGCATTTAACTTAACAGCACCATTTGGGAACCACCTTCAAGCTGGGGGCTGAATTCATTTCAGAAAAGTTCTTGGGGGCCATATTCTAGTAATGAATGGGACCAAAGGTAAAAAGATAGGACCAAAAACACCAGCATACCATGGTTTAGCTTAAAACTCATATTGCTGGTAAGCAAGCCCCAGGAGAGGCATTTCAGCCTTCTAGAGTAGAGAGAAAACCTCGACAACGACTTGGAGGTCACCAAACAATAATGCCACAAGGAAGGGAAACCCAGAGAACTATGTAGGGAAACCCAGAGAACCAGATAAAGACCCCAGGAAGACCAATGTGGCTCCAGGGCCAGAGGTTCCCCAACTTTGTTGTACTGCCTACTGCTATCATTTTCACTGCACTGGTAAAAGCACTACACATTCTAGCACAGTTCTGGTTCCTGCCACTATCTATATCAGTGGTTCTTAACCTTGTCTTTACCACAGACTCCTTTAAAATATCTTTTGTTGCTGTGGACCACCAAGACTTAGCTCAAGATGTAAAACTTTAAAGTGCATCAAATATTTAATTAATGTTGCTCAGTTCTTTAAATAGGGAGTCACTTAGCATCATGCACTTGCATGTTCTCATCACACACAGATGTAGCAAGTGCTGAGTACATTTTTTGCTATCAAACAGTAAGTTTCATAACTTTTGAATGATTTGAGATATTATTATGAAGCTTTGCACAAATGATTTCTATCACTGGCAAAAGACCCTTGCTCTTTGAGATCAATGTCTAACTATCTGTCTTCCTTCCTTCCATTCATTTTTCCTTCCTTTATTTCCATTTTAACTGTAAATGCTCATAGTATTTCTTCAAGCCTTTATGGACTCCCTGTGAGGACATCCACGGGCCGCAGGTTAAAGATAATTGATCTATGTTTTCCTAGGTAATTTTTAAAATCATCTTACCTGGCTGTCAAGGCCAAGCATCATGAGCATGGAAAAGAAGAGAATGGACCAGAGAGGCGACATGGGCAGCTGTGTGACAACCTGTGGGTAGGCAAGAAAGGCCAGTCCTGGACCTGCAGCCATCAAAATACATTGAGCCATTACTGTTTCATTTATTTTACACTTTTCCTCAGACATGAAATTCAGGAGGGTTAAGATCCTTCTCACCCTACATGGCCTTATATTTTACTTTAATGGTAGGGCAACATCCAATGGAATTCTGGGATTTGCAGTTTTGTGAGGCCCAAGAGCACTCTGGCTGAGAATTCTGAATGTCCCTCCCTGAACTGCACATCCTAGGATTCCATAGGATGTTACCATGGCTGTTACAGTGAAATGTACTGTAACAGTGTACTGTAATAAGGATCTATGTAAGTATCTTATACAAAAGAGTCTGGATGGATTGCTCATCATGTGGATTCTGCAAACATTTCCTCCTTCCTCCACAGGCATTCCGTTAGATGAAATAAGTCAGTGATGTCAGGTGGAATTATAATCTGGTACAAGGAGCTTGGTCACAACACCTAGGAGTTATAGGTCAAATGGTTAGGTCTGGGCTACAAGTACTATTTTGTCCTTAATCTGTCATAGAACCCACATTAAAGAAATGTACAGAGAATTTTATAGTCACCACTGAAAGGGCACTGACCATAGAATTCAGGTTTGGTGGTTGTGAGTCATTGACTGTCAGACCAAGTCTTGCAAATGCATCATAGACTGGTATCAAGGCTACAGCCAGTTCTTTTACAGAGCTTAGAAACATCGCTTTTAAAGACTACAATCCTCAAAACACCACAAAAAAGCAGACTCTGTAATGAACTCGAACCTGGGTTTGATCAGATTGGTACCAAACAGGTAGCATCAACTGCACAGTGATCCCTGACATTCTTGGATCATGACTACACAACAGTGAATCCACTGGACTGCAGCAAGGTGAAAGTGGATGCTCTTCTGAGACCACCTGAATATCTCCTGCCTTTACCAGAAGATCTGGTAATTACATGTGGGTGCAAGACATGCCATGCAAAAGCATGCAAATGCAAGAGGTTCTTCATGATACACTGTCTTTTATGCAGGTATGTCTCACAGGCCATTTCCGCACTATGCTGTTATAGTGTTATGATTCCACTTGCATCATCTTATGGAATCCTGGGGTTTGCAGTTTCGGGAGGGGCCAGCCGACCCCTCCCAAAACTGCAAACCCCAGGATTCCATAGGATGTTGCAAGTGGAATCATAGTGCTATAACAGTCTCGTGAGGAAGCGTCTACACTTAGGATTGCTGGGTTAAACTGGGGACAGAGCTCTTCTACCTTTAATGGTTGCCTAGAAAGAATTCCCTGAAATTCCCTCTTCTGCATACCTATTAAAGGGCAGGACTGCTGTCCTTTATTTCACCTGGCAACTCTACTCAGAATGTTTCTTGAACAGCAAACTCATTTAGCAGTCAAAACGTATGTAACTGTCATTTCTGAGGTAAATGTAGTATCTAATTCAATGCTTATTAAATAAATATTTCTTTACTGCATCTTTAAAGATATCACAAAACTCAGAATGATATCCTTTATTCCCTTTTTGTCTCTGAAAACCGTGATGAGACCCAGTGTGACGCCACAGTTTGGGCATTGGACTAGAACTCTGGAGATGAGGGTTCAAATCTCAGGTTCTGCTGAGACACCCATTGAGCTGACATAAATATTATATAGTACACTTCTTCTGAGCATGTGCAGATTTCATTTTTCTCTTCATTGAATAATTGCAGACTTTCCCTAGGAGTAGGCCTTCATAGAAAGAGCCAGTGTGATGTAGTGCTTTAAGTGCTGGACTCTTAACTTTTAAGATGAAGGTTCAAATCCCACTCAGCCATGGAAAGCCACTCAATGACTTTGGGCAAGTCACACTCTCACAGCCTTAGAGGAAGACAAAGGCAAACCCTCTCTGAAAAAATCTTGCCAAGAAAACCCCATGATAAGTTTGCCTTAGGGTTGCCATAAATTGGAAACAACTTGAAGGTACACAACAAAAAGGACTTCACTGAAACACAGTAAGAAAGAATCAAGATGTTACTTCTTTAAAAAATCATCAGTATCAGCATCATCGTCATCTTAATTATATCCTGCTCTATTCCCAGGTTGGCCCTCAACGCGGCGAAAAACTATGTAGTAGATGAGACGCTTTGATAGGATGCAACCATAACATTTTTGTGTTAAGGAGAAAAATTTCATAAATTTGTCAAAGATTTATTTATTATAAGGACAGTTAAGGCAATATCAAGATGATGAATATTGATTTTTAAAGGAGAAATTGTGCAGATATAATAGCTACACTGGATCACATTTCAGGCATAATGACATAAAGTTCATTTTGGCTGTCTCTCACTTGGGGGGAAGTTAGTATGAAAGAAGTATGATTCAGAATGAAGGATCGAGAACAAAAGAAGAAGAATAACAACTGATAAATTAATTTTTTTTTTAAAAAGATATAGTTAAAAACCAAATAATACTAAAGTTAATACACAATTACACAGTCAAAAATGCACTCCTCCATTTTCCTTGATGGCATTTTTGAAAGCCTGATCCAATTTTTCAGAAAACTTTAATAGCTTAACTTGTAGTGATACCCCATACTGCTGGTTAACCCCTGTTGGTAATCCTGCTTGTCTGAGCCACATCACATTCCCCACTGAAATTACTATACCTGAAGATGCCAACTCAGCTATTGACTTCTTGGTGATGTGAGCCATGAATCCAATAATGGAGAAAATAACAAATCCTGCAAAAATGCTTGTTGAGGAATTTATACCACAAACAATGATGGAATCTCTGAAAAAGAAGAAAATATTTGATTGATTGACTGACTGACTGACTGACTGACTGACTGACTGACTGACTGACTGACAGAAGAAAATTTCTACCCCGCATGGCTCACAAAGCAGTTTCCACATCTAAATGCAAAGTTACAATTGTTGGATTAGGGGCAGTGCAGGGCTGGCCTGGAGAGGGCAAGACTCCTAAGTTACCAGCCAATAAGGGCTGCCTGCCCCGCATCCCAGTCCCTTCCACAGAAGAGGAAGAGAGGAGAATGACCACATACATGGCTGTGGTGATGGGTCCTCCTTCTTTAGCAGCCCTGTTCACACAAGAGAGGAGGTGGCAGGGGTGATGCAGAGCCTGGCTATTGTTTCTAATGCCTGTTGGAGCAAAGATATTGCTGTGGGGGAGTCCCCCATGAAGCAGGACAGGCAATTTTTCCAGTTCCCCTTCCCAGGTACTTGGCACTGGCAGACATTAAACAAAAGCTGTGTTCTGTATTGCTCCTACCTTGTTCCCGCTCTCTCTCAGCAGTGGGCAAGCAGAACTAGAAAAGCTAAAGGATTTACTTCCCTTCCTCCTCCTTCCATGGGAAAGAAGATGCAGGGAAACATATAAATGTGTGTGTGTGTATCTGGGTGTTTGGTTACTTGTGCAGGGATGATACCAAAAAAGGGCAAAACCCGGGGAGCACTCAATGAAATCCACAAGGGAAAAGGAGACACATGTCTCAAGATGCTGGAAGATTGTCTTTATTTGCTAAAGCTAAATTTGCTTTATTTGAGGGATTTCTGCCCATAGATACTCTTAAAGTCTTCCTTGGGATTTTTCTCCTTTGATAGCTTCTTGAAGACTCTACAAGAATAAAAGTATCCACAAGTTGAAATGCATCAGTCTTCTTAACCATTTTGGGCTCTGTGAAACATCCATAAAAGTGGCTCTTTAAAGCCAGAATGGGACCCCTTTGAGCAGCTGCCGCCGCTGCAGTAGTTGGAGGTGTGCTAGTAGTTGGAGAGGTGCCAAGTTAGGACCATCCTAGGCCCTGAGATTTCAAAGCCAAAACCTGAGACCAAAGGGCAGCCCCAGTGATGTCATGGGGGTAAGGTGATGTCATTAAGTACAATACATTCAGGCCTTTTCCACAGACAGGTGTCATCCCATGATGATTATGCGAGAGGAGCGGGACCAAAACGACACTTCTGCATGACATCCTCATGGTCCCATCCTTCTCCTGTTGCCAGCCCGTATGATCAAGAATTAAATCATTGATGGATTTTCCCTGACAATGATGCTCAATCGCGTGACACTCCCATACTTACCTGCCCTGTAGAAGGCTTGGAAGCATGATGGAGCCACTTCCTTCCCAGCTGCGCTTCAGAAGGAAGAGATGTGTCCATCATGCTCTCTTTTGCATGGAGCTGGACTGGTGCAGAAGGGAATGCCCCTGTCATGTTCTCTTCCAGGCAGAGCCACTGCTGGAATTGCCACCAGAGGATGACTATATAAGGTAGGGTGCGGAACGGGCCTAAGTGTGTGTGCACATACCCCATTTTCAAGGTAGTGCTCTTGCCCTAAGATTCTTCCACCTTCCCCTGAGAACTCAAAGCCAAGCGAGCTCTGAGAATTCCTATTTGCCTGAAAGAGAACAGCTATCTTTTTTGCTCTTGGATCTCTGGCTTCTAAGCTCTGCTGCTGCTTGGATGCAGACAGATCTTGTATGAGAAGAAACATACTTCCACTTGTAGACAGCAGCCTCGCTGAATTTGTATGGTTCTCCTGTCCTGCCACAGCACCCATGGCCAAGCCCATTTCATTTTAGAAGATCTTTCAACCCTCAGGATTAGTTTTCAAGTATGTGCAGGGGACTGTAGTAGAGTAAGGGAAGAGCTAGAAAAAGCCTTGCTGCACAAGCAGAGCTTAGTCTTCCCTACAGCCAACCCATGAAATATGAGACAAAATGAAATATGACAGCCAGAATCATATAGCGGTCTGGATGTTGCATACTTTTCAACATTTCACAGATGAAAACTGGGACATGTGTAAGCAAGCAACATCAGAGTGTGGTCAAGATGGCAAATACCATTAGTGAGGAAGAACACACAAGCTAGGAGAGGCTGCAGCAGTTCAGTTTCGCCTGAGCCTTCTGGGAAGGACAAGATTCTGCCCTCTCCTCTCCTCTTTCTCTGCTGAGTCAATGGATGCAAACTACTCTTGTACTTTGAATTCATTTTGCACCAATTGAAGTAATCTGAAAATGATGCGGGTAAGCAGGAGGAGAGCTGAGACATCAGCTGAAAAAGTAGGATGACCAAGGATTAATTTGGACAGTCTCTACCAAATAAGGGCAGTTGGAATATATGTTGTTGGACTAGGACTCTTGAAGACCAGGGTTCAAATCTCCACTCAGTAAAAGAAACCCACTGGGTAACCTTGGGCAAGACACACTCTCTCAGCGGAAGAGGAAAGCAACAGCAAACCGCTTTTGAATAAATGTTACCAAAAACACAAAGTAAAACAAAACCTCTAGGATAGGGTTACCATAATTTGCAACTGGCTTTAAGGCACATAGCAATAACAAAACCAAATACAACATAGACCATTTCCGCACTAGACTGTTATAGCGCGATTATTCCACTTTCAACATCCCACGGAATCCTGGAGTTTGCAGTTTAGGGAGGGGCTGTCCGGCCCTTCCCTAAACTGCGAACCCCAGGATTCCATTGGATGTTGAAAGTGGAATAATAGCGCTATAACAGTCTAGTGTGGAAATGGCCATAGAAATGAAACCATTAAAAAAACATCATGACATTAAATTAAAAGAGTTGGACTCGTTAAAAAGAATACATTGTCCCAACATAGGGGTTAAATGTATTAGCATCACCCTCCTAAAATTCAATTTAAAAGTAAGGAGGTCAATTAAAATACTTTTGGGAGGGAGTGATGAGCAGTAAGAAGTATTGACTAATTGACAAGGCTAGCTATTTATGTTGGAGAATATTCTTAGAATTAAGATAGTAAGATATTTTAATGTTAATAGAGATTGTGTAAAGTTTTACATACTAATAGTTTATATCTTCTTAGGTACTTTCCGCACCAGGCAATTAGAATGGGGCAGTGCGTCCTCTTACGGAGGTTGTCTGCACCTTGGAGCGGACTAGGAGTGGACTACTTACCAGAGATCTGCACCTCAGTCCGTTCCAAAATGACCCCAAGTGGTCCTCCAGCATGTTTTTGAAAGACTGGAAAAAACAGGTCTTTATTTTCCTGGATAGCGCCATTGCGTTCCTGCTCCCTTGTGTAGATTCACAGACTCGCACCAATGCGAGGCTGCGATCTGCAGAGGGCGGACTTTAGGTGTGGTGAGCTTCAGCGGGTTGGTCAGGACCCACGACCAACCGGAAGCTGCCATTTTTGGAAGCCGGAAACCGCCATTTTGGAAGCCGGAGCAGTGCGGATCTACAGACCTTGCACTGCTCCGATTTGCCCTGGACCAAGGAGGAGGCCTGCAGAAGGGCTTCAGGGACAGTCCATGCTGCTTTGGACCCCCAGAAGAAGCAGTAGGTAAAGGCACAGAGCAATTCCCTCGCCTTGTGTGGAAAGGGCCCCAGTTTATATAAATATAGATAAGGAATGTGGAGGAAGTATATTGAAAGAGAAATATTAACTGTTCTTTTTTGGGAAATCAAATATGTATTCCCTTTTTAGTGGTTTTGTTTATTAGTTTATAGTGTGTTAGTGTAGTAGGTTAGTTTAGTTCTGTTTGTATGTTGTTGTTGTGTCCATTTTTCCCTATATGTCATTTTATATTATTTTAAAAGGGCTTCAATAAAAAAAAATTATAAAGAAAACTTTTGGGAGGGAGTTCTACAATCTGGGTGCTACTACTAAGAAGACTATTTCTACCCAGAACATCTCTGAACATGCTGGAACACAGAGGAGTGCTTTGGGTGTTGAATGCAGAAATGGTATTGGTAGAGAAAGTTAAGATCTCCCACTTTACCTACCTCATCAGCCAGTTAGAACAGCACATATGACAAGTGGAGAAGGCATTTATTGATCAGTAAACTGGATAATCAGGTGAGGCTTTGCAATGTGCTTTGCCACACCAAGAGGCTAGAGTCTAGACTGATGAAGACAGGACTTGACTGTGGAACTCTCTCCTAAAGGCAGGCAGGTTGAGCACCAGGCAGGTGGACAAAACGGCATTATTCTGCATGGCCTTTCACTTTTGAAAACTGGTTTTAAAATAGGCTTTTGGAATTGTTTTTACCTGTTCTTGAATAATGTCATCAGCTTTTCAAAACTGGCTTTTTAAAACAGTTTTTAATCTGTTTTATGCTCTTATTTATTTTATGGTACTTTGATTTTAAAGCCTCCAATGGTAGAAAATAATAATAAATACTGTAAACAAACAATCTGCAATAAATCAGACCAAAGTTTTGCTTAATCCAGGATTTACTCATGAAAAGTGTTTAGCCAGATGTTTAGGGAAACCCATTGAAGTGACTGGCCACTTTTGGAAATGAGATGCTAGGTTGAATAAGCCTCTGGCCTTATCCACCAGAGCTCTTTTGGACAACTCTCCTTTTTTATTTATCTCCACCATCTGTTATTTTTCTCTGAACATCAGGATTTTACTTATAGTCACTGAATGGATACATCAGTCTAATTCTGCTTTGTTTCCATTTTGCATTGTTCATTCAAATCTCCATTTGGTCCTGTTCCAGACATGAAGATTTCCATTATGTTTGAATAGATTATTTTCCCCATGCTATCAATATGTTTTAAAATCTTGTGCTAATATATGCATTTTTGCAAACTTTTTAACCTAAAATACATATTTGTTGAGATGAGAACCATGTTGCAAAATTCAGAAAAAGGCAAAAACTAGTTGATAACTGCATTTTAACTCATGCATTTGTCCCCAAAATATTAACCATACAAATGTTGATTGAAGAAAAGTCTTTGAGCTTCCCTAGATACTGGCAAACCTATTCTCAATGGATTTATATAATCTTCCTTTAAAGGGCCCCAACCACAACTTGTGGCAGCTAATTCCATAAGACAATTGGTTTGAAGAAGTAATACCTTTTATCTGTCTTGAATCAGTACCAATTAGTGTCACTGGATTATCTCAAGTTCTAGTGTTATGACACCAGAGAGAGGAAGGAATGTCTAGATCCACTTTCCAGTGTCATTTGAAATGTTACAAACTTTCAGCATGTCCTACTTAGGTTGTCTGTTTTAATTAAGCTAAAAATTCTGAACCATGAGCTTGGAAGAGAGGTGAGTTTTCAAATCCAAACTGTCAGAAACGCCCAGCCAACATTGGCTCTGACCATGCCTGGTTAGGCCATTCTGAAAGTTGAAAGTAACTTTTGTAAGCTCTGTGTTAGCCTTGCCTCACATAGAAGCTGTCATAAACATTTGCTTATTGGGGCCGCCCCTTTTCTATCATTATTTCTCTGGGAGAGGAAAAGAAGGATTATATGGCATTCTCCTGTAATCAAAAATCAAGACAGATTAATATAGGTGCTCTGTGTGGTCTATCTTCAAAGAAACTTTGGAAGCTACAGTTGATCCAGAATTCTGAAGCAAGGAAGCTAGTAGGCACATGGCCATGAAACCATGTTAACTCCTATTAGCACTGGTTGGTAATTTGCTTCTTAACACAGTTCAAAGTACTGGCAATGTAAACCACTTTAAGCCCAAAATAGGCAGTGATGAATTTAAGTCTTTTACTCCAAGTTTCAAGTCAAGTCTCAAGTCTCTACATTCAAGTCTCAAATTGAGTTTCAAGTCCTTGCAAGATATTTCCAAGTCAAGTCTCAAGTCTAGGAGCCAACTTTATACCCCAACCTATATGTCAGAATTTCTAGATAGAGTCCAAGGAAGTCAGTTATAACAATTTAAGAAGAGTCAGCCTTTCACATTTGCGATTTTGCCATCTGTCCTTTTGGAAGTGGGGAATAGGATCCTTCTTACTGCCCCTTCCTGAAGTTGGAGAATTTTGTATCAGTGGGCATAAATGAGTCTGAAGTTTTAGAAGTGAGGAATATGATCCTTCCTACTTTCTATTTCCAAAGGTGGCGGCTTTTTCAGAAGTGGGAAATAGGATTCATCTTATTCTCCATTACTGAAGCTTGAAAAGCTTTAGAAGGAAGGATTCTTCCTCCTCAGTCCTATTGCCTAGCACATTTGCTATTCCCCTCTGAGAAACACGCCTTGCACTCTGAGGGCGAGTCTTGCCTTCTGCTCTTAGGAAAATTTTTAGAAGGCTCCTCTGATATGCAATGAGAACAGGTTGCCAAGCAGGCCTCAATTCACTCTCAATCCCATTGCCTACCATGTTTGCTGTTCCCCTCCAAGAAGTGAGCCCATGCTTTGGACTTGAGCAGATCACCATGTGACCAGTAGGCAAAAAGAGATGGAAGCATTGTTCAAATTCATAAGGTTTCTGGATGAATGTGTTATGTTATTGAACCCAGGGCAGCAGGTCAGTCACTAAAAATATACAAGTCACAAGTCAAGTCAAGTCAGTGCATTATTAAATGTAGAGTTGTGTCCAAGCTGAGTCATTGAAGTGACTTAAGTCTGACTTGAGTCCAAGTCATGTCTACATCACTGAAAATGGGTTACCTGAGGTATCATCTCTTCCAGTACAAACCTGTCTACTCCTTAAGATCAGGCGCACCTGTCCCACCTACAGCTGTTGGTGACTACTCAATGGCTGTGCCACCATTATTGGAAAAGTTTGCCCCCCATAGCTTGGTTTGTTCCTGCCTTGGCTATCTTTGGCTGTTTGGTAGAGACTATTTCAGCAGGCTTTTGCCTTGTTAAACATTTGGGGCCTATCCGCACTACACTGTTATAGTGCTATTATTCCACTTTCAAGCTCCTATGGAATCCTGGGGTTTGCAGTTTAGGGAAGGGCCTTTAGAATTCCCCAGAATTCCACAGGATGCTCAAAGTGGAATAATAGCACTATAATAGTGTGGTGCAGAAATGGCCTTGATCACTTAAATGCAGACAAAAGGGAGAATGTTGGGCCTGCCTAATGGATCTTTGTGGTATTAATACCAGCAGGGTTTTGGTGCTGAGCTTTTATACACTAAAGGAAATACATACTCTGTGATCCAATCACTGAAAAAAGAAACATTTTATTGTTTCTGGATATCCATTCAGAGACAGATGAAAAGAAGAAGTGCTAGCTTGGTTTACCCAAACCCCTAGAGCTAGCTTCCATGAGTACTGCTGTACCTGCAACCACCATGGAGACATGTAGCTACCTTTTCCAAGGAAAAAGACAAGAAATGCCTTTTAGAGAAGCAGCAGGTAGGAAGTAAAGTCTAAGAGCTGCAGCCTACATATCAGCACACAGAAAAAGAGGGAAATATTCTTAGACCTACCTGCATATATTTCTGCCACTCCCATGTATCAGTTTAGGTCACTTGTTAACAAGCATTGGTGCTCAGCTTCTAGAACTTCCTAAAAAGGAAATTCCAGAGTTGTGGTGCCACTATGGAAAAAGTCCCACCTCTAGAATCCACCAATCAACTATTCTTAAAGTTATCTTCCTCAGATAAGAGGATGAAATATACATTAAGTGAATGGAGGAATTCATAGAAAAGTAGAAACATAATGTAAATACCATGAAAGGTTATGGATGTTCTGAGTATGTTGAATCTGTATAAGGGTTGGTTGCTAAAAATAGAGTAAAAATGAAACTTGTTCTTGGTCAGGTACGCCCTTTCAGATAAGTCATGATATCATTGAGAGCAGAGAACAAGTGAGAACAATGAGCTTGCAGAGAAAAAAAATTGAGATGGGGAAGCAAGAAGAAAGCTAAAAGCCAAATTCAAAAGTTCATGCAGCAGCTAAGTTGCCATCACACATTGTTTCTCCATGGCTGGATGGAGCATCTTAAATTCAGTTTGAGGTTCATAAGCAAGGCCCTGGTTTCTAGTTAATGGATTGAGAGCACCAAAGGGTTTAAGAAGATTTCCATGTAAATGTTTAAAACCTCTTCAAGCCTCTCAAGGGATAACTATGAAAGAGGAGTGCAGCAAAAACCCACTTCTGAAGGATCATCTGATGTTCAGTGGCCCTGAGAAAGACTGCACAATAAAAAGTGTGAGCCAAGAAAGAAAGAAAAAAACACTGAAAGCCAAGATCCTACATTGGAATTATATAGTGTAAATCTCAACATGTGAAGTTACACATTGAGTGTGCTATGCAGCTTTTGGGTTGAATGGCAACACTTCACCCTGAATGCACCTCTGCAGCCACACGTGTGTGAGCATTTGCATCTTCATGGACATGTGTATCTGCATGTACAATGGCACCACATGCATAACTCCACTTCTACAAGCCTGAACTGAATACAGATGTATCTGTCATGGGCTTTTGATGTGAAATGTTGTCTAATTTAATACATACTGAGGATATTTGTTTAGGTATGCACTCTGTACAAAATAAGGGGCCGTTGGGAGGGAGTGAGAGAATAGAATGTTGAGAGTGTATATTGATCGGTGGAATGTCTGGGAGGATTTGAGTAAAGTTGGTGAATGATAGTTGGGATGACAGTTCATATACTCAGAGTAGTGAGGAAGAAGTAAGTAAAGTAAGGATTAGAGTTAAGAGAGACAGTCAGTCAACTTAGAAATTAATAAGTAGTGTTTAAGAGGCTGAATTAGCTAGCAGTGGAGTATATGAGAGCGTGTGAGCTCTGTTCTAAGTGTATTAAATAATTAATATGTTTTGTTATGTTTAACTTCTGTTAATAAAGTGTTATTTTGTAATTATATGCTTTTGGCTGCCAGGAATGCTATATATTATAAAGCTTGGATTCAGACACGGTATCTGTGGTGGCAACAGTGAAAAAAGAAAGGTGGTGTCCAATGGAAATATAAGTTGCATTACATCTCACACAGGTATCTTAAGGGAACCTAGGAGGTCCCTGCAGTTGGTACCCACAGCTGTAGGACAGGAGGAAGTCCTTACAATTGGTTGCAGAGGTGGGGACAAGGGAAAGGCCTCACTCTTGGTGATAACTGAGATTTGTGGAAGTCTTCACATCTGGTGGCAGCAGAGGTTTAGACAGAGCCTCACATCTGGCACACTTGTGTGCCAGGTGGTAAACCCCCACAGTTCTGCAAATGCCTAACTAGCATCTAAGAGAGAAACGTATGTGTGTATAGGCCACTAACAAGATTCCAGTCAAAGAATTTGGGTATCTTCAACAGCAGAAGAAAAGGTACAGTGCTACAAGGGAATGGTTAGTTAGCCTTTGTGAATAAGGAAAAAATGCTGGATGATGATGGATGTTGGAGAAGGATCATCATTTAAAATCACTTTTTTTTATGGGCAGCTTTTCATACTTCAGTCTACTGTCTGCATTGCACAGGATGTGTGCCACTAAATGAGCATCAAGAAGAAAAAGGGATCTGAAATTGTCCCCCTTGTTTATGAGTGGTTACCCGGTTAGAAGAGTGCCTCTGTTGCTATTCCTATATTTGGCTTTCTATATTATTTTGTGTGATTAGACTACATGGAGAATATGGATAGATTTCATCCCTTAAATCCATATGTCCTGGATTCATGCTTGGAAATAAACTTAACCCTGTGACAAATATAAGAATCGATGAACTCTACCTCAAAATAACAAAAAACTTTTTAGAAATGTTTTGAACTCCATTTTTTAAAAAGTAGAAGCTTTTTCTTTCTTTTTTTTCTTTTTTTAAAAATTCAGTCTTACTCTAAACCAACCTTCCCCAATCTAGCACCCTCCAACTGTGTAGGACTACAACTCCTAACATCCCCAGACAGCATAGGAAACAGTTGAACCCAACAGACCTGTAGACGTTGTTGTGAAAGGTGTTATAGCTTCCTAGAGCAATCAGAGATCCCAGTCCTAAACCATAGGAGAAAAAGATCTGTGTGGCTGCGTCCATCCAGACCTGTAAAGGAAGCAGATGGTTTAAAATTCTATACACTAGACATCATCTACTATTTCAGAGACATCCATGTGCTTATAGATTGTCTCATCCTGTTCAGAGTGGTAAGTGCTGGTCATTGTGCAACTGTAGGAAGCTACAATCTGATCTACCTCCAATACATTATCTCTCCTGAGGTAATAATAACAACCACTAAGTATTCCTCTGAAAGTCAGCATGGTGTAGTGGTTTGAGAGTTGAACTACAACTCTGGAAACTAGGGTTCAATTCTCCACTTGGCCATGGAAACCCACCCCACCCCACCCCACCCCCATAAAAAAGAAAAGAGAAAAAGAAGCAAAATAGACTAGTTCAGGAATTGTGATTTGCCATAAAGTATACTACAAGCCCCGCTGCACCTTCATTTTTTTTTTTTAAAAAAAAGATCCCCAGTAGCCCCAAAAGATTTTTCCAAAACCAAAAGTGGATTTCTGGTGAATTCTACATTTGGTTTTTTTGGGGGGAGGGTGAGGCACACAGCAGGTCCCAGAGGTCAAAAGATGGTCCCTAAGACTATTTCCGCACTAGCCTGTTATAGTGCTATTATTCCACTTCCAACATCCTATGGAATCCTTTAAGGCCCCTCCCTAAACTGCAAACCCCAGGATTCCATAGGATGTTGGAAGTGGAATAATAGTACTATAACAGGCTAGTGCAGAAATGGCCTAGATCTCCAGAACTTGCTCTAGGAATAACTTATATCACCATACTCTCTGACATTTCACAGGGAAAAAACTAGGTCACCTGTGGCCAAGCAATACCAAGATGGCAAAAGATATTGATGAGGAAGTATGGACAAGCTCGGAGAGGCTGCACCAGTTTGCATTTCCCTGAGTTTATGGTGAGCTTATAATGGTGGTTTTCTACCCCATCCTCTCCTCTTCTCTACCCCCAGAAATTGCATTTTGTAGTCAGTTTTCAGCAACGGAAGGAACCCAGAGACAAAAGTGGGAGGAGGAGGAAAAAAATGAAACAGGCAAAAAAGCAGGATAACTGAGGATTAGTTAAGACTGTGAAATTGGGAAAATTGGAAGGTATGTTAATATAGACTCCAAGGAAGGTATGAGGTTGCTCAGATCCTGGGATTAAATCTGATCCCCACTGGGATTCCAGTCCTTTGGGATAGTTAATGGCTATTAGAAGCTGCTTTAGTCATAGTTTATTTGGGGAAGTTCCACATAAATAATCTAACTTTTATTATGATGCTGGTATGAAAAGTTATTGCCATGCAGAAAAGTTGCCAGGCAGGTCAACATGGCAGAATCCAGAGCTGGGAAACATTACTTTTTTTGGATGACAATTCCCAGAATGCTCAGCCAGTGTGGTCACTGGGCATGCTGGCTGGGGGGATTCCCTGAGTTGTTGTCCAAAAAAAAGGTAACTCTTCCAAGCTAGGTGGCCAATTCAATGCCAGGAGCATCCCTGAATGACACACCGGCACATGTAGAAACTGCAATTCTGGAAACACTGATTTAAATATTTCAATTTCATTTTCCATCTTGAGTTGCAAGAACATGCTGGGACAATTGGCAGTTGTTGTACATAGCAGTAATTAGTTCCACAGGGATCAGATGGAAATAGAAACCTCAGATTGGGAGAGTTTGCTGAAATCTGGCGTGATGTAAAAGAGGATTCCATCTTTGGCTCCTGGCAAGGTGACTCCACGAAAGAACAGAATAAACAGCATGAAGTAAGGATAAGTAGCTGAGAAGTACACAACCTAGAGGAGAGAGGGAGAGAGAGACTTTCTAGACATTTAATTGGTATGTGGATGTTTGATTAATATTTATCTCACAACTGAAGGTTCTCTGGTAACTAGCAACTTCTAACATTTTCTGACAGCATCTGTTGACATACAATCTCTCTTCATCTGAACATCTCTGACATTTGCTAATCATTACTGGATGGTATTTGCCTCTACCGTATAGCAGCCCTCAGTATTTGATGATATTTGCCATCTAATGGTCAGCATTTGGCATCTCACATGCAATAGCTGCTCAGCATTGGGTAGTTTATGATATACAATAGCAGTCAGTATCTAATATATAGCAGTCAGTGGCTACAATCCTGTATGGCTCAGTGTAGCTTAGTAGTTCTGTGTGTAGACTTACATTAGGTTGAGACATAGACTGTCTTCCTGCAAAACTTACCATACTGACTCTGAACCTCCATGTACAGCTACTCTATGGCTTGACGGGGAGCAGGGAGGATGTCTGGCTATGTCCTTGTAGCCGGGCATGAAATTATTACATCAGCACCGAGATCAACCAGGGTTGTCTGGAGGTCTCAGCATTGCTGTAATCATTTTGCATCTTGCTATGGGGACATAGTAATATATTTTCAATTCTGCCTCTCCCCATGATGCATGGAATGGCCATTCTGGGGGAGAGGGCTACAGAAGTTGTATGGTAAGTTGCAGGGGGACTTTGGGCACTTTGGAGAAATAAAGGGCATACCAGCGTCAGCAACACCCCAAGAAGGACATGCACGAGTGTAAGGGAAATTTCCATGTGTGTGTACCACTAACTGGGTGCCAAGCAATATTTGAAAACCTCTAAAAGGTGGTCTACACCAGCAGTCAATATTTGATATGGCATGCAGACTGCAGTGTCTAGCAGCATCTGCAGCAGCAGTTAGGATCTGATCATATTAGAAGGCAGATTTTTTTCAAAGAAATTTACAAAATTTTATATTAATGATCTTTCAATATAAAACAGGCAGACTTCAGCCTGCAATGGCAAATTTTGTTTCATAAATATGTATATTCAGTTTTGCATTTTAATATCTCTACCCACATCTGATGATTTCAAAATCTGAAAAATTTCAAGGTTTGCAAAATTCATTTCAGATCTGTTGAATAGAAATGATTTTTTCAACACAGAGGAAAAAATACATCTGTCAGAAGTAGTGGAACATATAGTTAACATAAAGTACCTTTCCAGTCCATTCAACCCCTTTCCAGATGGAAAAATAGACCAGGACCCAGGCTAATGCAAGTGTGCCAGCCAATGGCCAACGAATATTTCCTGGCTCCCCTAGGCCTCCAGAAAGTTGGTGCATGTTTCTTCTGCAAGAGAGGGGGCAGGAAATCATATTAGCCAAGAGCTCACAGACTGCATTATACAGGTTATTAAAAATGGGTTACCAAGAAGTATAGAAAGAATTAAAAAATAAGACAAGGAGAGAGTTCAGGTGATTCTAACACATAGACAAAAAAAGAAGAAACATGTCCCCCTGTATGACAAAGGAGACTACAGATTTGCATATATTTTGCATATGCTGATTCTTATTATAGATTCAAAATCAATTTGGATAAGCAGATGGAAAAAATCCTGTGCTTCACTAAATTTTTCCCAGCTGAATTCAGCCAAATGACAAGAAACAAGCCTGTATCATTTTCTCAATTTTTAACTGCTGCTGTTCTTTGCTACTGACTTTACGATGGTTTTTTCATGTGCTGTTTTTCCTCATCTCCCTTCTCCTCTCCTCCTCCTGCTTTACAATTTTAATGGATTGTATATCACCCAGAGAACCCGGTGATCTAAAAATGCAACTGAGACCAATAACAGCAACATGGCCACAGCTGCCAGGAAAGCTCACTTATAAACAAGACAACCAGAGAGAGAGAAAAAGAGAATGAGAGAGAGAGAGAGAGAGAGAGAGAGAGAGAGAGAGATTGGCTGCCCATGTTGACTGGTTTGGAATCTGAAAATGAACTTCGGGACTCTTTCAAACTACAAAATGAGAGCACTGTGAATCCATTTTAATTTCCATGGCTCCATTCAATGGGATCTGCAGGTTAGGGAAGCTCAGACAGAAGGCTCTAGAGCCTACCAAAATACAGCCCCAGGATTCTGTAAGAGGCTGCCATCTTAGTATAGTGTGAAGGGCACCAAGGTGTTCTGCTTGAGTGCCCAGTATACCAGGTGTTAAACAGAGCTGGGATTAACTCATAATGACACCAGCCCTGTTCAAAAACCAAGCTGGGGAAAAGAAGTCAATACACTTCCAAAACATTGATATTACATACTCCCAGTGTCACCTTCAAAAAGAACTTCTGGTTTCAGAATTTGGATCCTTCCCTCTTTCCCCTGTCTCAAATGCTGTCTTTTAAAGGTGGGTGATTTAATGCTTTTGCTACAGAAGGTAAAGTGGAAGATCCCAGCACTATACCCAACCTTCCTTTCCCCATACAGCCCAGCCCTTCTATTGATGAGATGACCCCAATCGTAGCAAAACCTGACTTAGGCTGGAGACGTACTCCCAGAACTCGGTCACAGCGCTGGTCAGGTTGGTGGTGTCATTCAAGGAGTAGTTAGAGAAGCATCTGTCTGTATTCCAAGCATTTCCACAACTCTGCCAGGGCAGGGTCTAAAAGGGAGAAAAGGTGTTGACAGTACAGTTCACCTTGAACTTCTTAAGCAGTTGCCAGAGACATAGGGGCTCTGCCGTTATCACTACACTGGCCACTCTTTGTGAAGGACTCACACAACTGCAGTTTTATGGTCCATGTTCAACTCAAACAAGCCACTACTTTGTAGTAGAATTCTATGCATGCCTAAATTGAGGAACAGTTACTTAGTGTAAGGATGCACAGGGCCGCCATACCCTCCAACTGTTTCAATTTGGCATGGACAGTTCCAACGAATCCTTTTTCATCCCACCTTTCGAGCTACTTTTAAAATATTGCAGTTTCTATCTCCTGCCTTTGCAGTTTCTAACTCCTGCCTCAGTTAACTCAGCAAGGAGGAGAGGAGAGGAGAGGAGAGGAGAGGAGGGGCAAAATCTTGCCTTTCCCAGTAAGCTCAGGCAAAAAACCAAACTTGAATGAGGGCAAACTACTTTGATATTTTGAGTTCAGATTGCAGCAGTTGAAGTAAGCCAAGGACAAAGAGGAAAGTGCGAGGGAGAGAGATAAACTGGGACATTTTAAAAGCAGGTAAAAAATTGGGCTACAGAAGATTTACTTGGACTGTCTCCGCCAAACTAGGACAGTTGGAGGTTATGGAGATAACTAATGATACTACCAAGAAAAGCAAAAACATATGCAGCATTTTCAAGGTCCTGGGCCTTCTCCTGGACCACTAGACCCTGTAAAATATTCCCTCTCACTGACACTGAGAAGTTTTCTGCTTGGATCTCAGCTCTCACAATTGCCCAACTAGTATGTCCAGTGGCCATGCAAACTATGAAGCACCCATACTGACTGGAGTATTATGGGAGAAGTGATGCAAAAAGTAATTTCCCCCCCTAAGTACTGAAATGGAGTAATTTGTAATTTCAGGTTCTGGGCCTCTATTCTGTTTCACTCTAATTTAAATAAGGTTTCCTTTATAAGAGGCTATATCTGTCCTCCAGTAGAAGTTAGAGGATACCTCTGAAATGTTATCAAATGTATTATTCTTATTCTTATTTCTTAGCAGCCCTGTGGAGCAAAGCAGGAAACAACAGATTAAAATACAATGACAAATAGACACATAATATGAGTTTTAAAAGCATACATATATAAAAAATGCATAATTTAAAAACTCATAATTTAAAAACCATCTGGATAGGCCTACCAGATGATATTGGTCTTTCATGTTGTCTTAAACTCAGCTTTCAAATCTCTTTCAGCAGGTCATTCTACAATTTGAGGGCTATTGAAGAAAAAGTCCTCTGGTTAACTGTTGCCAGCCTAGCTCTGGATGACTGAAATAAACGTCCCCCCAGAAGACCTGAGTGTAGAGAGTGGATTATACAGAGAAGATGATCCCATAGGTAACCTGGGCCCAAACTATGTAGGGCTTTAAAGGTAGCAACCAACACATTGTACCTTAACAAGAAACGAATTGGCAGCCAGTGAAGTGGTTGCAATGTGTGTGTAACATGATCATTCCTAGATGCACCAGTAACCAATCTGACTGCCATGTTTTGCACTAACTGAAGTTTCCAAACTTGGTACGGAGGTTGCCCAATGTACAGCACATTGCAGAAGTCCAGCCTTGAGGTTACCAGTCCATCTATGGCTATCTTTAGGTCCTCTACTTCTAGGAAAGGCTGCAGCTGGTGTATTAGCTGAAGCTTATAGTAAGCACTTCTGGCCATCATATGACAGATTATAACAATGATTTTTTTTTCAATAATCCAAAGCAACTCCATGAAACAGCAAATTAAGTGGAAGTCTGGAATCAGACAAGTGATACAAATCGCTTTCCTCTTCTGTTTCTTAAAATTTTCGATTAACTCCTCCCCTCCATCTATAACTTGTCACATTGTTCGGAAAAAGTCACAGGGCTCCCTTGCAAGAGAGAAAGCATGCTGAAGAAAGGGCACTGAGCAGAAGAACAAGTGAAGATGAAAGGGTTGTACAACATTGATATCCACAGGGCATAGATGTCATCCCTATGCAGTTCCTTGTAGGAAGGGAGCCTCTGTGGATCTCTCTTCCAATAAAGGCTGGCATCCTGTTAGTTAGTAAGTCCAATTTATGCCATTGCAATTCACTTTTTTGGTTGTTGTGGAGGTGGCAGTTCTATTTCCACCATGCAATGACCAAAATCGCCCCAAACCCTACCTTGTCATCAGCAGCAGGAGTTTGCGCGCGTGCACACACACACACACACACCATAGCCATTTTATGTGTCTATGTTGTCAGAGAGCAGAGGAACCAGTGGGGACACATCCTGCTATTTTCCTGCATCTGGATGTTCCACAAGGATGTTACCTAAAAGGATATCCCAAGGATTGCTGGAGGAGGTCCTTATAAAGCACAAGAGATGATCTTGTTCCTGCCAGTCCTTCTGCTTTCCAACAACATAGAAATGGCCATATGAGAGTGGGCAGTGCTGTTTAGAAGGTGGGTTTGTAGAGATGTAACTACAGAGATGTAGCTACATGATATATGTTTGCCTCCAAATGTAGAATCTCTGCCAAAAAATTGGAGGTTGCTCGAACACAATTTCCAAGTGGGACTGAACCCAGCTGCATCAACATTATGATCCAAGACAAAGCAGCAGAATAGAGAAAGAAAGAAAGAAAGAAAGAAAGAAAGAAAGAAAAAGAAAGAAAGAAAGAAAGAAAAAATAAATGAAGGAAGAGACTTACACAGTTCAGAGAGGTCCTTGTGGAATCTTTTGTCCCATTCTACTTTTGTTCCATTATAAAATTGAGGTTAATTGAGGGCAAATTCCTGAACTAAAGCAGGCATCCTCCAAAGGCACTATACTGAAATCTCTCTCTACCCAAATGCCTATGCTGTGTTTTAAGTGGCACAACAATAGAAGCTGCAGGTGTTTGGGATGACTCTAGGGACTCCTCAACATACGGTTCAGGAGTGGCTAAACAATGGGAACATTTTGGCAATATGTTTGAGAACACAATTTGAACACACACATCCCACCGCAACTCAACATGGACAGAAGCACAGTACATTTCCAGCCTCTCAGCAGCTGTGTGTGCCTAAATGAAATGGATTCCCATGTGTGCAATAGACACAGATGCTTTTGACTCTATTGATTTCTGAGAGAGAAGGCAGCTGGAGAGATGTTAGAAGGAGCACTCAGAATAGTAACAATGGTTTGTCTATGAAGAACTATATGATAAGCGGAAGAGGGCAACTGAGGCCTACTGGCTGTTGTTTCCACCTGTTTTGAGAATGAATACAATCAGTCTCAATTAGGCTAATATTAACCTTAGAGATTCTTGTTGCAAAATATAGCCTATGCCATTGACTTAGGGTCATTCCAAGGGTATTTTTGTAGGGTGCTGGAAAAAGAGATGGCAGCCTCCAATTGTTAATGAGGGAACAAAGATAAACTATACTCAGTGCTAAGATTTCTGGAAGCTTAAAAAAAACCCAAACTCTTCCCTTGAATGGTGCCACTCCCACCATTTATTTCACTTGGGGGTGAGTTGGTAAATTTGAAAGGGCAGGTCATTTGTGTGTCATTCTTAGTGATTTTGAGAACTGTGGGGACTATTTTATTCAAACATTTGTGGTGTTGCTTTGTCAAGTCACTCCAACCAGGCCTTCCATGACTCTAACCTTCTGAAATCCTTCCCACATTATCCACTCAAACTTGACCCAAAACTGTTTAAGCCCCCAAACACCCAACTTCTCCAAATCAACCACTCATTAAGCAATTTCAACCCAAATCATTTTAGCTTCACCCAAATTGCTCTTTAATTAGTTTCCCACTCCCATCTCTATATTGCAGATCTTTTACTCGCATCTTTTCCCATTGTTCCATCTGGATATGATGCCTCATATTTTGTGCCCATTTAATCACACAAAGCTCAGCCCCCCTCAAACATCAATGGGCTGGGTTTCTCTCTTATCCAGAGCCACTTGTTCTTCAGAGAACACTCTGAAACAAAACAAAACTAAAAAATTCTCTACAGGCCTTGAAACAGAGCAGTGTTCTCTGCCAGATAGGTCACCTGTGGTGTAGTGGTCAATTCTGAAGTGTAGGCACTCATCATGACAGTCACACTCTCATGGATAAAGGCAAAAATGTATGCAATATAAAACACACAAATATGCTGAGCTGGTAGTTCCATTGACTCACACTGATATACCAACTCTAGCCGTTTTTATTACCATCAACACTGAGTCTTTTGTAAAGCTATGTGGCCATTCAAGACCAACCTACAACAGAATGCTTTGCTGTTTGTAAGAGATATATTTCTCATTAATATATATTTTTTACAAAGAAACTCTATGCCCCGTTCCAGCTGTGAGAATTGCATCTGGGCTCCAAGGAAAAATCCTTCAGGGGGTGGTAGAGGACACCACCATCCCTGTAAATTAAAAAAAATGCACTGACATTTTGACCCTGTTAGCACTGGCTCCACTACATCACTTGAAGTCTCCCTACCTTTCAGTCTTCCTCTGTTCACCAGACCCGGTCCTACCATCAGACAGAGTGAGTTTGTTGCCTCTTGTGGCAGAAAATGGAGTATAACAGCAAGCTGTCGGAGGAGAGAACTCTGTGCCATGTGGCTTCTTTTGTGCTCCCTAAGGAAGCCTGCTGCCTTCAGGTACTGTGGAGATGAAAGCTTAAAAAAGACCCAACTGCCAGTCCAGTTTGTATGCATTGGATGGAAGAGGCCACATCTTCTTGTTTGACTGGGGCAGCAAAATGTCTTGGGCTAGCCTTCTTTTTCAGCCACTGCTTCCTTCCTCAAACATAATGGACTGGAGATATTGTTTCATTCAGCATTAAATGAGATGAAACTTCCCAGAAAAGAGTTTTTGAAATCCTCCTCCCACACTATTGAAGGATTCTGCCCTCCCTCTGCTCAAGAATATTTTGAGAAATCCTGCTCCACCTCTGGTTCCAGTGGTGGCTTGTGTTTGTGGGGAAGCACATCTGCTCAAATTTTGAAGAGACTAGAAAGAACTATCCAAGATGCTGAATCTATTTGGAGGACAAACTTCAAGACCTAGGCCAGCTCCTTTTAAGTTTCAGCTTCAAGTTGAAACAGATCTGCTACCCCAGGGCCACAGGATCCACCAGCTGCCAGAGGGGTGGAGAAGAGTTTGGGGAGAGATGGGAGAGACAGAAAGAGAATTTGTCACCCAACAGTAAAGGTAGACACATTTGTGAGGCCATTCTCAGGACATATGGGACTCAACCAGGTAATTTCATTCCGCCCCTCCTGCCAAGCTTAGTCTCCTCTTCTGCAAGAAGGGACAACAACTCACCGCAGTGAAAGAGTTGAAGAGGTAGTACAGCGCCCAGGCAATGATGACAATATAGTAGATATTCAGCCAGAAAGAAAGAACCACTGCAGCCAGGCCAACTCCTAAGAGACAAGAAACATGGCATGTTCAAAAGGTTGTCAAGGTTGTGCTAAATCAATAGGCAGAGCCCCAAAAGGTTGCTTTTTTTGGACTAATAGTGGCAGCTTGGGGTAGCTCCCACATAGGTTAGGTGCTCTCAGTTTAGCATGAATATCAAATAAGCTATCTCAACAGCTGGAGCTATTTTGGGAAACACATTCAGAACATGGAATAGTTGCTTTAAATTTCTCTCTAAAACTTGGAGCAGATTCACTGGTCCACTAACATGAAAGCCACCATCTATTATCATGAAACTCAACTCCCAAAACTCCTAGCCAGCATGGTCATTGGTCTTGTTGGCTGGAGGATTCTCTAAGTTAAAGTCCAAAAAGTAACCTTCCCAAGGTGTGGATGCTGGCAAAGAGAGAAGAGCATGGCAGTGACTTGGAAGACTGGCGTTGATTTGATGAACAGAATCAGTTCAGAATTTATTGTCAAAGTGGTTGGTTATAAAAAATATTCATTAGAAGAGTTGGGAGGGTTCAGGGTTCCTTTCATCTTTCATTTCCTTTACGTTCTTTTCAGGAAAATAGTATAGAAGAAAACCTTTAAGTAGATAATATATGTTGTTTGGTCCAGTAAAATTAAGGTGCGTGTATGAAATGAAGCATGGCACCGTTTAGGTAAATGCCAGTACATGTTGCATTATTCATTTCTACTCTTACCTGAATGATTTTTAAAAAGAGTACTCCCAGGAAATATACAGGTCAAAGAAAAATTAGATGATTAAATCATAAGTGTGATAAATGAATATTCAATATTATTGCCACAGTGTTTTAGGATATAGGTAACTTTATGCCATGATACTAAATTTTAAAAGGTATAAAATTCTTGATTTTTGTTTTGTTTTGTTTTTAGAAGAAAGAAATCTGTGGTCTGTAGAATTTGGTTTTCATTCGAGGCTGCTCTCAGCCCAACTTTGAGCAAGAGAATGGCCCAACTTCTGTCTGGAAAAATGGCGGGTCACCATCCCCTGTAAGCACTTGGGGATGGGGGAAGTGTTTTGTGCCAGATCACTGGTCAGAGAAGAATCTGACCAGTGGAAGGTCTTCCTGGAGCAAAAAGAGATCCAGAGATCACCAAAATGTGCTTGTGAACCAAGATCCTTGCATGAAGATCATCACTTTTGTGGCAGTTGGACACAAGCTGAGAGGGGCAAGGGAAGGATAACGCTGCCCAGTTGTGAATTTGCAAGCTGCTTTTTTAAATGGACACTGGACTTGCAAATCTACTTCCTTAACCACTGGGCTATACATACTGGATGTGAGAGACACTTTTCAGATCAGCGGTGACATTTATGCCTCTTTCAATGACCTTCTTCATGTTGCTAACACTGAGTAACCACGGAGCACTTTAAAGGGTACTATATTTTGAAAGCAAAAAGTTTAAAGAAGATTGGGACTTATTAAAGTTATAAACAGAAAGGGGGCAATAATTCTTAGAATGACCTTTTCAAATACCTTCCCTAAAGGTAAAAAAAAAAAAAAAAGCTTGTTTCCTCCATCAACAGTTAGAAAACAGTGATCATGTTGAAGAAATAGAACAGCACACAATCACCTGTTGGGAAATGTGAGCAATAGTACTGGATCTCTCAAGCACAGTAATCAAACTGGCAAAGTAGAACCTGAATGAAAACCAGTTCCACTCCCATCCTCACACTTACAGGGTCCAGCAGAGGAAAGAAACAAATATAGGCTTATTTGTAAACGATATAAAACTAGCTTTGCTTACTGAAAAACACTGCCAAACTCAAATACAGAGGACAGGGAAGATGATGGCAGGCCATGTGATGAATGAAACATAGGCCATTTCCACACAGCATCACTAAAATGTAGTAGCTACTGGTTGTATTCATTTCAGGGGCCACAGTTCCACACAATGTTGTAGCAATCCAGTAGCCATTCCGTCTAAAAGCGGTAGGTAGGACGCATTATTTGAACTACAGAAAATATCTGTTTTGCACCACCTCATCTGCATATATCCCGTATGCCGCCTCAATGAAGAAACAATAAATGCACTTCACTGAGCATTAAGAAAATGGTGGCACCAGCAGGAGACCATTCAGGTCCCACAGTGTGGGCAAAATGAGGAAGAGACACTCTGCTTCAATTTGCGTTAGTACTGAGAGGTGCAGAATGTGGCATTGCTACCGTGTTTCAGAAGAATCTGCCTTAACTATGGAAAAAGATCCGTTTATGGCACCTCGTGCAGAAAGGGCCAAAATGCAAACTAGTGGGTGTAGATATGCAAAGGTGGTTAACTTTTAACATCATCTTCCTATGGGAAGAGTTCAAGGTCTACTATTTCCCAGAAACCTTACAGTGTGTGTGTTTGGAGGAGTGCCTGTGGAGAAAAAAGGATGTGGAAGTCTACTTCAGCCCTCCCAAATATCCACACTTAAACCTGAATTGAAGGGTTGCACTATATATATATATATATTATTGAGAAAAACAGAAAAAGTCAATAAATAACATTCATTCATAGCTCATTACATTCCACATAGATCGACTTCCTCCTAGCTGGTCTTGGTATAAAAACAATCTATTAATTTCATATCTATTTTTCCATATTTAAAGCACTGACTTTATCCCATATATATTGAAGAGTTTCTTATCTTATATATAAATTCCATTTTGATGTTGCTTATATTTATGGATAGTTTAGCTTTACAACATTATAGTCCTTTTTCTTCCATAATATTTATATCTCATATTTATCTTCATTTCTTTCCATTTACTGTCACTAATTCATTCCACTCTTTCTTCAAATAAAGCTTGTACTCTTTTGACTATTGCATGACATCCATACTCAATTTGCAGCTGTGTACGTGAATATCCAGAAGTGTAACTATAGCACATGCAGTTGCACATTCTTGGATGCTGCACAGTTATCAATGTAACACTTAATTCACCAGGATGGCAGACATATATATCATACATGCCCCTATTGCATGATGGGACAGCAAGCAAGTGCACTAACTGATATGAAATTGGTTGCATAATTCAGCAAGAAGCTGGTGTAGTGAAAACACCATCAAACTATGTGAACACAGATTTATACTATGCAGAAACAACATAGGATCTCGGTCTAACTCTCCAAGTTCAAAGGACACGACAAGCTGTTGGGAACACGTCCAGCCTTATGCTCACACCCACAGCCCTACCTCTGTGGCTAGAGCAGGGAACAGATGGCCTTCCAGAAGTTATGGGGCTTCAACTTTCATCATCCCTCACCCATTCACTATGCCGACCCAAGTTGATGGGAACTGCAGGAGCATATATTCCCCAACTCAATCTTTGTTCAATTTATTTTTTGCAACATATACACACTCACAGTACCTTTAAACATGGGTGCTAGTTTCCACACTCCAAGTCCACCAACAGAAGTATATTGTCCAAGAGCTGTCTCCAGCAGGAAAAGTGGAATCCCAGCAAACACCAGAGTCAGAAAGTAAGGAATCAGGAAGGCACCTGGAACAAAAGAAGAAGACAGCATCTCAGTATCTCTACTTTTTAGAGCTGGGTTTTGAGTGTTTGATGAGGACTCTGGGGAGACCAGAATTCTAATTCTCTGGTCATCTACGGAAATCCACTGGATTATGTTTGGCAAGTCATGCTGTCTCAGCCTCAGTGGAAGGCAATGGCAAACCTGCTCTGAATAAAAATTGCCAAGAAGATTCTATGAGAGGGTAGCCATAAGTCAGAGACAATTTGAAGGCATGTAACAACAACAACTGCAACAAAAACACATCTGCATTCAAGACCCACAATTCATAGAAACAGACATATTTTTTCAATTGTTTATACTACTAGGATTTATTATTAGTTATTATTAACATCATTTATTGATCATATAATGCTTCTTCCTTAACATTAATGTCCAGATATTTACTGACCGTATATACTAACTTTGTCTTTTATTTGTGGATGCATTTTGGTAGGAGATGGTGTCAATTCTCCAAGCAAGAAGAGAGTTAATTTAAACTAAAAAATTGTTTTTTCTTCCAGTCTTTGATATTAATAGAATGGTTCAAAGAGTTCAATACATAATCACAGGCAGAGGTGTTCATAGCTAGGAAGTATCTGACAGGACTGTAAATGTAATGAAATCTTCCTGCAAGACAAATACTCTGTTATTAACTGCAGTCCTGAGCTGCTCCTTGGAGACTCACTTTTACTGTTTGCACCTCTCTCCATTTCTCATCAACTTTACATGTAATAACAACAAAGTGACTTGGGAGCACCTTGAAGATTATTAAGTTTCTATTTGGCATAAGCTGTCATGGACTGGCATTTGAAAAGATGGGTTGCAGTCCAAGAAAGCTTATGGCAAATAAAATTTGTTAATCTTTAAGGTGCCACAAGACTCTTTGCTGTTTTTGCAACAACTAACACTTTTGCATGCAATGCAAAATTTTAACCAACATTTTAACACGTAATGCAGTCACAGTTGCAGAGAGGACAAATCTACTTACTTCCCCTCTGGAGAAACTTGGATCAGGTTCTTATGTAGGCACTCATCTCACAGTTCTAACTGCAGACCAGTACACTACTCTCTTGGGCAGATTCCAGGGATCCAATGCTATGTCAAGGCCCCACACTGATGTTTACCTCCTCAGATCTGGAACTGACCATGCAGCTGTAAAGATGCTATTGTCAGGTGACTGGATCCTGAGTTTGGGGAGCTTATTTTTGGACTGTAGTGCTGAGAATCCTCATACAGTACTGTGGATAAAAATCTGGGATATCAAAGCTCTTATTGGGGCCACCAATTTAATTTCCCATAGTGCCCCAAAGCAATGTTACATCAGAGGCTTTGTGTGAAATTTACATAGAAGCTATAAATCAGTGGTTTCCAAGCTTTTTGAATTTGTGTACACCTTGGTAGCCCATCTGTGTACCCCTTGGTAGCCCATTTCTATAAACTGTACCCCCTGCTATGTCAGTTTTCTACCACTGATCCATATCTGATAATACACAAATTGAAAATTAATTTAAAACTTAAAGCAATGACAAAGAGAAGAGATGTAGAGAAGACTCAGAAGAACTCACTCACTGAACATGCTCACAGGTCTGACTGAGATGCCTGCTTACATATACACCAGTACTGGTGTGAGAGCATTTGAATGTTCACAAAGCAGAGGAGAGGGGCATGCCATAGAGCATGTGCACTGTAGTGGTGTGTTCACAACACATTGTTAGGAAGGGATTCCCCATCATTTGCCAAAATAACCAAATGAGGGACAGGGCTTTTCTTGAGGTTAAATAGTGAAGGAAACCCAGTCCGCCACTTGTCATAACATTAAATTAATTTCATTACTTTTAACTTGTATCTTGTCGTACAATGTTGATGGATGTGCCTTTTCCTGTCATTATTATGTTTTTTTCATGTACCCCTTAATGTCCTGGTCCTTACTCCTGGGGATACACATAACCGAGGTGAGCAATCACTGCTGTAAATGAGCACAGTGCCACCAGGACTACCAAGTCCACTAGGGCCACCAAGATGTGAAGAAGTGTCCACTAGAAGACATTGCTTGGAATCCTGTTGGGGACTTACATCTTTGTAAGTAGACTTATCTCTGTGGGAACTAGAATTGGGCAGTTCTGTAACCTCCACACCAGTAAGGGGCTACATTTACATTGCAATGTAGGGTAGCCAGCAAAGTGACTGTTGTGCATTGGGACCAACACACAATGGGACTGATGCACAGTGAGACCCAATGTGCATTGAATTGATGAAAAACAGGACTTGATGGACAACGAAACACTCTTGCTGGGGTCTCATTATTCATCTTCACAATTCACTTACGGGAATCCTGGGTGTCTCTGATATGAAGCTTAGTGTACAATTAGGTAATGTAAACCACAATAGAGAATCATAGAATTATAAGAGTTGGAAGAGACCCCAGGGGCCATCTAGTCCAACCCTCTGCCATGTAGGAACTCACATCAAAGCACTCTTGACAGATGGCCATCCAACCTCTGCTTAAAAACCTCCAAAGAAAGAGACTCCACCACACTCTGATGCAGCATATTCCACTGCCGGACAGCTCTGACCATCAGGAAGTTCTTCCTGAGTTTTAAGTGGAATCTCTTTTCCTGTAGCTTGAATCCATTGCTCCTTGTCCTAGTCTCTGGAGCAGCAGAAAACAAGCCTGCTCCCTCCTCAACATGACATCCCTTCAAATATTTAAACATGGCTATCATGTCCCCTCTTAATCTTCTTTTCTGCAGACTAAACATACCCAGCTCCCTAAGCCACTCCTCATAGGGCATGGCTTCCAGACCCTTCACCATTTTGGTCGCCCTCCTTGGACATGCTCCAGCTTGTCGATATCCTTCTTGAAATGAGGTGCCCAGAACTGTACACAGTATTCCAGATGAGGTCTGACCAAAGCAGAATAAAGTCGTACTATTATTTCCCTTGATCTAGACACCATACTCCTATTGATGCAACCAAGAATCGTGTTGGCTTTCTTGGCTGCTGCTTCACACTGCTGACTCATGTTCATCTTGTGGTCTACCAAGATTCCTAGATCCCTTTCAAACTTACTGTTATCCAGCCATGTGTCCCCCATCCTATATTTGTGTATTCCATTTTTTATGCCTAAGTGTAGGACCTTATATTTCTCTCTATTGAAATTCATTTTGTTAGTTTTGGTCCAGCTCTTCAATTTGTCAAGGTCATTTTGAATTTTGATCTTGTCCTCTGGCATATTAGCAACACCTTTCAATTTGATGTCATCGGCAAATGCCACCCACTTTTCCCAAGGTTTCCACACATCTACGGAACACCTGCAAGAAAGGTGGAAAATAATTTTCTTCCTCATATTATTTATTTATTTATTTATTTATTTATTTATTTATTTATTTATTGTATCCTGCCTCTCCATATGGATCGAGGCGACAAACAACTTACAAATAGCATGTATCTCGAAACATTTCTATACATGCCCCCAACAAGCTGGGTACTCATTTTACTGACCTGCGGAAGGATGGAAGGCTGAGTCAACCTTGGAGTCAGGCAGGATCGAACTTACAACCTTGTGGCTTGCAGTACTGGCATTTAACCACTGTGTCACCATATGAAACCTTAGAACAATGGCATTGAACATGTAGTCATTTCCAAATTGGTTAAAGTAGACCTCCCAATCCTCCTCAACTATTGGCCATGCTACCTGAGGCTAATGGGAGCTGAGATCATACAACATCTGGACAGCCATGGTCCCTTACCTCTGCCTGAGAAAAACAGAAGGAAGATACAAACTCATGGACTATTAATTGCCATTTGCTATCAATCCAGCTCAGTTTGTGGTGACCCTATAAATGAGAGACCTCTAAGAGCCCTGGTCATCAATAGTCCTGTTCTGTCTTGTAAGTCAGGGCTGTGGCTTCCTTGATTGAATCAATCCATTTGTAATGGGGTCCTGTACCTTTCCACTTTGCTAAGCATTATTGACTTTTCCATGTTTTTTTTTTTAAATGGACATCCTTGTCTCATTTCTTTTAGTATTTCACATGGGTTAGATAACTCTAACTAGATAACTCATTAACTATTATTTGCACTTTCTGCATAGAACATATCAATAATGTTGTCACCAAAAGTCATTTTTTCTAAGATACTAAACTTTAAAAAAGCCTAGTTCAAGTTATCAAAGGCCTTTTCCACATCCAAAAAAAATCCATGTGGCCTGTATCTCATTGTGGCATTCTAAATACTCCCATATATTCGATACATTTCTGATGTTGTCTCTCAGTTGCCTATTCAGTAAAAACACAACATTATCAGATTTTACAGTGAGCAATACTCATGCATACCATCCTTTCATATTACACAGGAACACATACACATACTAGGCCTTTCCTTCCAAAGGCAATTCAGTCCAATGCCCCCCCTCATTCTGTTATTTGCCTTGCTAAGCTAGTCATTTTTCTCGGATCCATGACAGAAGTAAATCCAGCATTTCCCACCAACTCATAGCCTCACGTCAGGAAAATCTGTCTCCCTTAAATTCCTGCCTGTCATACTAGTTTTAAGGCAAGAGTAGCCCATGATAGAGGAAAAAAAGGCCAACTACAAAGAGAGATGGGGGGAGGGAGAGAGATAACCCTTTAATTGTTGTACAACAGCTATGCTAGTGATACAAAGATGACCCAAGAATCTTTTGGACTCTTTCTCTTCCTAAGGAAGAACGGTAAAATGTCTGGGAGATTTTTTTTTAAAAAAAGATTATTATTCACATCTTGTTCGAAGAGATTAGATTTTACAACCCCAGAAATTTGTTCCATTTTTATGCTTTTATGATCCTATCCTGATTGGGTAGAAATGGAGGACTCTGGGTGTTTTGCATAACAAAGATTCCAATATGAACTGACCTTTGGAAGCATTCATGTAAAAAATGAGATCAGCAAGCCATTAATGCAAATAGTATTACAAATAATGATGGCTAATTAATACTGCAACAACTGTCTGCCAGGCAGGGCCCACTTATTGAGAAGAATATAAAAAAGGCAGAGAGAAAAGAAAAAGTCATCGCATTACCTTTCTATATCTCAAGAATTATTGGACAAATTCGGACAGGCTCTCAGGAACTTTCGCACCCTGTGTAAAGTTTTGCCATGTTCAGATCTTGAAGATCCATAGCGTGTTCACCCAGAAGGATGGCCTAGTGTTCTGCTTTACAGATGGCAAACCTCTACTTGTACGTTCTTTGAGGGAATCTTCTGTTTGAAAGACTGGCCTGTCCAACTCCAATTTAAAGATAAGGGCTATACAAAGTTTGGTAAGAGGCCTTGAAATTGTCCATCAGAAAGTTGCTGATCAGACTGAACAGGCACACAGATCACTCAATCACAATAATCCCCGTGATGGTGAGCTATGTGGTATCCCACTCCCAATAATAGCAATTAATTCCAAGTTTTTATCTATTCATATTAGAATATACATATATTATACAGATTTCTGCCCTCCCTTTCATAATGCCTTTCTTCATTCCCAGTGATGTACAAATGGTCACCCTAGAAGGTAGATTCATTGATATTGCAGCAGATTGGCAAGTATTTTGGATTCTTAATTGTTTCATGATAGCAGCCAATTCCCATCTACCCAAACTATGGTGCTGTAGTGAAGAAAGCTGAAGGTGGGGAGAAAAAAAAGAAAAGAAATGGATTTTAGTGTGAAAGGGCTGAGAGTTGAGCCCTGAAACAAATTTGTTGGCTGAAATGCAGCCAACAACATCAGAGATAACATCAGTTGTGTCCTGTTCTTACATCCTAAATGAATGCCATCCCTCTTTCTAAGCCATTGGTTTGCCCAGCTGCAGCTGGTAGATCACAGGGTCCAAGCGAAAAACAAAAGGCAAATCCACAGGCCTGAAGTCTAACAACTTAAGCAGAAACCAGTGATTCAGTCTCTTTGTACAGAATGCCCTCATTCTTCCAACAGGAAGACCCTTCCCATAGCTCAGCATCTCCATCTCCCTCCCCAACTGAATGATAAAAGTCATCATGCTGTTTTCTTTTTTTGCTTCATTGAGATCACTCCTCAAATCTCACCTTTCCTATAAGCTTTGGCACTTAGTTATCATGCCTTATTTTATATCAGACTACAACCAAGTTCTCTTTCACACTAAACAATTATAAAACTATGATGCTATTTTAACTGTAGTGGCTCCATCCTAGGGAACCCTGGGATTTGTGGTTTCATGAAATATCTACAGTTCTCAACTAGAGAACACTAGTGCCTCATCAAACTACAAAGCCCATGATTCTACAGGATGTAACCATGACAGCTAA